>ML677326.1:59937489-60193567 GCA_007922305.1 Dermatemys mawii | reverse complement strand
GCCAGGAAGCGCAGGACCCACAAGGACAGACTTGGAGCTTTGTCACAGGTTCTAGAATGTGAAGTGCCTATGTGTGGCTATGGACAGGGGTCTTCTGGGAGGAACAAGCTCACCAGGCCAAGATTAACAAATGTGCACTCAATGCACATGCAACCCTATCTAAGGAGTGCCCCCAACCTCTGGAAAAAAAACTGAGTGGCACTGTCACCCCATGCCTGTTCTGTTCCACCTTGTATTTAGCTATGGCACTGAATTCGTTTCCCAGACATGAAGAAGAACGCTGTCAGGATTGCCTCCCCACTTTGAACTCTAGGGTACAGATGTGGGGACCCGCATGAAAAAAGAAATACCCCCCCCCCCAGCTTATTTTACCAGCTTGGGTTAAAATGTTTTTCCCCAGAACACAAATTCTTCTGTATCTGGACCTGGTACGCTGCCACCACCAAACTAGGTCTAGGGTAGTTTGGGACCCTTCTTTCCCTTTCCACTAACCCCCCAAACTTCTTCTTTCCCTGGAAAGTTTGAAAGAATAAAAAAACCAAACCTCGCCTGATCCTGCGAGACGTGCCCGATCCAAAACCAAGATCTTACACAATGAAAAACAAGCAGTCAGCTTCTTAAAAGAAAGGAATAAATCCCTTATAACCATCAATAGAACAGCAGCTACCATAATCAACAAAAGGATTCAGAAACCAAACCTCTCCCCCGAGGCAACTTTCTCCCACTGTTGAGATCTCTGCTGAATCTTACAATCTCAAGAAGCACCCAGCCAACACTCACCACTGAGAACCCTCCAAGTGATAAAAAGAAGGTAAACTTACTGACTACAGTACTTGATAGAATCTTATAGTTACAGTGAAAGACATAGCTGTGTTCATCCCATAGCCGAGGTGAACAGAGAGAGACCCAGCGAGAAACTGAAACTTAAAATCCTTTGTCTCCTGAGGAATTTCTCATTGGTCAGTTGTCCACCTCTCAGGTTACCTTTAGCTTAACCCTTACAGGTAAACACTAATTCTAGGCTACTTCACACTTATGACAAACTCTGTTTAACTCGAAAGCTATCTTCTTTCACCAACAGAAGTTAGTCCAGTGGAAGGTATTACCTCTCCCGCCTTGTCTCTAAAGTTCTAACAAAGAATTCTCTCTTTCTACTGCTTCCTCTAACTGATCAATATAATCTCAGCCAGTTAGCTCTCACCCATTCCACAATCTCATTCAGGTAATTAGTGAAGACACTGACTGTTCAGTTTGGGTCAGATGAGATGGAAATATTGATGCCATCAGATATACTGACTACTACACTCTATGTCTCATCACTAACCATCCTAATGGCTCTCCACCCACATTTAACCAGAAGAGAAACCAAAGTAACCTCCCTTAAAACTCCCTTGGGGTGGAGAAGTGACTGCCCGTTTCCATCCTTTGAGTACAGTCAGAAAGACTTCCATCCAAAAGCAGCACCACAGATTAGTCAACACCACCTCAGGATGAAAAGTATTACAAGAAGTCTCCAGCCACTTATTAGGAGAAAATCAACTGCTGGTGCATGGAGTGGAGTCTCCATGCCAACTCAGGCTACCACCCAAACTGTCAATGGACAAATAGATCTTTTCTCACCATGACTTGTTCAATAAAACTTAACCATAACTGAAAGACAAGTTCCATGGCAATAATTATCTAGATTGTCAGCATGCAGATGTAGTTTTTGAGCAGCAGTTGCTTACACCACATGTGCTAAGAGAAGCCAACAACATGGCATCCATCAATAAGGCATTCACCATCTCCATCATCCAGGAGTCCAGTTCTTCACCCCTGCCCTTCACCAGCCCGGAAAGATGTTGGTCCCTAGACCACTTTGTCAAAAGACAAGCTCCCAAAACTTCATCACTATAAAGGGTGACGCTTCAGACAAGCCTTGGTGCTAACATTCACTATCAAATCAGAATGTTTCAATTAAGAATTAAAAAAGAAACGTAGACACAGTATGCATCTCTCTGCATCATACTTTCAAAGAAACTTCAATAAGGCCTCCAACATTGTGTCTCCATTTTTAATGACACAATAATTTGTGCATGCACTATTGAACACACACAGAGAATAGAATTGGCATATGCACACAGGAGGACTGTGCCCACAAATCTGAATAAGATGCTAGCGTGACACTCTGAATATTTGTCTTTCCAATCTGTCCTCCCCAGCCTTCTTGATTCCACCATTGTTGTTTTTTAAAATGCTTTCTATGATAAATTTGCCTTTGTCTTGAGAGATGGTATGTGCTTTTCAAAGAAAGACAAGTACGGTTGTGGGAGCATACTGTTTGTGTGTTTATGTCTGTGCTATTTGTGACAGATTTTTTCAAAATTTGTTTTTCCAGAATATTCTTAACAGAGCTGCTTCTCTTCCATTGTTTCCCTAAAACAGCTCAAAGCACATTCAGACTTCTAAGTATGTTTCTTCTTTTCTCCACACAAACTTGAAATTCAGCTGGATAACACACAATGGCACATATATGCCTCTGAAAATTATGCCAATGCACGCCAATAAGTGCCCTGCATTCCATATTCTACTGAAAAAAAATGAGTAGCTTTGTTTGACTGAACATGGATTTGAGCTTTTCAGTCCTAGATATATTTCCAGTATAGAATGCAGCTAATTAGCTGCAAACTCATATTCTGATTAGCGGTGGTAGCTATTCGTACAGTTCTCTATTGTCAATGAAAATACTCTCCATTAAGATCACTAGAATTTTAAACATTCCTCTGTTAAACAAACAAATTTGCTTTTTGTATCATCTTCTTTCTGAAGCAGGTGCTAAGTTTGATTTCCTCGGACACATAATCGTGTTTCTTACATTTTGATGCAATTTTTTTTCCACTGTTGTCACTGCTCCTTCTACACTTAAATTACAAGGCAGTCACTCTGTACTGGCAGTTCTGCTAATTTGCTCTGACTAGTTGTGAGTCTACTACACAATGTTTACCATCAAAATGCCTGCTCCTATTCACCCAATAGCATGGAAGCTGCTAGCAAGATTTTTAAAAACATCTGAAAAATTGTAAACTAGATTTTAATAAAATAGTGGTTACTATTCATGGCACAAGATTAACAAGGTAAAATTATCCATCCTGAAAGCCTGATGAAAACATGCAGAACACTGATTAATGTTACCTGCCTGGAGATCAGGTATTTAGAAAGTTCCCATCACCTTGCCTTGTATATATTTAAGATATAAACAACAATAATTACCTTTTCTCCTCCTAACCTGTAGGAAAAATAGCTCAATAAGGGTTTTATTTGTTTTGCTGGTGTTGTGTGTATCTGTCTGAAGACTTTATTGAGGGAGTTCAAGTTTACACTTAGTTCCGAATTTGGTTAGGTTAGTGGTTGTTCTTTCTCTCTTCTGATATTGGTACTATAGTCCAGATCTAGCTCCCATAAGATTTCTGCCTGTTGCAGTCAGGCCTAGCGTACTGGAAGACCATTTAATTTTTTCAGTGTTGTTTTAATTGTCATGGGCAGCGATGGTTTTGAAAATCAGAATGGAAACATAAAAATGGACTCTGAATTTCCACTGCAGAGATCAGACCACTAGAGTGATATGTTCATGGTGACATTTAATGGTAGACAAAAGACAAGTACTGTGTTTTGTACTAGTTTGAGGTTTTTGAGGCATGAAGCATCTTTCCTACATAAAATTAGTTGCAGTAAGCAAGCTTAGAGGCCTAAATACATGAATCATAGTAACTAGATCATCCTGATAGGTGAAGCATAATATTCTGGACAGACATACGTGGTGGTGGATGGTTTTTTGCTGCCATTTTTGTTTGGATGTCCAATAGTACTGAGGAGTCAGAAGAGACCCTGAGGCAGAGACCAACTTACCCATCTGTAGGTTTGTGACCTTGATAGTAGAGATTGTTATAAAAGAGCTCTGCACTTCACTCTTCTTTTCAACATTGTCTTGTCTTGTTTGGGTTAAACTTTAGCCGATTGCTCTTCACATCCAGGTGTTGATTTGGACTAGGCACTGAGAAAGCAGTGAGATAAAACCTACAGCAATTCTGTATCTATGAATAATATATGAGTGCATGTTTTCCTAGGTTATCATTATAGCTGTTTGCAGAGATATTGTATTAGGTTGATGTCAGCTGGCTGGTTTGATGTCAGCTGGCTGCTATGTTGGATATCCTCCCTCTTCTCTATTTCTTTTGTTAGTGGTGTTGTTGTGCATATAGTTTTCCCCAGAACTGTAGCAAATAATTATATTGGCCTACTCCAACTCCCTGTTTGTCGTCAGAAATTGTCTCCATCCCCCATGGCTGGGATGTTAAGCAGAGTGGTAAATTGCACTCACTTCTTTGAGCTCCCCCTCTGCCAGCATTAGGTAGCTCATTTTTTTTTTTGGCCTGTTGGGCGTTGATTGGCTATTGGTGGTTCCCAGCCCTTCTAGCTACTGAAGGGCCAGATCTCAATGATTCTCAAAATGTCTGCCTCGAGCACTTCTCTGAGTAATCCTGGAAATCTAATACTTGATGCTCTTTTCTTCTCAAAGAGCTTTTTCCTAGGGTAGGGCGTATCAGAGTAGTAAGGGCTCCAGCAGGGAAATGCAAAATTGAGGTGTACGCCATCACAAGTAGGCGCTGCTTATGTAACAGTAGGGGAAATCTGCTCAGTATTTTAGATGTCTAGAGTCAAATGTCAGAAGTATGGGAAATAAACAGGAAGAATGGAAATATTAGTACTTAATTGGCATCACATACACTTAGTGGGATAAATCTCATGCCTGGAATATTGATATAGAAGGGTATATCTTTTTCAGGAAGATGAGTGTGGATCAACGAGAGGTGTTACATTATACATCAATAATACACACAATTGTTCTGAGGTCCAGAAGGAGTAAGAGTTAGACCAGTCGAAAGTCTCTAGATAAAGATAAAAAGTGGAAAAGTAGGGATGACATCATGGTAGGGTGCTACTATAGACCTTCAAATCTCCAATTCTGGACTGCACACTTTAGGAAAGATGTGGCCAAATTGGAGAGAGTCTAGAAAAATCCAACAAAAGTAAAAATGTTTACAAAACCTGACCGACATGTTAAAGGTTAAAAAAACTGGACATGTTTAGTCTTGAGAAAAAATGGATCGGGGACATAACAATAGTCTTAAAATAGATTAAGTGCTGTTCCAAAGAGAATGGCGATCAGTTGTTTTCCATGTCTGCTGAAGGTAGGACAAGAAGTAATGAGCTTAATCTGTACCAAGGGAGGTTTAGGTTAGATATTTGGAAAAACTTTCCAATATAAGGATAGTTAAGCTCTGGAATAGACTTCCAGGGGAAACTGCACAATCCTCATTATTGATGATTTTTAATAACAGGTTAGATAAACATCAGTCAGGGATGGTCTAGGGTTACTTGGTTCTGCTACAGCACGGATGACTGACTTGATGACCTCATAAGCCCTATTGTTCCTATGATTCTCTATACAACTTTATATAGCAGTCAGTGAAGGGGTTAAGCAATAGGCATTATATGCCTGTGCTGGAGAACCCTGCTCCTGGATTATACCAGAATGTATGTTTTCATTAAACAGAGAGAGTAAGTTCTTAACCTTCATAGGTGAGACGAAAAGATTGAAAATGTGATCCAAGCATAACCAATCCTGTGACATCTACCTGAGTCTGCAGATACAGGCTGAGAACAATAGATCTGAAAGGAGTGAAATGCCATCCATCTCAAAGGCATGTTAGCTCAGACCCCAACCTGGTTCTCCACTAACACAACCTCCATACAGTACTGTGTGTGGCAAGAGAAGATTTCCAGCTCCCACCAACCACCCAGGAAGTTGCTGTCTGGCTGTTGAGGTAAGTAGGGCAGGGCCTTTCTAATTGCTACCAAGAACCCTCTGTGGGGGAAAGGAAACCTTTTCTGCTACCTTTCCAGCTCCCAGTGGGAAGAGGAAACTGTTGACATTTTTTAAAAGAGGTAGGAGTCTCATGAACTGCTCCTGCCTCTCAGGATTGGGGAGGGGATCCCCTGACACCACCACTCCATGTGGAGGTTGGAACCACAGAGGGCGAGCCACGGTGGGAAAACAACCCATGTTCTGTGTGCTTAGGGCACAGGATTTTTTTTAATTAGCATGCATTATCAGTTGAACTGTCGCTGGATACTAGGCAGGATTGGCTCATAGTGTGGGTGCTAGGCAGTCACCACTGAGGAACAAGATTCCCTTTGAATCTTATGTCATTGCTGTAACCAGGGAGCCTAAATTATCTGTGAAGGTATTAAGGGAAGCATGTGAATTTAGATGTGATAGTTATAATTTAATAGATACATACTGTATGCACAGAACCATATATAACAAAGTCACTGTGAAAGTTCTGAAAGTGTGATTAATTGGTGCTTCTCAACATCACCACATGTGATGCAAAGTTTTTTACTTTGGGTTAATGAAAATGTAACTTTTATACATGCTTAATGTTTATCTTATTAGCTAACCTAGAGTTAATACTCTGAAAAATCTTCATATTAACCTAGTGCTTAAATAACTTTCATCAAATTTAGTGAATCTTCTGATTAGTAATGCTTGAAGGCCAGATGCATACTGGGATAAGTTAGAGTCCATAGAGATACAATTTACTCAGCTGAAAATATAAAAGTGTCTGCATAAATTAACTGATTATTAAAGACTGAGTATTAACATTTATATCTAAATCATAGAGTCTCTGTAAATGCTAGTATACATTCAGTAATTATGATTTGTTTTATGTATGAGTGACAGACTGCCCAGAGTGCAACCTGGGCTGTGGGACCACTGAGCCCTCCAAACCCACCAACCTGGGCTGCCTCTCACACTTTGATGCTGATGTCAAGCTACCAGTCTCTTATAGGCATTACACTTGCACAGCCATCCCCAGGCACATGGTTACATGAATTATCTCCCAGCCACTCATGAACCATCAATATGGAGGCTTTAGCCAATTTCCCCATGCTCCCCAGTCTTGCACCTCAGAACTGTACTGACTTGCACTGGTCAGAAACCTAAGCAGCCTTTGCAACTTGAGCCAAGATTCCTCCCAAGCACTTCTTCCAAGTTGTTTTAGGTAAAATATAAAATAGATTTTAAATTATTATAAGTAGCAGGCATAGGGATCAAAGTTAGCTACTTAAGAAAAAAAATTAATTCACAGTCTAAATTCTACAAACAAATCAGAATTTGAATCAAGCAGAGTCTTACCCTGACAGATGGTAGAGGCAGGTTCCTCAGTACACAAGCTGAGACTACCTTTCAGTCTGGGACAAAACTTCCCCAGTTCAAAAAAAATGTTCTTGTAGACCTTCATCCAGGTGTTAAAATGAGGGGGAAGAGAGCCCCAGTGATGTTGTTATTACACCCCAGAAGCTGGAAGAAAGTTATAAAAGAGGGAAGGATCATTGCTGTGACACTGGGGTTAGGCAGTCCCAATGGGATCAAGCAGTCTCCATTGCATACCTGCCTTCTCTAAGGAGTCTCCAGTAGAGGAATCTTTTCTAGATGGGCCATCAGTGCTCTCTGAGCCTCCTTTGTTGCTACTGAAAGGCTGGCTGTGGGTGTTCCCAACCTCACAATGTATGAAGTTTTGCTGTGTGTGTTATTGAAATAACTTCACATACGACAGTACGTACAATCTAACCAGATATTAATATTCAACAGATCAAAACTTTTAAAATGATACCTCATACAGCATTCTTTGTTCAGAACATCTCAATCATATCACAGTGGTAAATATGGGGTTCTGGTTGCTACTTCAAGGTACAAAGGGTCAAAAATATATGTATCTAGAAAACTAAAGGATTATTAAAATGTAGTAGTAGGAAAAACAACACTAAAATTAGGTAGAATTGTATTATATTTAATATATATACTTCCAAGCAAGCCTGAGGCAGACTTGTGTCAGGAAAGACTGAGATCTGGAATATTCCAATATTTTGTGAAGCCAGAAATATATATTATACAGTACAGAGTTATTTTTAAACAACCTGATAACATGCAGAGTTTCCAAGGACAGTTTCAGCATCACATCATTATTTGACCTTTAAAGGACTTGCTCCTTCTTTCAATATGGGGCCAGCAAAATAAGAATGCTAATTGCCATTTAAAGGACTCATTGTTGTTCTGCCTTAATCCTTTCCAGGGCATTTTCTTGAACTATACTACTCTCTTGATCTGCATAAAACCTAATGGTCAAATGCCAATACTTATAACATTTGCAAGAGCTGAAGTTAGATTAAGTTGAAAGATTTGCTAATATTGCCTGAGGTCTCTATTAGTTCTTAATACAATAAATGTGTTTAAGGAAGCATTCATATAGCATTTTCCCTAGGAGAAGTTTTCTCTTATCTCCTATCTGAGCATTTGCTGTAAATAGAAACACCTATTCCCTCATGCATTGTTATATGGATTTTTATTGAGACATACTTCAAAAGTTAGTATCTTGTAGTATATGGCTCTGTGTGGAAGGGGATCATTTATTTCTTAATAGCATACAACATAGTTGTGACAAGGGAACTAGTAGGTTCACATGTGTGCTAAAGTTTTGATGTGCAATAGCTTTCTTAAAGTTAAACACATTTTGTTATAGAAAGGCAGATAATTGATTTTTTTTCTTCAAAACTTTAAAAAGAAAAGTAAATCTTGTGATACAAGAGGGCCAGGGAGCAGTGGGAGAGTGGTCCTTTTGAGCATGGAGACGCCAGTGAGCGCTAGACTAATTAAAGCATGGAGCATGGTCGGTTTGTAGTTGGAACTGTCATCCCCAAACATATTGGCGTAGCTTTTCCAGAGTATATACAATGGCATAACATTCCTTTTCGGGAATTGACCAGTGGCTCTCCCTCTCAGACAGCTTCTTGCTGAGAAACACGACAGGGTGCAATTGTTGATCGGGTCCTTTCTGTATTAAAACTGCTCCCACACCACACTCCGAGGCATCTGTGGTTACTAGGAACGGTTGGTCAAAGTCTGGGGCCCTGAGCACAGGGTCAGACAGGAGTGTCACTTTAAGCTGGTTAAAGGCCTCTTGACACTGCTCAGTCCACTGGACTGCATTTGGCTGGTTCTTTCGAGTTAGGTCTGTCAGTGGGGAGGCGATTTGGCTGTAGTGTGGTACAAATCGCCTGTAATATCTGACCAAGCCTAAGAAGGATTGGACCTGTTTCTTGGACTGTGGGACAGGCCACTTTTGGATAGCATCCACCTTGGCCTGTAGAGGATTGATAGTTCCTTGACCCACCTGGTGTCCAAGGTAAGTCACTCTGTTGAGGCCTATTTGACACTTTTTAGCCTTAACAGTTAGTCCTGCCTCTTGTATGCGTTCAAAGACCTTCCGGAGATGTTCTAGGTGCTCCGCCCAGGAGTCAGAAAATATGGCCACATCATCAAGGTAGGCAACTGCAGATTCTCCCAATCCCACTAAGAGACTATGTACAAGTCTTTGGAAGGTAGCAGGTGCATTTCGCAGCCCGAAAGGGAGCACATTAAACTCATACAGCCCTATGTGTGTAATGAAGGCTGACTTTTCCTTGGCAGATTCCTCTAACGGTACTTGCCAGTACCCCTTGGTTAACTCTAAGGTGGAGATGAACTGGGCTCGTCCCAGTTTCTCCAAGAGCTCATCTGTGTGAGGCATTGGATAGTTGTCTGGGCAGGTTACCACATTTAGCTTACGGTAGTCCACGCAAAAGCGTATCTCCCAATCCGGTTTGGGGACTAGAACCACTGGAGATGACCATGCACTGTGAGAAGGGCGGATTACACCCATCCATAGCATGTTCTGGATCTCCCGTTCTATAGCAGCTTTGCCGTGCGGAGCCACCCGGTAAGGTTGAGCTCTAACTGGGTGGGCGTTACCTGTGTCAATGGAGTGGTATGCCCATTCAGTCTGTCCTGGAGTGGTTGAGAATAGTGGTGCGAAGCTAGTGCACAGCTCCTTGATTTGCTGGCGCTGCATGCGTCCGAGGGTCATTGAGAAGTTTACCTCTTCCACGCCACCATCACTGCTTCCTTCATAGTAGACACCTTCAGGCCACTTAGCATCATCTCCTCCCTGGGCTGTAAACTGACAAACCTTTAATTCTCTGGAATAAAAAGGCTTTAGAGAGTTAACATGGTACACTTTAGGCTTTAGGGTTGAGTTAGGGAATGCTATGAGGTAGTTAACCGCTCCCAGGCGCTCCTTGACCGTAAAGGGTCCTTCCCAGGACGCTTCCATCTTATGGGCTTGAAGCACCTTCAAGACCATCACCTGGTCCCCTACTTTAAAGGAACGTTCTTTGGCATGTTTATCATACCAGGCCTTTTGCTCTGCCTGAGCATCCTTCAGGTTTTCTTTAGCAAGGGCTAAAGAGGTTCGAAGGGTGTTTTGTAGGTTGGTTACAAAGTCCAGAATGTTAGTTCCTGGAGGAGGTGTAAACCTCTCCCATTGCTGTTTTACCAACTGTAATGGCCCTTTAACCTCACGGCCATACACAAGTTCAAAGGGTGAGAACCCTAAACTGGGATGTGGTACAGCCCTGTAGGCAAAGAGCAACTGCTGTAACACTAGGTCCCAATCATTAGAGTGCTCATTTATGAATTTCCATATCATGGCCCCCAAAGTTCCATTAAACCTTTCCACCAGGCCATTTGTTTGACAGTGGTAAGGGGTGGCAACCAAGTGGTTCACCCCATGATCTTTCCACAGACTTTTCATGGTCCCTGCCAGGAAATTGGTTTCCGAATTTGTAAGGATGTCGGAGGGCCAACCCACCCTGGCAAAAATGTTTGTTAATGCATGGCACACAGTTTTAGCCCTGGTGTTGCTTAGAACTACTGCTTCTGGCCATCGGGTAGTGAAATCCATGAAAGTCAGTATGTACTGCTTTCCTCTGGGTGTCTTTTTTGGGAAAGGACCCAGAATATCCACAGCTACTCACTGAAATGGAACCTGAATTATGGGGAGTGGCTGGAGAGGAGCCTTTACCTGGTCTTGGGGTTTTCCCACTTTTTGGCACACCTCAAAAGACCGGACATAATCAGCAATGTCCTTGCCCATCCCCCCCCAGTGGAATGACTTCCCCACACGGTCTTTGGTTCTGTTCACCCCAGCATGCCCACTAGGGTGATCATGGGCTAAGCTCAGGAGCTTTACCCGGTACTTAGCTGGAACTACCAACTGTCTCTGAGGCTGCCAGTCTTCCTGGTGTCCCCTAGAAAGAGTTTCCTTGTATAAAAGTCCATTTTCGACCACAAACCGGAATCAATTGGTAGAGCTGAGAGGCAGTGGGTTGCCCCGTGCCGCCATCCAAGCTTCCAGGAGGCTTTCGTCTGCTTCCTGTTCGGCCTGGAACTGTTCTCTTGTTGCTGGAGATATCAGTTCCTCACTGGGTTGTGGACTTGGGTTGGGTTCCTCGGGAAGTGATGGAGGTGATGGGGTTGTTTCCCTTGGCGGTGGACCGCTCTCTGCTGGTGCACCTGGTTGCATTTCAGGCTCCGGCTGAGCCTCTTGGGTTAGTGTAGCTGCTGCTGTCGGTGCCGGCTCAAGGTTGCCCTCTGTTGTTGGAGTGGTAGATGGGGTTGCAAGCGCTGGGCGAAGTGAAGTTGGCGAAGTGAAGTTGGAGTGGTAGATGGGGTTGCAAGCGCTGGCGAAGTTGGTTGCCGTGGACTGGTGGTGTGGAATGGTGAGGTGTTTCCTTGGGAGGCAGGTGGGGTCTGGAGCTGCCCCCTCTGATAGAATGTGGTCCCGGGTTGCCCCTTCTGGGACCCACTCTGGCGATCTGGGACTGCTCATATTGATCCGCATAAGAAGCAAGACTTTCTGCTGAGTCCATTTTCTTATCCCATAACCACTGTTTTACATCATCACTGGTCATAGTCAGGAACTTTTCCTGTAGAACTAAATCACATACTCCTTCAAAGGTAGTTACACCCCTTCCTTTGACCCATTTATCTAACAGATCCTTCATCTGGTTTACGTAAGCCAGATGACTTAGTCCAGCCCCTCTCTTAAGGGCTCTAAATTTTACTCTGTAAGTGTCAGGTGTAACTTGAAATTGTTTTAAAACCAAATCCTTAAATTTACCATAGTTTGAAGCATCCTCAATAGGCATCTTATTGAAGATGTCCAGAGTTTGGCCAGTCAATTTTGTTATTAATGTGGTCATCTTTTGATCTTCAGGGATTTTATGTAGAGTGCACAGTCTCTCAAAGATGATGAAATATTCGGCAATGTCATTGGACTCATCATACTGTGGGCACAGTCGCTCCCATTTGTGGATTTTGGGGGAAGTGGAGTCAGCAGCTGGAGGAAATTGTCTCTGCAGCTCCAAAACAGCCAGTTCATGCTTCTGTCTCTCAATCTGGGCTTCCATAGCCCTTCTTTGGGTGGCTTCCTCTCTTTCCATCAGCCTTTGATGTTCTCTTTGTCTCTCCTCAGCTTGGAATTTGGCTAATTCTAAATCCTTTTCGCCCTTACCACCTGTCATTTTAATCTTTCTGTGTTTAACTTACTAACTGAAAATTAAACAAAATTTTCTTATATCACTTGGAAATTCTCAGAAGGGTTTTAATCCTACCAGCAGAGGGAGAAAGACCCCCTACACTGATTCTCAGAAAACTGAAATGACCAGTTCCACCACCACCATCCCAGGGACACCTGGGATGGTTGCCTAGCACTTAACGAGCCTATTAACTCTTAACTGCAAACCTGGGCTACTCTCTGCTCTCCAGCAGGAGAAAACCCTCTCAAAACCCCCCGCAAAAAACCTTCAGCTCCCTGCCCTCAGGCAGCTGAAAAAGACAAAGCTTGGAGCTATCTACAGCTTCAAAACCTGCAGAACGAGTTTTACCAGAGTGACCCCCTGTGGTGTTTAACTTGACACCACTACCTGCTTTGTACTTGCTAAGAGGTCTCACCTTAGAGAAAAAAAGCTTTCTGCAAAATTCTGTTTTTTAGATTCACAAAATTTCATCCCACCACTGCCAACCATGTCAGGATTGCCTCCCCACTCTGAACCCTAGGGTACAGATGTGGGGACCCGCATGAAAAAAGAAATAACTCCCCCAAGCTTATTTTACCAGCTTGGGTTAAAATGTTTTTCCCCAGAACACAAATTCTTCTGTATCTGGGCCTGGTATGCTGCCACCACCAAACTAGGTCTAGGGTAGTTTGAGACCCTTCTTTCCCTTTCCACTAACCCCCCAAACTTCTTCCTTCCCTGGGAAGCTTGAGAGAAAAAAAACAAACCTCGCCTGATCCTGCGAGACGTGCCCGATCCAAAACCAGGATCTTACACAATGAAAAACAAGCAGTCAGCTTCTTAAAAGAAAGATTTTAATAAAAGAAAAAAGAAAGGAATAAATCCCTTATAACCATCAATAGAACAGCATCTACCATAATCAACAAAAGGATTCAGAAACCAAACCTCCCCCCCGAGGCAACTTTCTCCCACTGTTGAGATCTCTGCTGAATCTTATAATATCAAGAAGCACCCAGCCAACACTCACCACTGAGAACCCTCCAAGTGATAAAAAGAAGGTAAACTTACTGACTACAGTACTTGATAGAATCTTATAGTTACAGTGGAAGACATAGCTGTGTTCATCCCATAGCCGAGGTGAACAGAGAGAGACCCAGAGAGAAACTGAAACTTAAAATCCTTTGTCTCCTGAGGAATTTCTCATTGGTCAGTTGTCCACCTCTCAGGTTACCTTTAGCTTAACCCCTTACAGGTAAACAATAATTCTAGGCTACTTCACACTTATGACACCTGTAGACTAGGGAGGGTTGCAATAGGTTAATTGGAGAACCTGTAGTCAATTAAGGCCCTGTCAGGAACTTAATAAAGCCCGCCTGCTTCAGGCATAAGTGAGGAGGAAGAGGATAGAGGACTGAAGCTTAGATGGGTGTTGTGAGATGTGAAAGACCAGAGAAGTGAAGTAAGGAAGATCCTGCCCTAGCAGAGGAGGGAGACTCCCTTCCTCAGCATCTAAAGAGTGAAGGTACCCAACCCAGGGGGAAAGAAGGTAAGAACCTGTAGAGGTTGAGAGGAGCTGGGGCTCAGAGTGAGGAGCAAACCCAAACCCCTTCTCTGCTTCCCTTCTCTACCACCTTCCTGGGCCACTAGTGGGGACCTCAGTGCCCCAAGAGCAGGGGCAAGCAGTGGCATCTTAGCCTCCTGCCAAGAAAAGTGCAGGACCCACCATATTAACATTGGCCATCTTGCCACAGTCTAAATACACTGATGATTGCGTTAAATTTAAGAAGTGCCTGCTGGGCAGGCTTGATCTTGTAATCTCTACATTTTTCAGTTTCTATCTCCTTTCTTTTCTGTTTTCTTTATTACTATCTGTTCACTGGGAAACTTCATTATGATCACATTCTTGAAGAAGTTGACTGGTTTTTTTTGGTCATTTCTTTTTTTTTTTTTTTGGCTTATCCTATCATTATGTAAAAATCAATAAAAAGTGTAACTGATTCTTCCTGGAAAACATCCTACAGTATTTAGAAGCAACTGCTGTTAGATACAGGCCTGAAGCCAGTTTCCAGATCTGAAGCACTCTTTGGATCTAAAATGCTATATCCACATCAATCTTTTGGATTCAATCTGTCCAAAAAACTTGGAGTTTAGTTTTGTTCCTCTCCATTTGTCCTTTGCCTTTTCCAGTATCTATTGCATTGAGTTGCAACAAATGACTAATTCAGCAGGGGACTTCTGGGATGTGGCAGTAGGCCACAGGCTCAGATTTAAAAAATTGGGAAACCTGTGCATTATGCACATTAGACCCCCATTCCTTATAAAAGGTGCTCACATCCCATACACAGACCCCATAATACCCCTCAAGCCCCAATTTACCCCGACAGCACCCTACATATCCCAGTAGTCTGGACTTACATCCCACTCACCACAGCCTCAATACCTCAGTCTACCAGCCACAGTCCTCAACACCCCCCTATTCACCAACCCCTACCCTTCAGCCCCCCTAACACTCACCACTCACTTTGCAGTCCTCCAGCAACCTGTCCTCACCTATAGGCTCCAGGATCTTCCTGGCTATTCAACACCAACTCCACCCTCCCCCCCGCCCCGCAGCCCAATATCGCAGCTAAGTGGTCTGCTTTTGTCCTGGGATAGGGTGGCCTCTCTCAATCCCAGCTCTGCTCACTCCCATCAACCATCCCACACCACTCAGGTTTGGCTGCCCCACTTTCTTGACCTTATGCACCAAGTTGCTAACCCACTCACTGAGCTACCTTCACCAAACAAGGATACTCCACCAGAAAAGTAAATTACATCATGAAACCTGCTTCATTATGGGAAAAATATGCCCTCTGACCACACACCCATAGTAGTCCCCTACCACTCCACACTGTGACCCATATGAGGTGTCATTAAACAGCTACAACCCTTATATCATGGGGATCACATCTTGAAATCTTTTCCTACCCTCCAATTCTGACCTTCAGATCACTTCCCAACCTTTCATCAGAAACAAGCTCCCTACAGATCAGGACATATGAACTCAAAATGGCACAAGACCCTGCCAGAACAGATGCAAAACCTATAGACATATCTCCACTGCTACAATGATCAATACCTCCCATAACTCACCTGTCAAGATCCCTGGGTTTTTTTAATGGGCTGGCATCTCTCATGAGCACTCCTTGGTTGAGTGCATGCCTACAGTCTCTGAGTTTGTGGTGACCCCTCTTGGTGGGTCCACAAATGGGTTTTCAATTATTCAGCCCTCTAGCTGAGTTGTACACATTGTCTGTATGTGAAACAGAACAACCCCTTTCTGGGGTATATAGTCTTTAACTTATCTTGGCCCTGGCATGGGGCCATACCACCACGGCTTTCTTCCTGGAGACACTGTCTTCCTGTAGCCTTCCTTGACACAGTCCTTTTTCAGTCCCAGCAGAGAACCAGAAACTCTCTCTCATTTCCCCAGATCCTGCCGGCACTGAGCTGTCCATGGTCCTGAAGCTCTTTCAATCACCTAGGAACACAGAACTCCAGCTCCAGGCATCAACTTACTGACTTCCGGCCTGCAGCTCCTTTTATATGAGCCTTCTGGGCCTTGATTTGCTGCTCCCTACAGCCTCTCCCATTGGCTGGAACTACTCTAGTCTGTTTTGAGGAGTTCTCTTCTACTTCTCTCTGCGACAGAGTGTGGTAGTACACTGAAGCTTCCAGCAGGGGGCTTCTGGGCTTAGTCCACCCAGTCACAGTCTTGAGCATGCCTATCACAGCATATGGTATAATTGCCCCCCTAACAAATACATGGATCAAACCAAACAATCACCATGCACTCAAATGAATTTGCACAGAAAAAATGATAAAGAGTAAAAAACACCCAGTTTTGTGGGCAAAACTGTTTCATAAAACAATAACTCCATATCTGACCTCTGAATCTTCATACTCAAAGAAAATGTATAATACCTTCAAAACACAAACCTGGGAGTTTAAATTCATAACTTTGCTAGACACTGAAAATGATGGACTTAATAAAGACGCTGGATTTATGGCTTATTATGTGAGCTTAAATAGGCAAAGGAAGCTTACAAGAAGTGGAAACTTGAACAGGTGACTAGGGAGGAGTATGAAAATATTGCTCAAGCATGCCGGGGTGTAATCAGGAAAGCCAAAGCACAATTGGAATTGCAGCTAGCAAGGGATGTGAAGGGTAACAAGAAGGGTTTCTACGGGTATGTTAGAAACAGGAAGGTGGTCAGGGAGAATGTGGGATCCTTACTGAATGGGGGAGGCAGCCTAGTGACAGATGATTTGGACAAAGCTGAAGTACTCAATGCTTTTTTTTGCCTCAGTCTTCACAGACCAGGTCAGCTCCCAGACTTCGGCACTGGGCAATACTGTATGGGGAGGAAGTGAGAAGACCTCAGTGGTGAAAGAACAGGTTAAGGACTATTTATAAAAGCTTGACATGCATAAGTCTGTATGGCTGGATGCAGTGCATCCAAGGGTGCTGAGGGAGTTGACTGATGTGACTGCAGAGCCATTGGCCATTATCTTTGAAAACTCATGGCAATTGAGGGGGTCCTGGATGATTACAAAAAGACAAATATAGTGTCCATGTTTAAGAAACGGAAGAAGAAGAATCTGGGGAACTACAGACTAGTCAGCCTCACCTCAGTCATCCTAAAAATCATGGAGCAGGTCCTCAAGGAATCCATTTTGAAGCACTTGGAGGAGATGAAGGTGATCAGGAACAGTCACCATGGATTCACCAAGGGCAAGTCATGTCTGACCACCCTGATTCCCATCTATGATGAGATAATTGGCTCTGTGGAAAAGGGGAAAAGCAGTGGATGTGATATCTTGACTTTAGCAAAGCTTTTGATATGGTCTCCCATAATATTCTTGCCATCAAGTTATAAAAGTATGGCTTGGATGAGTGGACTATAAGGGGGATAGAAATCTGGCTAGATTGTCTGGCTTGAACAGGTACTGATCAATGGCTTGATGTTTAGTTGTAGGTTGGTATCAAGCAGAGTGCCTGAGGGGCGAGTCGTGAGGCTGGTTTTGTTCAACATCTTCATTAATGATCTGGGTGATGGGATAGATTGCATGCTCAGCAAGTTTGCAGATGACACTAAACTGGGGGAGAGGTAGAAACACTGGAGAGTAGGTATAGGGTCCAGATTGACCCAGATGAATTGGAGGATTGGGACAAAAGAAATCTGGTGAGGTTCAACAAGGACAAACGCAGAGTCCTGCACTTAGGTTGGAAGAATCCAGTGCACTGCTACAGGCTGGGGATTGACTGGCTAAGTGGCAGTACTGCAGAAAAGGACCTGGGATTACAATGGACAAGTAGTGCGATACGAGTCAAGAGTATGTCCTTGTTGCCAAGAAGGCTAACAGCATATTGGGCTGCATTAGTAGGAGCATTGCTAGCAGATTAAGGGAAGTGATTATTCCCCTCTGTTTGGCACTTGTGAGGCCACATCCCATCCCAGACTTCTTGTCCAAACAATCACTTCCTCTTTTTCCCCTCAAGTGCCACTTTCCCTCTACTCATCCACAAGTCTCCAGTCCCAGTTCCCTGTCCAGACTCCTTTACCCAGTTTCCCTTTCAGTCTGGTTCTTATTCCCTCTGGGTTGCAATCAAGCAGCTTCCTCCTTGGGCCCAGTAGAGTGGTAATTGAGAACACATGAGAAACAGTCTTCCTGCTTTCAGTTCCAGTAGTCAGACCTGGCATAGTCTGCAGCAGTCTAAGGCAGCAAATGCAGGGAAAGCCCTGATCTGCCCTGCATTTGAGCATGTTCACTGTGGGCAGAGTTTAGGGTTCAAAAAAAGGGATGGTGTCCCTAGCCTCTGTTTGTCAGAAGCTGGGAATGGGTGACAGTTGATGGATCACTTGATGATTACATTTTCTTTTTACTCCCTCCTGGGAACCTGATATTGGCCACAGTCAGAAGACAGGATACCAGGCCAGATGGACCTTTGGTCTTCTTAAGACAGAGTCTTCAGAGATTTTTAAAGGTCTAGCAAGATTCTTCAGACCATGTGCAATTGTAATTTTTCAAAGGCTATAACCAGTCTGTGCTGTTTCCCGCAGCTCTCATTGGCTAAGAATGGCAAACTGTGGCCACTGAGAGCAGCCATGCTATGGACGGTCAATGTAAATAAATTGCCTTGCAGCTCATCAGTGGATTACCCTGGAGGGCCGCTGATATAGACTGTTTTGGCTGAATTTTTCCAATAATATTCAGCCGCAGACAAACACCTGGCATGGAAAATTTCATCCCTAATAGTTAAAGTCATAATCACTGCAAACAAAGTTTTATAATGAGAATTGCCAGGTTGCTCATAATAGTCTACATCAGTGTTTCTCTACCTTTTCATATTGGTAACCTTTTATTCAAAGTAAAAAATTGTAGCAAATCTACTACATTTACTATAAAATTAAAAGAAAAAATGTATCATTATAACAATAAGTCTGTCATTTGTATGTGTTTCAAAAGACTGACAGAATATTTAACCTTGAAGGGAAGGATAGGTGAAGAGAGAGATATTATCTGATTTATATTATAGTAAAGTATTTGAATCCCTGTGGATCCCCCAGTTGCCTTTTATGCCCTTTCTCTCCCCCTACCTGACCTCCAGAGGTTGCAGCTCACTGGTCTCCTTTATTAATCCACTCTTTAAAATGATCAGTGGCAGGAACCATCTTTATTATAGTGTTCTCTAGAGAAAGATAATAAAAAGGAGTTTGTTTCTGATCTGCAGTTCTTCTTTCAAAGGTGACTTACCCACCTTTGTAAATGTCTCCCTGAACCTAGCTATCTCAATTTGTCTCTCTGCTCCCATGGATCCTACCACATACAATAAACAGAATCTATTCTATCTGTTCAGCCTTATTGTTTTTACAGATACCCTTCTAATAAAGTTTGGATAGATTTATAAGAAGTGTACAGACCTGAATAAAATCATTTGTTTGGGATACTGAATTCTGTTTCATTTCAACAGCACATAACCTTATTGCCACAGGATCTTATTGTTTGAGAATTTTTTTAATGAATAATGTACTAGGTGAAGAGGTCCACACTAAATATGTTGGTTTCTGGAACTTTTATAGATGTATTCATCTTTTATTTTGTAGCTAGTTCTCTAAGGTGCAGCAGAATGAAAAAAAATTATAGTTAGACACCAAGATAAAAGTCAGAATCCTACAACCCCCCTATTACTTCACATATCAATCTGAGATTTTCATAGAAAGAAAATGTAAAGCTAGACTGAGTCACTCACTCTTACAAGGATGCCATAAAAATAATACACGCTTCTGTCTTTGTATAGGTCTGTTTCCACTCCATCTCCTCAGCATACAATTCAATTAACAAGAGCTGTTTCTATAAATCTCCACATACTACATATGCCACTTAACCCAAGGGTCTCATATTTAAGATCAGATAGTGCTAGACTACCTCCTCCAAATCTTTTCTTGGATAATATCTAAAGGCATGAAAGAAATCTTGCCATATTCTCAGCTGCCTAGGCAGTGATTAGAGCCCTCATGGTCAAATATTCAAATGTGACCTTTAGTGGAAGATTCCAGTGTTTCTCAAGTAAATTTTGTGTGCAAATATACAAAGCTACAAACTGGCACTGATACAGGAAATGCTTACCCACTTGGTTAGCTTTTTATTTTTGAATCAGAGCTAATGCAACCCTGGAATGCATAAACAGGGAAAACTTGATTAGGAGTAGGCCTTGTCTACACTGCCATCTGTAATAATCGTAGAGGTCAAACTATTAGGAATCAATTTATTGTGTCTCATCAGGACGTGATAAATCAATCCCTGGAGGCATTCCCATTGACTCTGGAACTCCAACATGCCAAAAGGCACAAGGCAGAGTCGAAGGGGGAGCCCACTATCGACTGCTGCCACCGTGAGGATGGCAGGTAAGTTGAGATAAGATGTGTCGACTTCAGCTACGGTATTCACATAGCTGAAGTTGCGTATCTTAGGTCAACCCTCCCCGCCAGTGTAGACCAGGCTGTTGAGAGGTTATTTTACTTCTGTTTTTGGCACTGGTGCAACTCCTGCTGAAGTACAATTCTCATGCCCACAATTCAGAGTGATGTTGATAAATTGGAGAGAGCTCAGAAAAGAGACAAGTATAATTACAGGATTGGAAAATATGCTTTACAGTGAGTCTATCTAACTTAACAAAGAGATGGCTAAGAAGTGGCATGGCTACAGTCTGTAAGTACATATTTGGGGAACAAATATTTGATATTGACTCTTCAAATTCGCAGACAAAGATATAAGATCCAACGGCTGGAAGTTGAAGCTAGACAAATTCAGAATGGAAATAAGGTATAAAAGTTTGAGTGTACTTAACCATGGAAACAATTTACCAAGGTTTGTGGTGGTTTCCTCATAACCAGCAATTTAAAATCAAGATTGGATTTTTTTTCTAAGAGATATAGCTCTGCTTCTATTTCAAAAGGAATTATTTTGGGAAAGTTCTAAGGCTTGTATTATACAGAAGGTGACCACATTATATAGACTATGTGACCACAATAGTCTCTTCTGGCCTCTGAATCTATGAATAGTTTCACTGAAGTAAATGTGTTTTTCATATGTATACATTTATTGGTTTTGATAAAAATTTAATTGGGAATGTTTCTTGGGGTGGGGGCTGGAAAATACACTCCCGCATCCCCACCCCATCTTGGGGCAGCCAGTGACTGCTGATCAGGGTACTGATCTGAAATGTGAGAAACGCAGGGTCAGCTCCCTACGCTGAATCAGGTACTGAATGTCCTAATCACTGGGCTATTAACTATTATAGAGAGTGTCTTTTTTTTTTTTTTTGCTTACATTTTGAAACCTCTCATTTTTGCTCTAATCAAGAACTTAAAGTTCAAAAGGGCATATTTTTTGTGAACAGAATTATTTTCCATCCAGTCTTAACTCGTAACAGTTGCAGGTTCAGGGACTATGTTATCAACCATGTATTGATTATAAATTATTAAAGATGGAAAGAGGAAGTGGTGGAAAACATGCCTTACAGTGATATGCTAAATAGATTGAGTACCTTGAGTCTAACAAAGAAAAGGTTGTGTCTAAGTATCTACATAGGGAACAGATATTTAATAATGGACTCTTCAGTCTAGCAGAGAAAGGTATAACAGTGTTTGGAAGTTGAAGCTAGACAAATTCAGACTGGAAATGAAGCGTAAACTTATAATGACAAGTGTAATTAACCGCTGAAACAATTTACAAAGAGAAATAGTGGATTCTCCATCCCTGACAATTTTAAATCAAGTTTGGTGTTTTTCTAAATCTAAATGATATGCTCTAGAAATTATTGGGGAAGTTCTATAGCCTGTATTATACAGGAGATCATATTATTAGTGACTTGGAGTGGTTCCTCCCTGTTTACATCAGAGGGTGGCCACTCCACCTCACTACACTGCCTAATGGCTGAAAGTCAACCAGCAGAGACTTAGCACCGTCAGGCTCAGCCCTCTGGGCAGGGCAGGACAAAAGCAATCTGACGGGACAGACAGCAAACAAATGCAGTCTGTGTGACCTATGGTGGATAGGCTGACACTCCAGGGGTGGGGTTGGCAGCAGGGGGTGAGGGGACCCATGCCCATCCTACTCCATCCGCTCACCAGGGGATGGGGCATGTCCTCACTGTCTACATCAGAGGGAAGCCACTCCACTCACTACAAGAGTGCATATGATCATAATGGTT
Source organism: Dermatemys mawii (assembly GCA_007922305.1). NCBI lineage: Eukaryota > Metazoa > Chordata > Testudines > Dermatemydidae > Dermatemys > Dermatemys mawii. Next base: position 60,171,312 of record ML677326.1, on the reverse strand, counting down.
CTGTAGCAAGGTGGTGGCTCACCAGTGCTGTGCCTCCTGCTGGTCGTCTCAGGAATTAGCTTGTCTCAGCTCTGGAGCTCCTGCCGCAGGCCAGTAGCTCACCGGTCTCAGGCTCCATGCATCTCCTGGACCCCGGTGCCCCTTTTACCTTGGAGTTCCCCCAGTCCTCTAAATCCACCTTGCCTCAGTGGCTACTGCCAGTCATCATCTAGTCCCCATTTACTAGGGCAAACTGAAGTCCCTAATGGCCACTCATCATTGGAAGGGGGTCAGACCAGCTGCCTCTGACTAAACCTGGACTGCACCTCTGCAGCTCCTGTACCTTTTAATAGGCTTTCAACAAGGCCTGCAGCCTGGGGATTTACCAGGCTGAAGCTCCCCAGCTCCCTTTGCCCTATTCCCCAACACTGCTCTGTTCTGTTCTGTTCTGTTCTGCTTCAGGTACCTTGCTTGTTGACAGCTAGCTCTTCTCCCTCCAGGCTGGAGAGAGACTCCTTCCACTCTTGGCCCACAGCCCTCTTATAAGGGCCAGCTGGGCCCTGACTGAGCTGGCCATAGCTGTGACTGCTTCTTCAATCAGCCTAAGCCCATTCCAGGATTGCTTTTACTCCTTTTTATCCAGAACTGGGGCAGCCTCCCAACTACAGGTTCCTTCAGGCCATGCAATCTATGAATCTATAAATATTAAGATTGATATTTCATGATATTTCCATTTTGAGAAGGCTCAGGTAAATAGCGAAAACACAGGCTATACCCCATTCCCTACTGCACTGCACTATTTCCATTATATTCCAGGGTGACTCACTGATTTCAGTGGAACTACACCAGTGTAAGAATTTACTGGTACCATCGACAGAACTAAGTGGAAAATCAGAACCTGTATGTGTGTGTGGGTGTATATATCACTTCAAGATCTCCACCATGCTTTTGGTCTCTACTCCATTATTTGAGAAACAGAAAGAATGAAAATCCAAAAGGATGGAAGAGAGAAAAGGTAAATCACTAACACAACACACACTGACTGTGGGATTCATCATTTTGTTTGTTTCTTTTAAGAAAAGCTTCAGCAGATGCGTAGAAACAAATATTGGATGTTATCTCTACAAAATAAGTCTCCCCTTCCTCCACCAATATCTCCGTTCCCTTATGTCCCACACTGAAGCCCTGATTCATCAGCCCATACCTATTAAAGAAAGAACTTAGACACATGATTAAATACCATTGTCTAAACTGGAGTCAATATAAACTGAATCAGTGGTGCAGCACTGGAGAGTTATATAGAAAATGTATGTCTGTTTTCTTCCCCCAATGTCACAATGTGACGTGAGTCACAAAACAAAACAATAGACAGAACTTAATCACTTTCTGCTCTAGTAATTCCGACTATTGGGAGGTGAAATTGAATTTTTTTTCATTTCGGCTTCTGAAGATCCAGGACCCTGCTGTAACATAGTAGGAAGTGGCATCAACCACAGAAGTATCTGATGCACCCTAGCAGCTGCTCTGAGCAGCAGAGCTGGAAACATCAAAAGCAATAGCATGAATTAGTTGTTCAGGTACAGTACATCTTCTTCCTCTACTCTCCAAAACTGAACAGTTCCCATATAAGTCAGGCAGCTATGTGTAATGATTACTTTATTTGCTATCTTGTCCTGATGTTTGAACTTTTGTTGCTCTGATGTGGTATGGGCTTGTCTATGCTTTTGAGGGTTTCTACGAATATACAGAAAAACATATAAACAAACAGGAAAGAATACTGAATATTGTTGGTCTGATATTTTCTTTTTGTCTGTGTAGCAGTGTGACGACTCACCCCTGTGGCGCCTCCTGCTGGCCATTCTGGGAATTAGTTCACTGGCCCTCGGAGCACCCTCTGCAGGCCCGTGTTTCTCTTTCTACTGGCCCCCAAGTTCCTCCCAAACCCTGGTGCCCTTTTACCTGGGGTGTTGCACCCTGGCAATACTCCACCCTCTGCTGGGTCTCCCCTTCCTCGGGAACCCCCAACCCACTATCTCCACCTTGCCTCAGTCTGTGGCTACTGCCAGTCAGCAACAAGCCCCCATTCCCTGGGGCAGACTGCAGTGTAAGAGCCAGTCATCATAGGCAAGGGTTTTTTGGGCCAGCTGCCTTTCCTTGCAACCCAGTACTTTCAGGGGTATTGGACAAGGCCCTGAAGCCTGGGGAGTTGCTGACTGGGAGCTTCCCAGCTCCTCTGGTCTTTCCCCAGCCCTGCTTCACTCCCAGTACCTTTTCTGCAGGCAGCCAGGCCCTTCTCCCTCCAAGACAGGAGAGACAGACTCCCTGAGCTCCTGGCTCACAGCCCTTTTTATACATGCCAGCTGTGGCATGATTGAGCTGTGGCCCAGCTGTGGGTACTTCCACAATCAGCCCAGCTTAGCTGCTCTCAGTCCCAGCCTTCCCCCACGGCTGACTTTAACTCCTTTTCTGCTCGAGTGGAGCAGCTGCCCCACTACAGTCTGCAGGACAGCTGTGGGAGGGGCACAGTAATTCTGCATCACTGCGTCAATAACAGCTCCTCAGAATCCAACAAGAAGTTCAACAAAAGAAAGTGTCTTAATTTAGTCATTGTGGCTCTTTTGTGCCAGTGAAAATTCTGAAGATAACATAGAATATAATTCATTATTTAGTGGCTTCGTGTGTTAAGGCTCTTTGAATCGGCAGACAGAATGGACTCAGGTTGTTTTCCCATCAACCAGCTTTCAAAAACATTTGCATCACTGAAGAGCAGGACTGAATGTTGTATGACCTTTAAGTGATGCTAAATTTGACAAATTCTGGAAGGTTACCTAAAATTCTGAGAAGTAAGGCAGCGTGTTCCTAGTTCTGATCTGGCAGTGGTATAAATCAAGAGGAATTCCAGTGAAGTCAATGCAATAAAACCAGTGTTCTATTCTATTTTGTATAGGTTCTCATACCATGCCAGCACCATTGTATTAAGCACCTTTTGGTAGTGCTTTAAGCAACACAACTGCATATTTGGCATGTGTTGTTTGTTCTTTAATCTTCTCTCCAAAAGGAGATGCATGTGCAGTGGAGTGTTTTATTTGAGTAATCTAGGGGTTTTTTTACTCTTCATATACATATACCTGATTCTGTATGTTAGAGGTAGAGAAGACAATGGCAAAGAAATATGCCTTGCACTTGGTGCAGAAAGTGGGAAGGTTTGTGATGCTCCTGAGGGTGTTCTTTCCAACATCTGAGACTTCCTTAGGAGAAAGTTCTGTCTCCTGAAGACTAGCTTTATTCTTATTGCTGAGCGTGAGATCAAAAAAAGCTCATAAGGCCTGATTCTATCTGAACTTCTGAGAAAGAAGGAAGATTTGAAGACAGTTTGACAGAGGCAGGTTTGAGATGCAGAACACATACTAATTAATACATGATTTAATGAAAACACTTGAATCCTTAACTATATGTCAGCAGGTGAAACCCGCTAGTTTCATTCAGATCTTCATAAGAGGATATCTAGAAGAGTGTTAGGTCTTTAAAATGCAAACACAAAGATGGGTTACACAAGCTATTGTACATAGCCTAACTGGAATAAGTGCAGCATGTACTCTGCTGGAATTTCACCTACAAATAAGTGTTTTTTTCATTTCCCCTTTCATAACTCAAATTAAATGCATTTGAATATCTTTTTGTGAAATTTGATTATCTGAATTTGCTTTGTTTTTTCATTAGAAAAGGTGAAGACAAATGTAGGAAAACTGAAAGCTATTGTATTAAAGACTGACAACTCTTCACTCCAGAAAATAAAACATTATCTTTCTGATTTGTTATAAACTCTTCATTATTAGGTCAAGAAATATACTAAGTAAAAAATATGTTGCTAACCTGTATTCTCCCTTTAGCAGAAGAAGATGAGCTCTTCTGCATCTCATGAACAGATAATGATTAAGTCCTTTAGTTTAAATTTAGATTTCACTAAGTTAGCCTGGCACTTTTAAATTTTTGGAAACTGTGCCAGATACAATATGTTACTGGAGTTGCTCCAGTGTGGAAGATATCCTAAAAAACATTCTGACAACATGCAGGCAGGAAAAATGCATATTAGTGTCTGCTTATGCCAAAATATGAAGTCTCATTTAAGTATATAAAACAAATGAAAAACAAGAATAGATGTTTTTTCTGACTGGGAAATGAGGAATCTCAAAAACATCAAGTAATTGTTTTAAACTACAGCCCATGAACTTACCTACAGCATGTATCAGTGGTCCTACACAACTAAGCTAGATCATTTTTAGTTTTCATTAAAGAGATGCTTCGGCTAAAGGAATGCTTTTGTGGCAATTAGGTTATTGTTCCCAGATGGCATTCTCAGACTAAAGAGCAATGTTATCTAAAAGTTAGACAAAATAAATCAAGTAGAAAATATTTAGAGAAGAGATAATAGGCATATCTTGACATCAAATTAACATATGTGCTACAAAATATACTATTCCCCCATATCTAATTAACTCTACAGATATGCTGACTTGTTCAGTAGTTACAAGACAATAAAATTATTACATCCATATCTCACGGTGGTCATTTTCAAACAACAACAGTTTATGAAGAAATGTTATGAGCAAATTGAAAAGAACATACTTCTACTGGTGGGAGAGCTGCCACATGTGGAATGCCCTGAGGGGCTGGCATTTCAATAGAAAGAAAGGAGATAATTTAATTTCCACTCTCATAAACTAGTACACCAAAATACTGTGTGTTGAATTACAGATTAGTACCCACTAGTTAACAGTGGAAGTCAAATTTGAATCTAACCATTTATTTCAGAAATGAAAAGCCAGACCCTGATTATAAACTAAGCTATCCAGAAGCCCTTGCTAGCCTCTTCTATAAAATAAAACAAATTATTTCTACTCATGAGTTAGTGATGACTGATAACACATGAGATATTGTGTAAATCCTAATTAAAATGAATTGGCCCATAACACATTAAAACTTGGGACTACGCTCAGTGTTGCAGCATTTAATGTTTAGGCACCCTGCCACATAGTTGTCCTAATGGAATCAAAAGACCTGAGTTCATAGTTCCAAGGCCAGAAGAGACTACTGTGATCATCTAGCTAGACACCCAGGCTCCCTGTGCAAAGCATGGAGACAGGTAGTGCTTCTTCAGAATGGGCTGTACTAAAGCCAGCAAGCTGAACAGGGAGTCACTTAAACTAGGAAGAGCCAAAGAAAGGGGTGTGCCCTAGTTTTATAAGAATATGGGAATGCCGTAGTGGGTCAGACCAAAGGTCCATCCCGCCCAGTATCCTGTCTACTAGCAGTGGCCACTGCCAGATGCCCTGGAGTAAGTGACCCTAACATGTAATGATCTCTCTCCTGCCATCCATCACCACCCTCTGACAAACAGAGGCTAGGGACATCATTCTTTACCCATCCTGGCTAATCACCATTAATGGACTAAACCTCCATGAATTTATCCAGTTCTCTTTTAAACTCTGTTGTATTCCTAGCCTTCACAGCCTCCTCAGGCAAAGAGTTCCACAGGTTGACTGTGTGCTGTGTGAAGAAGAACTTCCTTTTATTTGTTTTAAACTTGCTGTCCATTAATTTCATTTGGTGGTCCCTAGTTCTTTTATTATGGGAATAAGTAAATAACTTTCCCTGATTCACTTTCTCCACACAATTCATGATTTTATATACCTCTGTCATACTCCCTTTTAATCTCCTCTTTTCCTCCCCTTAAAGGGTGGGGCAAAGGGAGGGACCTCCCTCTTCTCAGGATTTACAGCCAAGAACCTTTCTGGAGTTAGGCACTAAAGTCCAGTCTTGGAAAAAATGGAGGGGGAATTGCCTTCCTCCTGTTACTCAGGATTCCCAAGGTTAGAGCACTCTTTTAGGACGTAGGAAGCTCAGATTCAAATCCCCCCTCTACCTGATGTGGAGGAGGGATTGGAACATAGTCTTTTACCTTTCAGGGGAGGGTCCTAACCACTGGGCTATTGGCTATTCTGAGTGGCTTGTTCTCAATCTCTCCTGTTGAAGTTGCACCACTTGGTAAAAGTAATACCCTTTGAAACAGGGATTTGAACTTGGTTTCTCACAGCTCAGGTGAGAAACCATAACTGGGTTGCTGAGTCATCCTTTCTGTTTCTCTAGCCCAATGACTATTAAGTCATCTGAAAAACCTTCCATAATAAAAATATCACCAAAATATGTATAGATAATGTATGGACAATCACCAAATCACATCACTGCAGTCTCTCTCAACTATGTTGCCCACCAATTTTTCCTAAAGAGTAAATCGGCCCACAAAGCAAAGTGCACAATGAAAGAAATCGGCGGGAACATTGCTCTTTCCTCAGAGACAGCAAAGTCCACAATGAGCAGCTCAACACCAAGGAGCTGACAACAGCCATAAAACCCCTGAAATGTGGAAAGGTAGCTGGACTCCATTGTATAACGAATGTACTATTACTGTACTGGAGGTCTAGAGTACAGAAGTGGTTGCTTGACTTCATGCTTGTCTGGAGACAACATAGACACCCAAACACTTGAATGTTGAATGTTGCCTGATGCACTGCCCCAGTCAAGATCCAGTTCTCCTGGGGAACTATTTGAGATAAGTGATAGCATCAGGTCTTGGCTGCAGTTTTGCTGTGACGAACTGTGAGGATGATGCATTGATGAATTTAGTTTCCCTCAGTGATATGCACTCAGAATGGCTTACTGCATATTGTAACATGTATAAGACAATATTGTTTCTTCCTCTTGCCTCTGTAATTGATTTAAAAAAAAAATTTCAGAGTGCCAGAGAAAAGTGCCAGACTTAGAGTCCTACAGACTGAAGTCATCTGTTATCCAAAGCTGAGGTACACTCAGCTACACTCAGAAGAGCTGTGAATGCTCTCCAACACTGTCCCCCATATGCACCTCCATTTTATATGAAAGGCTCTGTATCTATATGGAACCTAGGGAGAATTGACACTGTAAGTATTGTTAGACTTGGTCACTAGTTGGATGGGAAACTCCAAGAAACACCTGAGTGATATAGGAAGCAGCTTTAGCATTTCAGTTAGCAGCACTCTCTCTTCTGTCATATTAAATCAGTGCTCCAGCACTGGATTTTTGTGGAACATCACACTGGAGATAGCTTTATAACACACCCCAAATATGCTAAGACCAGGACTCTGACAGAGCCCCACATGAACTAAAGGAGGTTAAAGGGCAGCTGGGTCCAATTTTATAATGGAGCTTTCTGTGCCTAATTGGGACTGATGTAATAGGATGGCTTAGTTCTCCTCTGGGCTATATTAGCTCTGCTTGCAATTGTAAAGGGACTCCACAGTAGCTAGAGCCTGAATTTCCCAGGAGCATGATTTTCCCTGCAGGGTTTTTGTCAGCAAAAGCATTCCCCAAAGACATTTTTTTCCCTGGCAAATGGACTTATTGCACTCAACTCAGGGTTTAAGAATCTGAAGTACTGTCCAAAATCTGAGAGGGATGAGCTGTGGAGCATGCTTTCAGAAGTCTTAAAAGAGCAACACTCTGATACGGAAACTACAGAACCTGAAACACCAAAAAATAAAATCAACCTTCTGCTGGTGTCATCTGATTCAAATGATGAAAATGAACATGCGTTCCGTCTACTCAGCTTTGGGTCATTATTGAGCAGAAGCCATCATCAGCATTGACACATGTCTCCTTGAATGGTGGTTGAAGTATCAAGGGACATATGAATCTTTAGCGCATCTGGCATGTAAATATTTTGTAATGCCGGCTGCAACAGTGCCATTCAAATGCCTGTTCTCATTTCCAGGTGACCCTGTAAACAGGAAGCAGATAGCATTATCTCCTGCAAAGTATAATCAAACTTGTTTGTCTGAGTGATTGGCTGAAGTCAGATTGAGTAGATGTGTAGGCTCTAAAGTTTTACATTGTTTTATTTTTTGAAGAAAGCAGTTATTTTTTGTACGTAATTCTACATTTGTAATTTCAACTTTCATGGCAAAGAGATTGCACTATAGTTCCTGTATTAAGTGAATTGAAAAATACTATGTCTACAGTTGTTTTTTTACAGTGCAAATATCTGTAATAAAAAATAAATATAAAGTGAGCCCTGTACACTTTTTATTCTATGTTGTAACTGAAAATGTAGAAAACCTCAAAAATATTTATATAAATGGTATTCTATTATTAACAGCATGATTAGTTCTGTGATTAAAAAAATTAATCGTGTGATTAATCACAATTATTTTTTAATCATTTGACATCCCTAATTATAAATATAAATATATTGGGGGAAAATAATAAGTCTATGATGTCAGGGAAAATCTCCTTGCAAAGTTTGCATGTATCATTTTAATTCTTCAATGCTAAAAACCAACAGATTCATAGTTTCATAAACAAGCCAAACCAAACCAAACCCATTCATACACTAAATACTTCAGCAAACTGCAAAATTAAATTTCATTGAAAAACAATAGTGTATGATGAAAAAAAGGAATAAAAAGTAACAGAGTGCAACATTTACAGTTCAACTGCAGGACATTTAAGTGTCTCATTCCTACAGTCTACATAGCATCACTTTTTGCCCTTGTTCATAGCCCATACTAGCCTACGCCAACAATGTCAACACAAATGTTATAAAAGTTCAGCACATTTAAGGGAAAGAATGTGTTGCCTCATATGCATGTGAGCTAATTAAAAGATGCCTCCTCCACTTCAAGACAGGAAAATTCAATGGGGTGCATTTGGGCGCAAAGGAGGAAGAATACTAAAGAGAATAATGGGGTTATACTTGGTGCTTCAGGGGGATCACGGAGCACTCTTTTGGGTATGGAGTGAGGTATGTACTTTATGTTGTTCTCTGAACTTCAATGAGCACATCAAATGACACATGTATACAGACTTTTACATATTATGATCATATACTTCTACAACTACTACAAAGCAGTGGCTGATAAATGCCATATAGGTCCTCTGCAGTAAGTTGTGTGGTGTTTAATGATCCAACTAGTCCACACTTTGTACTCAGCAACATCTTTTTAAAACAATAAATGCCATGCCAAAACAGAAGGGTTGTATATTTGATGGGTATGCAATTCCTATAATGTACATACTGCTGGAATTGTTAATAGAGCAAATTCTCATCAGCAAAAATAAAAATCTAACTTCAGAAGAGAAAAAAATATACCTGATATATAATTCAATATGGAATCTCAGTGTTCTGTTGGGCATTCAGAAATTGTGGTGCCTGCTGCTTTAGTAATTACTTTTGCATTCATTATTAGAGTGCATAACAATTAGAAAAGCCTGCAGGCTTCATGAAGATGACTTTTTTCTTTCCATACCCCCACTGTTTAATTTTTTAAAATTTATTTTCATTTAGAAGCATGTAAAATATACTAGTCCTGACAAGCAAGATATTCTACTGCATCAACAGTTCTGTTCCTATTATAGCTAAAATTCCTTATTGGTTTTACTGCAAAAGTTCTCTCTCCTAATAGCAGACAGACTAACGGGGGTTGATGCAACAAAGGCAACTACTTTATTTAACAAACATTATTTTCAAAAGTCAGCTTTCTGTTGTGTCTTTCTGGTTGATACTTTGGATGTTTAACCTTCAACACGACTATAACAGACATTTATGTATAAGATAAGGGCTTTGCTGTAGTACAGAACTATAATTTTGTTTGTTTTTGTACAGATAAAAAGATCATAACTACAGAAATGAAACTACCAAACTGCAATCATATGTTTATGAGGAAGAACTTCCTGTGATTGGAGTAAACAATACTTCACTTAATCAAGAAGCAGATGAAGATTAAATTTCCAGGATCTAAAACTGTCTGGCTGCATCTGTAATCAGAGTTATTAGTTCCTGTTGTTGACACGATTCCAGACCTTGCTGCTCACCACTTGTTGAAGCCATTCTGGAAAGCTCTTCTTATGAAGGCTTACTTCATTTCCCAAAAGTTATCTACTCCTGGATCCCTGTACCAAAAAACTCAGTGCCTGTGGGAACCCCTCACCTAAATTGGTTCTTCCTCTTGCCTGCCAATCTGACCCTTTTTCCCCTCATGCACAACTGGTTCCCGTTCCTGTGTCCTCCTAACAAATACCATTGCTTCAGGAAGGACTATCCCATTGCTCTCAGACTTTCTTGTAACCTAACATTATTTGTGCCCAGTCTTTGATACCCCAGCTTCTGAGATGTTTTATATCTATATAGATATAGATATATATCTAAGTGCTGTATATGAAAATAATCTATAGTTTCTGACAAACATGAGCATTCTTTCTAAAGGCTATGAGTGATAATGTATAGTATGTTAATTTTACTGTTACAACATCCTCTTCCTCTCCTTCTACAGATGCTAGCATAATGGGGCCCTGGTCGTTGTTTGGAAGGAAGAATCCAGGCTGCTGTTTTTTTAACAATAGCACAAGATTTTAGAGTCACTAGTGATTTTGTGTCCCCCAATTATTGGGTGCCCAACTAATGACACTTGAAAGGGTAAGTTGGCTGAATTTGGGCACCCAGGTGAAGCAGCAGAATCACTATTTATTTCTGAAAGTCTTGTCTGCCATGTCTACCATTTGAAGTTCTATCAAACCAGTGGTGAAAACGAAATACTGAGCTATCTCCAAAATATGAGTTAAAAATTATACCTTTTACACAGTTACCATAATTCAGTAAAAGCAGAAAATTTAAATACCAGATTAGGAGGATTCCATGGAAAAGAACACAGTTGGATTATTATTGACAAATCCACATTTATGTAACCAAAGATACATTTCTGTAAACCTAAAAAAAAGAATTCAATAGAAAATCCTTTGAATAATAAACTGATATTTAATCAATTTGTTGCTCTTCTTGCAATGATAATAGCAGAAAACCAAGTATTATACAAATACTTTAGATGACATGGAACAAGCGTGGCAGAGTGTGGGCTATGCATAATGAACCAAAAAAAAAAAAACCTATAAAAGGTCTCTTCATGTGCTTAGTTTAGATCTGCTTAGTAGTGACCTCATTGTTTATCAGGGGATGATTTCAGTAAGACAGCAGGCTAAAGCTTCTGGTAATCCAAACCTAAATCTTCCAATTAAAATACTTGGCATTTGGGATATAAACAGAGACAGTGGGATGCCATTACTGTTTTGATCTATGCTATTCGCTTTTTCACCAGTATAATTTTATGCTCAGATCAAATGTTTGTTTCTCCCACAGAAAACCAAAATTCATATGTTATGCATTTTTAATCTTCACATTGTTGGCCTCATTTTCCCCACGGTGGATTAGTTTGGTATAGTTCCTGCATAACGTTAACCCTAACCTATAGGAACTAAATTCATACCTTTTGTTTATTCTAAATGAATGTATTAAACTCATCGTCACACACTTAACTCTCTTGGTTTTAACAGACCTGCCATTTCTAATCTTGCAATGGCAACGGAGGCTTTCAAGGGTGCAAGTCAGGGCATATTATGAAGAGAGCAGAGAAACCCTAGTAAAACTGACTAGGTTTTGGTTATAATTCGGATTTGGACATTTCTAGTTTTTCAAAAGCTTAACCAATCAACTTTAAGTCTGTTAAACCTGAACCCATGCTGGTAAATAGATTCCCCCCCTCCCTTAACACTTGAAAATGATTGGGCAAAGACATTAATCAAATATGAATATTTGAAACATTATCGGTAGTTCTCATGAAAACCTTTCCTGATTTTTATTTTTAGGAACATTATATCTCAAAAATATTTTTTCCCAGAAACTCTTAAAATTAGTTTACTCTGTCCTTCTAAATGATGGGTGGTGCTTTTGACTGACTTTTTGAAAGTGTCATATCATAGATTAATTCTGAAATTATTCAATATGTTGTGTTTTCCCTGACATGAAAATCTGGAGAAGTCTATAAAGACTATTCTGGAAGACCGCCCTCACTGAGTTTATGAACACCACAGTGTTACTATCTGCATGTCATATATGGAGAAAAATTCTATAGGGACACAGATCTTCACCTCATGGATTTGGTGGGTAATCAACATTTTTTTCTGGCCAAAACCCCAAAGACCAATTTCAACCTCACTGGTCAACCCATGAGGTTTATAAATTCCTTAGGACAATATAGAGATACAAGGCCAACAGCCTCTTAAATCTGCAGATCTTAACTCTTCAGGCTCATCAGACTTGGTAAACCTCTCTAGGTCTGCAGAATTTATCATATGGAGTACATAATGAAAAGAAACTGCAAGTGAGAGGAAATTTGTAAATATAAAGATCAGTATGATTATTTTTCCTTATGTGATGAGGAATCCTTGTAGTCCAGCTACAGCTAAGAAATGCTGCCTTTGTGAATGTGCTCTGATATTTCAGTCTTATCTTTAAAATAAATAAATCAAAAAACATAAATTGATGCAGTTAAGCAAAATAACCAAAGTACTATATTTATTTTTTGGTTAGATTTTTAGTAGGATGACTGAGCCAGAAACAAAACTGAATATATTTGTTCTCTTTATTCAATAATCAGAGTTATTCTTCCAAAACTGGAACTCAGGAGCCTGGTGATCTATGTACTGAATTTTATGAACAGCTTGAAGAATAATTGTAGGAACCATTTATTAAGATGCAGTCTTTCCCTTGCTGTATCTGAGGGCAGAATTTTGTCCATAAAATGAGTGCATCTTTGTCAGGTTTCAGAGTAGCAGCCATGTTAGTCTGTATCCAGAAAAAGAACAGGAGTACTTGTGGCACCTTAGAGACTAACAAATTTATTTAAGCACAAGCTTCTGTAGGCTACAGCCCACTTCATCGGATGCATAGAATGGAACATATAATAGGAAGGTTATATATACATACAGAGAACATGAAAAGGTGGAAGTTGCCACCTTCTTGTCAATTGTCTGATACCAGCCATTTTGATTATTACCACACAAAAAAATTTTCTCCTGCTAATAATAGCTCATCTTAATTAAATAGCCATCCCAATTCTAAGAGGCTATCTCAAATACCATGAAATTGGGTGGGTAACTTCTTTAGCTACCAAAGGAGATTAGGTACCTGGAGTGGGGCATCTAATTCCCACATGTGCCTTTGATTATAGTTTCATTTATTTCTATTGCTTTAGTGCCTAGGGACCCCAAATATGAATCAGATATCCTACAGCACTAAGCACTGTACAATTGGAGTAGCAATTCTTCCTCTACAATATAAAGAAATGTGACAAGTGAACAAACAAGATGGAGGAGATTCAGGAAGTCAACATTATAAAAGAAATAAGCACATATTTGTATGTTGCTATAAAGATGGATCTAGTAGTCTGCTCAGGAAGATGCACATCAAGGCTATACTGAGAGTGCTGGTCAAGTAAATCAAGTCTACACAAGCCTTGAAACACTGATGAATAGACCAGTGTTTCCTTAGTTTCGCTTCCACTGGCAGATTTTAATTGAAAATAATTAAATACTATATTTATGTTTTTGTAAATTTGATTTATTATTTGAATTACCATAGTGCCTAGAAACCCTAGTCTTGGATCAGAGTGGCATTGCGTTGTATGAACTGAACAAAAAGTCTATGCCCCAGAGGCTTACAGTCTGAGCCTTTAGATTTGAGAGTAAATGTTGCCAGGATTGGGAAACAATGTCAAAATTGAGTTGTTGTCCTTTTCTTGTATGAATTATTGTTAGCATTAGTGACTGGGGCGTATTGCCTTACTATTTATTTGGAAGAATGACTCATTAAGCTGTCAGTATTATCCAAATCAAAACACCTATTACGAAGTGTGCCACTTACAATGCATAATAATTTAAAATGCATGTGGCAGTGTCTAGATTTGTTAGTCTTGTAGGGTAGCCCAAAATAATAGAAGGAAAAAATAATTGTACCAAAGCAGAAAAGCTAATTTATATTAGATTAATGAGTGTCACTAATCCAGCGTATTACATAGTTCATAATATGTATGGACATTTCCTTAGTTACCGTAAGAGGACTGATCAGGAGTCTGATGGTTTAGAAATGCAGAATTAATTCTTATTTTCTTATAAGACATTTTAATATGGCAAGTATAAAATGATTGTTACTTTTCTATTCATGGGATAGTGAATATTCTCTTTAAGTGGGCTATGGCTTTTAGGAAAAGTCTGTGCTTGCTCACAACCAATATACATCAGAGGGCTCCTAAATGGGGACAAGCAGTCAGTATCCATCCCATTTGTGCATCCAAAGCAACACAAAGGGACGAGTTCAAGCCAGAGAATCTGATCTATTCTTTTCAAAAAAAGGATCTTAAGAACTTTAAAGTTGTGTTACTCTTTTCTTAAATTATATGACAGAACATCCTCTACCCCTGCTGCAGGCATTTGTTTATACATAACTTTATATGTATAAACAAATGTATAACTTATTCTGTAACAAAAATGTAAGGCAATAAATGACAATGGTGAAGCAGTAAATAGTCGTCACCAGGTGCTGGGAGTACCTGCAAGGAGAAAAGAAGAAATGAAATACTAAAAATGCATAAAAAGGGTATCCTGGTGGAGAATAAAAAAAGCAAGAGAGAGTGCCTTGTTGATTCACCTCATGGAGGCCAATGTACTGTGAAGGGGACTGGGATTTAGGATACCTGGGTTGTATTCTTGGATCTGCCAGTGGCCAGCTGTGTGGCCTAGGATAAGTCATTCAACCACTCTTTGTCTTAATTTCTCCATCTGTCTCAATATTCATCCTCAATAGTAAAGTGCTTTGAGAATAGGGATGGAGAATGTTCTATAAAAGCAAAATGTTAAATAGTGAAAGCTGAATGTAACTAAGAAAAAAGCTATGTCGATCGTAAATACAAAACTGAACTCCATGAATAATCTGTGGTATTGAAACATTGGAATGTCATTCTTTTGAGTTTGTCGTCTAAGGTCATTCAGAGGAGCAAACCTTTACTCGCATGAACTTTCCTCCTGCGAGGAAGCATAAGCCTTCCTCACCTGGGTATTCTTCAGTGAGGAGAACTCACATGACCACCAAGTTGAAAACAAGTACCTGTAAAAAGGATGGGGGTAAGTCTTCCACTCAGTCTTAGAATACATAAAGAACAATTAAATTAAAAACATCTACACATTTTTGTTAACCAGAAATTGTGTATGCATAAGAATATAATTCTGTATTATGTATAAACACTTGTTGATAACCAGTTGTGTTCCATATCCCATAGTTTCAGTAAAACTTTGAGTAAACTTGTATCCTATTTGCTAGAGAATTGAAAAGCATTATTAATACTTTAACTGGGCATTCTACTGAAATGAAAGGAGAATCAGCATCTGCCAAACTTGTTCAGCAGCATAAGAGATACGGGTGCACCTTATGTATTTGGCAACTGTAAAGCAGTTAATTAACCTTTTAGCCAATGGCAACATGTTTCTATCACATCTGAGAAGCTTTTACATTTATGTGAGCTCCCTCTAGTATCTCCTTTACAGGAAAGCATTTGGATTTGTTCTATTAGATGGATCCGTATGACTGAGTTGGGGATGTTCCTGACTTTGATGGAGAAACATGAGGGTTCAAAGTATATTCACTCTGTGTTTTCAATAATCACCACTACCACCCCAAAATATTTACAAATATCTTTATTGTGTGGTGAGAGAGAGAGATGGATGAGTGAAGCCCTAATCAATCATTTTTCTTATACAAGCAAGGGAACAAATAATTTAACCAAACACACACACAGTAGTTAAAGAGAGTGAGCTGCCTACAAATGTGATATCTTCAACACTAGCAGAGTTAATCTGAGTTAGCTCTGTAAATTACTGCACTATGGGGCTATACCGCTTCTCTTGTAGGTTTCCAATAGACACAAAGAGTAGTACTGGGGACAGTGCTAACCAGTTTGCTTCTTGATAGAATTTACTATTTAAGGACTGATCTCACTAAATTTATGTGAGTAGTCCCTTTGACTCAGGGTTGAAAGATCAGGCCCTGTATGGTTAATTCACTTATAACCTGTTGAGGTTTTTTTTTTTTTTTCCATATATATTTAAGAGCTGGAATATATTTCCTCTATCTTTCTAGAAATGTAAGATTGACTGTTATAGAACTTGGCTGTTTCTGGTATATTTTTACATGTTTTATCAGACGTTTCTTGATATAGTACTACTAGACATTAATATGTAATCTTAACAGAATTTTTGTATGTCTAACATAACAATTTATCCAACCCTTATTAACAGCAAACCAGAGTATAAGGTACCACACACATAGATAAGATTTCACATGAAAGCTTCAGCTACAGACTATGGAGTAGGGTTTGTGTCAGGGAGAACTGGATGCGGCAGAAGCAACTTTGTGCTTTGGTTATTATATGCAACTGCAATGGCCTCCTTGTGGCCCTCGCTACCAAGGGTAAATCAGGCTGTTCAGCTTACACTGGAAGCTGGATCAGTTCCCAGATGGCAGCCTTCCGGCACTCTTGAACTCCTGGTTCTTGGTAGTGTTTCTTTATTCTCTGTTTCTCCTTTTGTCAGAGGTACAGACCCACAACATATCCTCATGAGGAAATTGCCACTCCAGTTTTCACCATCTTGCCAGAAAAGTTCTTTATTTGAAAAATAAGTCACATTTTCCTTTTTGGATAGCTTCTTCCTCTCACTCTGACTTTCTGTTATCCCTTCAACCACTCCTCAAATCACATCTACCCACTCACTTTAAGATGGCCCTTCTGTTACACCCATTTTGAAACTGGCTTTTAGAATTCTGCTAAACTTCCCTCTATGAACATACCAAGTACAATGGAATCAACCATATGCCAAGTAGGATAATTTACATGATGCCTGTATGTGGTTCCTCGTAACAAATCCTGGGCAAGGAAATGTTAAGGATTTTTGAGGGGCCGGAGGGAAGGGAAAGAGAGGCTTTTAATCACTAAAAATTCAAAAAAACAAATTTAGCACTGTGCAATAAGAGTTTATCTCCAGGTTACTTTTTTGCATAATGTAGCAAGGCAGGTCCTCTTGGAGTAACCCCACCTTGTCTTGAGGTGGTCCTGCAGGCACCCCCATCATAAAGTTCATCTTTGCTCTTTAGGAATTCCAGCAGCACTCTCTTGTACTATCTTCCACTCAATCCCAGCTTCCCCTTCCTTTTTCCACCTCCCTATTGCTGTCTGACTTGGCTCTTCTCTCCAGTCCCATTAGAAGGATGGTGCAGGTAGACTGGACCTTCTAAGAGGGAGTGAGCCCAATCCCCTTGTGACACATAACTGAGTTTTAGTCTGTTACAAGCACACTAAATAATACTATCCTTATTTGATACATCTTCAATATATGTATACTACTGTATCAGTCTTTTGAGCTTCAGACCACCTTCCTCTGCCTTTCTGATACTGTGGCAGTGCTTTAAACATCAAAAAAAGTCACCACATCGTGCTTTTACAAACTCTAAAACAAAGTGTTGACAACCTATTTTCTCTGTTTTCCCAAATGTACTGCTCCAGCTTTAGCCTAGCCAAGAGTACTAGCAGGAATGAAATCAGCTTTGTAGCATCTCTAGTTTAAAATGTTTCTTTGATACTATACTTCATTAAGGAGTCCTGAGAGGAGTTAGTGAACTGGCAAAGTGCAATTATTTTAGAGAGATGGACTAAAGTATCTGTTATGTTAAAATACATATAAAACAATTACTTTCCCATCATTTTAAAATGCCTGGAGATTTACTAGGAAGAGGTGATTTAAATAAGTCCTTTATCAATCCTCTTTTCTTACCAGTGACAGATTTCAATACAATTATATTGTGGTTATTTAAAAAGTCTTGGGAATGATTAATGTTGTTGGATTCCCATCCAGAATCCTCTAAATACAAAATAAATTATTCCTCATTTATTATGTTTTGCATTGGTTAAACTTTTCTGTTTATAAAAATGTTTAGGTATATATACTTAATGTATATATATTACATCAAGAGTTTAAAAATATACATCACAAGTGCCCATTATTTTAGCAAGAATAATTACTCATTATTCAGATGTGACTTTATATTTAGAAACCTGAGTCACTCTGAAGCAGTAACACATGTAACAGAAATGTTGTTCAGCTTATGAAACTGTTTATTTTGCAG
The DNA here is from genome assembly GCA_007922305.1 of Dermatemys mawii. NCBI lineage: Eukaryota > Metazoa > Chordata > Testudines > Dermatemydidae > Dermatemys > Dermatemys mawii. The sequence goes on along the minus strand of ML677326.1, from coordinate 60,153,239 downwards.
CCCTTTGGGTACAACTCAACCCTGTTTCTAGTGACTTCAATTGATCAGACATACACTTGTCCTCAAAGCAAGAAACATAAACATTTGCCAAAGCATGAACTTAGACACAGAACTGCATGTCAAACTTGGGATAGTTGTGCATACTGGTGGCCCTAGCACCTGTGCATTTAAGGAGCCAACTCTAACAGTCCAGGCTGTGCTGTGGCCCCTGTAGCTACTGTGCATGTACTAGCATCAGGTTTATCCTTATTCTGCCTGTGTATGACAGAAAACTTCATAATCCTGTAGAACTGTAGACCCCTGTTACTTTTCTGAACACTTAAGTAAAAATAATCAATTTTTTTCGTGATACCTTGTAACACATGGAAAAGGAGGCAATCCTGAGTCCCGCTATTCTAACTCTGTTTCCCAGCTGTTCTGATACTAAACCCAAAGCACTTATGGTAATCTGGCAACTGATCTGAAAAACAGCAATTAACTATCAGATTACAGTTATTGTGTTTGTTTCTGAAATAATGTTTTTGAAGAAAATGTATTGGTGTTCTGTTATTATGGGGACCTGTTTTTTGTATATGGCAAATGAGCTCTGGGATCAAGTATGGTTTGTCAGGTATTACCCATTCCACTTTTAATAGCAGAATAACCGCATGGGATTAATGTTCAAAGGAAGATTTCTTCCTCAGGCACCACACTAATGTAGGAGAATAAATTAAGCTATTTTTAAAAAGCAGATGGTGGACATGGCTCTAATTGAAGGGACCTTCTAAGTGGATGAAGAGTTCCATCAAAATCTTAAAAGATAGTTCAGTCAAATTAATTCTGCCTCATCTTGCCATGAGAAGGGTTATGACCCTTTAATCAATAAAAATCAATCATTCAATACTGATAACCATTCTCATCCAAGATTGTTTTAAATTTAGCTTCCTCACCAGGGAAAGAGCTAGTCTTTGCAAAATATTGTCCACCAGCTAAAGCTAATCTGTATTCTGAGGATCACAGAACAATATTAAATTTATGAAGTCTATGTTGATCTTTGGAATATATCAGAGCCAATCTCAAGAACTAACATTGCAAGAAAGAGAAAAACCTCTCCTTGAACAAACTGGTTCTGTGAAGACCTAGACCCCAAGGAGATCTTAAATAAATATCACCTACCTAAAGATAGCTCAGACAATTTAGCCACTACCTATGAATACATACACACATATAATTAGAGGGCTATGTTAGAGGTCTTTATTCTAACAATATATAGTTTTTCTTTAGTAAAACAGTTAAAATGATGTATTACTGTGTGCATCTATAGACTATTAAAAAATAAACTATAGAAAAATAGGCCAAATTCTGTTCTTACTTATCCCAGTGTAAATCCAGAATAATTCCACTGACTGCTATGGAGTTGCCAAGTTTGAAGTCCCCTTGTCCAAACATAAAAATACTATATTTGCTGACCAACTATATAATCATTCTATGACTTATGTTTTGCCTATCAGCACCTCTTCAAAATCTGATACTTGTGGCAAGGGTGTTATTGTGTCAAACTTCCCTGTCATTCTAGAGAAGCAGCTTTCAACTGTGGTGAAGGACTTGTGGTGGTCCATTTGTGGTAAGCATGCTGTTACATGGGAACAAAAAAGATTTGTCAACAACTCTTAAATTGCATTGAGGAGCTAAAATCCATAATTACGTTCCTGATATTAATTTTCCACAAGAAAAATTGCCACAGTTTCCAGAAAGTCATTTACATTTGCAAGTGGGAAGAAAAGTGCTCTGAATGATAGACCACCTCCTCCTATTCACTGAGTTGTTACAAATGGGAAAGAGAAATGGTTCATGGGCTAATTTCCCTGTTAAGATGTGGTTCACTACAGGAAAAAAAAAAAGTGAGAATATCTTCAGTGGTAGTCTTACAGAAAATGAGACATTTTCAGTGGCCACAGCTGCAGACTCTAGTTAAACATCAGTTTGATCAGCCTCCTTTCTGATTCTTCATCTATATCAGCTACCATCTGGTATAAAAAGGCATAGTTTTCTAGTGTAGTCATTTCTTGCTGCTGACAACTCTTCACTGTCTCTCTTTAATTAGGCAGAGAAACACAGCACATCTGGCGTATTTTTGTGGACAACTGGTTAACATATTGACAAAGCAGCAATTATTTTAGTGGCCAGAAGCAGTTCAGAATATTCATTATTTCACATCTAGTGGTATTGCTCTGATTATATCATCATCAATGGAAGTTTTAGTGTCCTGAAAGCTCCATGCATAAAATGCACGTAGTCTGTATATTCAAATATAGACAAAAAAACTGTCTTGAGTAAGAAAGGATGTAAGGCTGAAATACCTAGGCTAACAACTATTGGGCTTTTTTTAAATGTCCCAAAGGCCAATTAAAACACAGGTTATAACACAGATGCTCCTAACCATAGCAGTGGATTGTGAAGAGAGACAGTGAAAGAGATGTGAGAACTGCTACAACAAAATACACAGTAGGTGGGAAAAAAATAAAGTAGAAGACAATAGAAACAAGGAAGATAAAAATGCATCTTATTGAAATGTTAAATGATGCAAAATTATTTTTGCAGATCCTCAGCCTGTGTAAATTACAATCATTTCAATGGAGCTATGCTACTTTATGCCAGGTGAGGGTCTCAAACATTAAGTTGTCTGGTTTATATAATGTGTTAAAGAGGCACAATTTGATCCTTGGTTCTTAGGTTGAGCTTATGGTCTGATCCTTTCTGCTCCTAGTGTCACAACAACAAAAAGGGGGTTAAAAATGAAATAGTGGGACACACCTGAAGGGAGACCTCCTAGCTAATCAGTGCTAGCATTGGCAGCCACAGAGCAGAAGGTTTGAGGGGGTTTTAACTCTTTTGTGGCAGGCAGATCTTATCTCTAGATAGTTTTTCTGTAGTGCCAGCGTCTCCAGCTTTGTAATGCTTGTGCGCCACAAGAACACTTTTACTGCATTTCTATTATTCTTCAAAATGTGCTAGTCAGATTAAAATCTTTTCAGTGATCCTTAATAAAAAGGGAAATCACCATGATTTAGCATGTACATATCACTTTACAGTACACGTTCAAAGTGCTGTAATATGGGAAAATGTTTGTGAAATACCAGGGCACAGTGTAGCACTTGGATTGAGAAATCTTCTGCATAACTAATGTTTGTACTAATTTAACATATAAAATCATCCAGGTGTTTGCTTATTTTGGTTTGCTATCCTAGGAGTCTAGCTCCCCTCTCTCCATAGCACATGAAATATCAGGGCAAAGGAGACTAACCCTGCTAGAAGCAATTAGAAATCTGCTGCTATAATACGGTAGCTACACACAATTTTTAAAAAAAGATGGCGGTGACCAATAATTGGGTTACATCTATGCAGCATTTCAGCAGATGGTTACTCAGATAGCATGCAAATCAAAGCGACCTGTTGCCATAACACCCGAGAGCCATGTTAGCAGTTTAATCTAACAGAGGTCACCGGATGGTAACATCAAGGAACAAATACTTAAATTTTTAACTGGTAAGAAGTGTTAGTACTTTGTAATCTCATTGTCATCTTTTTATTTTATAGAAGTTTTAATCAGGGTTTGAGTAAACCTGTTTTGCAAAAGGATGTATCTTTTAAAATCTGATTTTTTAAAGAGACAAATCAAAGCTTTCATTGGGGTAGTTGCACTAAAACAGGAGAGTAGAAGGAGGTGTAAACTCAAAGTAGACTCCTGTAGACATGATCGTGCCTGTGAAAGATAGGCCCAATTTAGGGCTAGATTTTTAAGGGTATTTAGGCAACTGAAGATACAGATAGACACTAGGTGCCTTTGAAATTCCTGGTATGCACGTATCTGCATCTGCAGGTGACTAAATACCTTAAAAACCTGGCCTTTAATATTTTCAGGGGTGCCCGGAGAGTACACCCACAGGGGGACCTGCCAATTCCTTTAGAATAGATGTAATCTGCAATTCCCCCACTGCAGACTCAAAGCTGTATGCAGTGTGGGGTGTTGGTCAAGGATGGTATATATACAATCAGAGGTATACATACCTGAGCTAGCTACTCAGGTCTAATAGCAATGATGTTGCATCAGGATGGATTAGCTACTTGAATATGTACCCAGGTCCTTGGAGAACATGTACACCATGTACTGAAGCCCAGGCTGCTATGGATTCACAGCTACTGGTACCTGACCTATTTTGCTTGGTGCATCTACATGCACTGCACTCACACCTCTGACTGCAATGTAGGTATGTGTTTAGAGCAGTGATTGTTACAGGGCTTATTCCTTCACCCTCCCACTTCCCTGCTCCTCCTTTCTGAACAGAAAGCAACAGTACCCTAAGTCCAAAGGTGCAAACAATTTGATGTATATTGGGGTGAACTTCCAGCAAGCTTAAATCCAAGTTCCTTTTTCCTTATTTCTGAATCCCAACATACTTCCTGTTTGCCCCCAATTTATATAGCAATAGCCCCAGGTATACCTTAGCCAATCATTTTACTGAAATCTAACAATCTCTACATATTGTAACATAATTCTCTCTAGTTATCTGCTACCCTAACTAACATACACCTAGCAAAATTAATTATACAGCAGACAGAAACAATTAGAGAACCAGAGAGATTATGGCCCTCACTTTTCTGTTGTTAAAGATAAAACATACAGAAATGAGGGTTTCACAACCACAACTATTGAGAAGTGATTTCTTGCCAGACAGGATGCTATCAAACTAAATTTTCTTTAACCATCTTTATTTAGTAATAGGTGTTATCAGGACAGGATTGTATTCCTAACAATCCAATAGAATTTTATTTCAATGTGATTTTGATTCTTTGTTTTATACCTCTATAACTAGCTAAGAGATAAAAATACACCTAACATCTTAAAGTATAGGCCTTTACAGGCAGGCCTGCATATCTATATCCTAACAGTTATTACTGTCAGCTAACCTGAGACCCTGTTAAAGGGTGGGCAGGGGGAGGGTTTCTGAGTCCAAGGCTGGCAGTACCATGTAGCGGTGATACTTCAGACTGTCCCTCAGAGGGGTGCAAGTTAATGGACACTTCACCTAGCAACTGGAGTCAGTGGCTGTGTTGGCCGTTAACAAGAGTCTAATCATATAGCCCAGTAGTAAGAGAGTCAGAGGCTGAGGTATAGGAACCCATACATACTCCACCAGGTTTCAGCCTAGGGTTAAGAAAACAATACTTCAAAATATGTGGGTGAGGAGGCAGGTGCCCCTACACCTGGTCCATGGGCCACTTTCTACCCCAGCTTTAGTTCCTCTGTTGGTGCCACTAGTCTGTCTTAGGGTGCCTCTTGAAGTTCTCTCTGATGAGTCTGTGGAGAGTCTCCCTCTGTCTGTGGTGGCTTGTCATCCTCAGGCTCCATGGCTGAAGGGTCTGCAGCAGCTTGACCGTAAGGGCCTGGTGCTGGCCTGTTGGAGCCTCAGCAGCTTCTCTGCCGGAGGCTGCAACACCCAACTGCTCTCCTCCTCTGTCTGCCCAGATGAGGCTAAGCTGCTCCCTTTTGGGCTCTGCCTCCACGGTCTGTGTACCACACAGCAAAGTGTGGCTTTCACCATGGGGTTTGTACACTCCATCACAGACCCCTAGATAAGAGTACTATTGCAGAACATGGAGCTGTGAAGACTGCTCTTTTTGGATACATGGGGCAGGGGAAAGGGGGTTGGAAGGAAAGAAACCAGCCTAAGAAATCCTGTTCTTCCAGGGAGCAAGCCATATATCTTCACTAGTACTTGATAGACTGGTGATGCAAATTCAGAACCAGTAAATATTAATAGACCATAGCAGCAGAACAATATTCGGACAGTCTGCCTGGGAGGTTTGCTGGCAACCATCTGTCACATTGACAGAAGCTGTACAGTAAAGAGAAGTCAATGGTTGCTGTATGTATGCAAATGAATTAGTTCTGAAAATATTTTTTACAATCTCATGGCTGCAGTACTGTGATATGCAGTATTGTTAGGATATAAGAGCAACAAGAGAACAAAGGCTAAAAAGGATTAAATTTGTATTAAATTTTGTCACTTGCCTCATCAAATGATTGTTTTAGAAATAGGACAACATGGGGTGGGAGTCAAACATGTAATTTGAGCAGCCCTTTCCCCCCCCCATACCTGACATACAGCAGAACTTACAGTCTTATTTTTCATTATCCCTGAAAGAACAGACTCCATACCACTTCCAAAATTGCATTACAATAGGGGTTGACATTAGCTCATGCTGAGATTTGTTTCTTCAGAGTACAACAAAGGAGGAGATGTTTTTGAATGAGATATAGTCCCTCTTGCACTTACAAAGTTCATCAAGCCCACAGGTAAGGCATGGAGAAATATACACAGGCCATCACACATCCTGAATATTTTTGTTATCCCATTTCAAAAATTAAAAATTAGTTTAAGGAATTGGATATGTTCTTAAAGTTATTTTTTAAAAAAAATTAAATTAAATTGTTAAAGGTTATTTTTTCCACGTTAACTCCACATAACAAAAGCAAACAGTCTGGCCAGAATAAGGACTGTCCCCAACTTTTACTCAACCCTTCAGCTAAGATTGAAGCAATCATTTTCAAAAGACCTTTTTATTTTATGCTTAAAGAAAATCCATGCACAAAAATATAACAAAGAAACATTTTCATTTTGACTGTTCAATGTGATCTCAAAGAACGATCTAATAAATGCAACACATTCAACATGCTTAAAAAGACACCTGTAATCTTCAATATGTATTGAGAATTTCCGAGTTTCTTATACAGAGAAACCTTTTATTCTCTGGTTACATTTGGATGATCTATTCATCAAATTCTGGAAGTGGCAGCCACACTGGATGAAAAGGTACCAACTCTCTCTTTGAAGTCATCTATCATTTTTTTCCATTGAGAATGTGTCACAGATTTTTCTATACCACCCAGTACAATTACAGAGCTCTTGTCTTTTCCACAAGTGTTCAAACTGCATATCTAGCTGCCACCAGTAAACATGTTATTCGGTCAGTTTCATAGTGAGTATATACTCAGGTGATAACCCCAGTAAAGTCTTCAAGAAAATCACAGAAATGTAGGATTGGAAGGAACTCTATAGGCCATCTAGTCCAGTCCCCTGCACTGAGGCAGAACTAAGTATTATCTAGACGACCCAAAACTTTTTGTCTAACCCGTTTTTAAAAACCTTCAAATGACAGAGATTCTACAGTCTCCCTAGATAATTAGTTCCAGTGCTTAACTATGCCCCCTGTCTTCCCCGCAACAAGTATAACTAAATCTCCCTTGCTATAATTTAAGCCTATTACTATTAGTCCTGTCCTCGGTGATTAAGGAGAACAATTTTTCACACTCCTCTTTATAGTAGTTTTTATGTACTTGAAGACTTACATCCTCCCTCAGGCTTTTGTTCTTAACAAACCAACTCAATTGTTTAAAGTCTTTCCTCAGAGGTCATGTTTTCATCACTTTTGTGTCTCCTCTGGACTTTCTCCAATTTGTCCAAATCTCCAAAGTGTGGTGACCAGAACTGGACACAAGGCCTCAGCTGGAGTATTATCAGGGTTGAATGGAGTGGAAGAATTACTTCTCATGTCTTGCTTACAAACACTCCTGGTAACACTTCTCAGATGATTTTAGCTTTTTGCTCAATAGTATTACACTGATTCATATTCAGTTTGTGATACACTGTAACCCTAAAATCTTTTTCTGCAGTACTCCTTCCTTGGCAGTAATTTCCCATTTTGTATCTATGCAATTGATTATTCCTTCCTAAGTGTAGTATTTAAGATTTCTCCTTATTGAATTTCATTTTATTTCAGACCATTTCTCCAATTTGTCAAAATAATTTTGAATTCTTATCCTGGCCTCCAAAGAACTTCAACTTCTCCCAGCTTTATATATCTAGAAACTAAGTGTACTTTCTATGCCATTATCTAAATAATTTATGAAGATAATGAACAGAACTGGACTCAAGCCATATTTCTGTGGGATCCTCCTAGATATGCCTTTTCAGCTTGGTATTGTGAACCATTGATAACTACTTTGAGTATGGTTTTCTAACCAGCTGGGGACACATCTTATACTAAGTTCATCTCTAGACTACATCTCCCTTATTTGTTTATAAGAAGCTCACATGAGACAATATCAAAAGTCTTACTAAAGCAGAGATGTATCACATCTGCTCCCTGCCCCCTTTAACAAGACATCCTGTCAAAAAAGGCTATTGAATTGGTTTGATATGATTTGTTCTTAAATCCTTGCTGAGTGTTACTTATCACCTTATCTTCTAGGTGTTTACAAATTGATATTTGCTCCATCTTTCCAACTACTGAATAAACTGGCTGGTCTATAATTCCCTAGTTTGTCTTTATTCCCTTTTTTATAGATAGGGACTATATCCCTCTATCCTTTTCCAATCCTCTAGGCTTTTTCCCATCCTCCATGAATTCTCAAACATACCTGCTACTAGCCCAGAGAACTCCTCAGCTAGTTCCTTAAGTATTCTGGGAAGTATTTCATCAGGCTCTGAGGTCTTTAAGACGTCTAATTGAAATAATTCTTAATGTCTTCTTATCTTAATTTAGCACCAGATCCTACTCCATGAGACATGAGTTATCATGAGGCAGTTTGACCCCTTCAGTTGTGAAAGGGTAGGGATATAACTATGGGCCACTGTTTTTGAATTTTAAGGAAGTCCCGCAAAATATGGGGAATAGTTGCCAAACATTTGGTCACTTCCTCCAGCAAAGATAAGAGGAGCTCTTATAAACTTTTATAAGATGGAAAAGGGGCAAGATACCACTTGAAAAATAGAATTTTTATGGTGATGTACAGAGTCCTCTGTCATATCGCTGAGCACTGGTCAAGATATATTCTGACCTATAACCTACTGTCTCCATATATTAAAGTTTATATTTTCCATCATCAAGTTTATAAAGCATTTGAAAACTTCCTTGTGGCAGACTCTGCCTTGGAGGAGCCCCCATGTAACCAAATGAGGCACTGAACATCCTGTGACAGGATCTTTGACAAGTAGTTATTGCCTCCCATGGTGTTTAGTACAGAGGTGCTTTGGCCCTCTGTCTAAAGTACACTTGAGACCCACCCCTTCTGGGGTATGAAAGCTCCAAAATAAAAGAATGCTAAGAACTCAAAACACAGTCACCTGAGAAGTCCTCAGCCAGACCCTATCTTAATCGGGGCTTGTCTTTATGCAGTCAATCCTTTGGTCAGTCTTCATGGATCCAGACCTGTCTCATCAACCAGCAGGCTCCCCCAGGCAGCAAGCTGTCTCTGACTCTTGACACAGGACCAACCTTCCCTCACCAAGGGAGAAGCAGAGCTCTGCTCTCCACCCACCCTAGTCAGTCCCAAACTTAGCAAGGCCTTCTTTTAAACTTCCCTCTCCGAACTTGAGATCTGCTGCAGGTGTAGCAGTGGGCTCAGATGGGTCAGCAGGCCCTCATTAAATTTTGCCTTTTACCATTTGTTGCTTCTGAAGTTACTGATGAGTTTCCCACTCTGTTTTGCCAAGGAACGCCACAAGAGTGGGGGACCTGCCAGGCCACCCATTTTCAAGAGCTGAAGATAAAGAACATATTGCTTTGGCTACATCTCCCACTGTTATGGCTGCTTGCTGCTCCTATTGGTCACCATCCTCTACCCATGGAAACCCACCATGCCTGACAAAGAGTCTTGTGTTTTCACTCTCCCAGCTGGGTACCAAGGGATAGGAGTTCATCAGTGTGCAATATCACAGTGGTTCTCAACCAGGGGTCTGGGGCCCTGTTGGGGGACATGAGCATGCTTAGGGGAGCCTCCAAGCAGGGCCAGTATTAGACTCTCAGGGGCCTGAGGCAGAAAGCTGAAGCCCCACTGCATGGGGCTGAAGCCCAGAGCCTTGAGTGCCACCACCTGGGGCTGAAGCCTGAACAACATAGTTTTGCAGGGGCCCCGGTGGCATTGGGCCTCAGGCAATTGCCCAGCTTGCTATCCCCTAATGCCACCTGTGGCTTTTCTATGCAGAAAATCAGTTGTTGCACAGGTGGTTCATGGAGGTTTTTATAGCATGAGGTGGGGCTCAGAAAGAAAGGTTGAAAACCTCTGCAATATTAAACATCTGGCACTCGCAAGCAAGCCAACAAATCCATTGACAAACCAGATGAGCTGAGAAAACCACAAGCTAATCTTCTCAATCACATACCTGAATCTCCTTCCCTTCTGTTTGTTACATCCACTTGTTGTGTCTTGTGTTAAATTGATTGTAATCTTTTAGGGCTTATCTCTTACAAAGAGAAGTCCAGTGCTACCAGGGCCTCTACATGATACTCTTACAAATCATAAAAATTTGTAAAACATAGACCTTAAACTGGAACAAAGAACTGATGGCCTTTGGAATACAGGCAATGTAAATGAGGGCAGAGACAAAACCATTACATTGACACCTGAAAAATAACTTTGTAAAAGGAATCCAGAAAAAAAAAACATTACCTACAAACTTTGTCCAATGAGGCATATGCAACAATGAACTGTTATGGGAAATATAAACAGACATTTCATAAAAGTCTGTTATATATTCCTCAGGAGAGAGACATGTGGAGGAGATCGTGATCCCAGGGGGCAGTTCAAAATTATCTCAAATGTGTAACTGGGGGAGACTCCAAGGAGGCAGAGTGGGGAGTTAACAAGTCACTTTATACGAGAGGAGGAGGACTCCTATTTGGAGACAAAAGTCTGAATTTCCGAGAAGCTGTTTCCAAAGGGTGAGAGAGAAAGAGAAATGGAACAGTGAAGATATGCTCTTAATATAGGTATCTCTCATATACTGCTTTCCCTGCAACTAATGTTGTTAGTGTATCAATATCTAGATTGGCAAGATATATGCTTAATCAGCAGCAGCTGCTTATTATCCATGGTTTTGTTACCCTGGTTTTTCCTCACAGCTGTTTCGAGACCCTTCACTTAGGGGTCACAATGAGGTCACATTTATCCTTAACATCTTTATATTGTTATCAAATTGCATTTCTCATTAAATTCAATTGGTGCTCCCCAAGCATGTTCACAACAAGCAAGCCAAATTTCTTTCAGAAGGTAAATAACTACAGTTTTACAACCAAGAACATCACTGAATACTACTTATTATTCTCAATACATTCTTTATCATGAAAAGCGTGAACAGAAATCTAGGCTAGTACAAACAGCTGTGTGCTTTTTAATGGTCAGTGTTTAATGTCCACTACATTCATAAAGGGCCGGAAGCATCCAAAGAATTCTAAAGAATCTGTAAAAAGTCATGATGTAATGTAAATTCTTGCTTTCTTCTGCACAGCCCTTCACACATGAAATAATCTCTTAGAGTTAGTCTGTAAGGTTACCAATCCCTGCATCTTTTGCAATGATGCCTTCAAATTACCAGCTGACAATGCCAAGGTGGCGAGCCAGCAAGGATTATGATGTTTATATTAACATAGGTTTAAGATTAGCAGTCGTGTTAGTCTGTATCCGTAAATAAGATGAGGAAGACTTGTAGCACTTTTGAGACTAACCAGTTTATTTCAGCATAAGCTTTCGTGGGCATCTGATAGCCCACGAAAGCTTATGCTGAAATAAACTGGTTAGTCTCAAAGGTGCTACAAGTCTTCCTTTTCTTATATTAACAAAATAACTAATTCAGAACCATCAGGTTAGGCTAAGTAGGTGCATATGTAAACGTGTGATCTTATTACTACTAGCCTGATCTTCTTGCCCCTTCTTTGTTACATTTACTGTTGCATCTTGTAGTATATTAGATCCCAATGCTGTACTGAGAACTATGCAAGTGGACCCCTGCACATGAATGAAGCCCTGTAACTTCAGTGGGGTTCCAGATGGCACACAGATCCATTCATGAGGTTCTCAGTGCAGGACTGAGCCCTTAGATAGTAGCACTTTCAGGGCTGGATTTATACCTTACCATCCCTAGGTACAGCATCTTCAGCCTCCCTCACCTCCAGATGACCTTCGTGTTGCACGCAGTTTTAGAGGGATAAGATGCCCTTAGAACACCTGTGCCCCTACATACATGCCTACTGTGTCTAATTGGAAATTTGGCCCTAAGCACTTTGGGTAGGTCGAGGTCTTCCTATATGTTTATGCAGAGCCAGCAGAATGAGGGTGTCAGAATTCCAACAAAAGCAGTCAGGGCCAAGGGTCAGAGCAGGGGCAAAATTGAGGCTGGGAATAGCCAAGAAGTTCGTCATCAGATCCAGGCCAGGGTCAAAACCATGGATCAGAGTCCAAGTCAGGTTTCAGGGTCTGAGTCAGGAGTCAAAAATCAAGCCAACGTCAAGAAAGGAATTCAAGAGCAAGGCACAGAAACAGTCATAGTATATACAGAAGAGCTATATTGCTAGTCAGCTACTTCCTGGGTTTATGTAGAGCATGGAGCCAATCAGGAGCCATCGGGCTTCTATCTGTCAGACCCTTGAGATGGAACTTCCCATGTCAGTTTCCATAGAGGGTCATGGGAAGTGGAGCACAAACAAGTTACAACAGCTGCTGGGTAGCTGCCTGGAGATATTAGCTTCCTGATACCTCTGAAGGCCTAGGTTCTAGACAGGTGGGACTTTACAGTGGGGCTGATCCTTATTATGGTCTTTTAGGTCTATGCCATACATTAATAGCAGCAGAAAGAAATAATAGTTCTTTATTTAATAACCTGACTCTATTTTGTTCCTCTTTTTATAATTCAGCCTTTTTAATCCTATCCCTCTTCTCTACCTTGGATAATTATTACATGACCCAGATAACAAGTGATGTGAATTTTTTTTTCCTGACAGTAGCACTTTTGCCAAAAGACTTTGTGCTAGTAAATTTGAGCTGCTCTTCAGCAGCTAATCCTCAGAGGGACACCTTCTGTCTTAGTTGTCATATCAAATGTCATGGCTGTCATGGCTGTTTATAAGCATCTGTATATTTATTGTCAGTCTGCTGGGGGGTTTTTAAAAAAAAATTCCCTACACATTGTTTGGGCAAGTGGGGATATATGAATTAGAATAGATGAACTGTGACCTGATTTCTTTTGCTGCTGTAAATAGTCCACAAAACTTGTACCTGCAAATGAATTACAGATGCAGATCTGAGCACTTACAGGTGACATTATTTAGTGCATAACTACTTACACCTTAAAATTGTGTATGCAAGTTTTGTGGAATCACATTGCATGTACTAAATGAGGTCACTAGACTGAAAATGTGGTCCACAATGTGTAATCATAACAGCTACCATAGGATACTAAGCTTATACAGCATACAATACCTCAGCATACAATACCTCTGCAAAATACCACAAAATTGTGCAATCCTTTGTATGTACACAAAGTTATCTTGCATAACTTTTAATAAGACTGAAAATAACAGATTCAGTCTGAGTAGTAGTAATATAATATTGCTGAGTATATTTGACACCAAAATAAATGAAGGAAAATCCTTTTTTTTTTTTTTTACTTTTGTATATATCAAGGAAAGAATGTATTCTCCATTAGAGAATTTATTTGCCATCTCCTGCCAAAGCAGAATTATGTACTCTTTGGATTAAATTGTCAGAGGAAAAGTATCATGTCCTTGAAAAGTCACATAATCTAAAGGCCACAACTATTCACCACTTGACATGGAATGATAATGCTATGCAGTTCTTACAGTGTGAGTGCACCAAATATCTTTTTCTCATTATGAAGAAACTAATGAGCAAATAACATTTTCCACTAAGACATTCAAACATTTGTAACAAAAAAAATTTCAAGACTTCTCACCAGATAGTATGAATATTTTCTTCAAGATTGCACTGCTATAGAGAGATAATTTTCTTCATAACAGCCTCACAAAGAGACTATCTCAGAGCACTTCTGCTTAAACAGGAGATAAGGAGAAAAATGGGAACAGAATGGGACCGAAGTCTATGGTGATCAATAGAAAGATACTCGTTCATTTCCATGGGCTTTGAATCATGTGAAAAAGTATAGTAGTATGTCTACCTAACTTCCTTTAAACCATGTAGCTTAATCTCCCATTGATGCTAAAAAGATATTCACATAGATAAATCTCATTAATACTAAAATAATTTACATGAAGTATTGAAATTGATGCAGGGGGTAAATTATGTGTAACCACAATTTCACTTCCAGGAAAGGGAAGTGAAATTGTCTTGTCCTATCAGAGCTTTTCACAAATCATTATACAGAGTCACACCTTAGCATTACTGTATTCAAGGCCCTGAATGTGTCTGTTAGTAACAAATCAATCAGTTTTGGAGATAATAGTTGTTTTAATAATTGGGGTCCAAGCAGGCCTACTTAAAATTGTTAGTCTGATTGGTGAAAAATGGGTAAAAGTTCATGAATTGTCACAATAATATGCTATATAACATTGCTTAAGAAATGATGTAAGAAGGAGACAAAGACTGAATTAATTTAAACTGAAAGATTTGTTGATACCATTCAAGGATGGTGTTAAGATTATGACTGGAAAACAACAGGCATAGGGGACTAAAAAAATCAATGGATGCAAACTGGTGCTTTGGAAACTGATTTAAGAAAGATTGAAAATTCCATGAACATTATTGAAAAAATGAAAATGGGTCAATCTCAAACCTTTAAAAATAAAAATCACTTTGAAATTTCCAATTTGTTTTGCAAAACTAGTTCTACACTTTCTTTGACCAGCTATACTCACAAATGAGTTCTGGGCATGAGGGCTAAATACACTTTTATTCCACAGAATAATGTACTTCGTATTTCCTAGAGGGGAAAAAACTAGTTTAAAAAAAGTTATAAACATTATTCTTATACTATTCACATATCTCTGCCTCTCTCTGAGATAACCTTCAGAGGATAATAAAAATTGAGCTAGAAATCTGATTGCCTTCTATGATATAACTGGCTCTGTGGATAGGGGGAAACTGGTGGATGTGATATATCTTGATTTTAGCAAAGCTTTTGATACTGTCTCCCACAGTATTCTTGCCAGCACGTTAAAGAAGTATGGATTGGATAAATGAACTATATAAGGTGGATAGAAAGCTGGCTAGATTGTCGGGCTCAGTTGGTAGTGATCAACATCTTGATATCTAAAGTGCAGATGGTATCAAGCAGCGTGTCCCAGGAGATGGTCCTGGAGCCAGTTTTATTCAATATCTTTATTAATGATCTGTATAATGGGATGAATTGTACCCTCAGCAAATTCTCAGATGACACTAAGCTGTGGGGGGAGAGGTAGATACACTAGAGAGTAGGGATAGGGTCCAAGGTTACCTAGAGAAATTGGAGGATTGGGCCAAAAGAAATCTGAGGTTCAACAAGGACAAGAGCAGAGTCCTGCACTTAGGACAGAAGAAGAATCCATGCACCGCTACAAGTTGGGGACTGATTGGCTAAGCAGTGGTTCTGCAGAAAAGGACTTGGGGATTACAGTGGATGAGAAGATGGATATGAGTCAGCAGTGTGTCCTCCTTACCAAGAAGGCCATCAGCATAGTGGGCAGTATTAGTAGAAGCATTGCCAGCAGATCAATGGAAGTGATAATTCCCCTCTATTCAGAGCTGGCAAAGCCACACCTGGAGTATTGTATCTAGTTTTGCCCCTCTCTCACCTCCTCCCCCAATACAGAAGGGATTTGGACAAATTGGAGAGAGTTCAGCGGAAGGCAATGAAAATGATTAGGGAGCTGGGCACCATGACTTATGAGGAAAGGATAAGGGAACTGGGGTTATTTAGTCTGCAGAAGAGTGAGCAGGGATTTGACAGCAGCCTTCAACTAGCTGAAGGTGGGTTGGTTCCAAAGAGGATGGAGCTAGGCTAGTCTCAGTTGTGGCAGATGACAGAACAAGAAGCAATGGTCTCAAGTTGCAGTGGGGGAGATCTAGGTTGATATTAAGAAACACTATTTCACTAGCAGGGCGGTGAAGCAATGGAATGGGTTACCTAGGGAGGTGGTGGAATCTCCATCCTTAGGGGTTTTTAAGACCCAGCTTGACAAAGCTCTGGCTGGCATGATTTAGTTGGCATTGGCCCTGCTTTGAGCAAGGGGTTGGACTAGATGACCTACTAAGGTCCCTTCCAACCCTGATATTCTATGATTCTATGAAATATTTAGAGATTATGTAAAATAACATTTCCAAACAGAATTGTGTCTTAGTTTTAAGGGCTAATATCCCATGATCTACCAGTACCACAATCAAAAGATTAGTTTTCATTGGAAAGGAGTATTGGGGAACTCCTCACTTTGTTTGCAAGTACTGCTTTATAAAAGCAAACTGCACTTAGTCTGGTTAGTGGTGTATAAAAATCTTCTCCTCTACAAATTCTGCCATCTGAAATGGTACTGCTGTAGCTCATTGATTCTATGCTCGTGTTCAAATTTCATCTAAATACATATCATGTATCCCTTGCCTGGTCCATTTAACTTTTCAATTCCTGTGATAATATTTCTTTTAATTATGTTACTTACAGTTAAGCGTGTTTATGTTAATTCTAAGAGACTGAGGCATACATTGTCAGCTAATGTAATTTCCACCGAAGTCAATGGGTATCTGTCGATTTCAATGGGCTCTGAGTAAATCCTTTAGTTTATTTGAAAGACAAAATCCAGTATGTTTAGGGAAATGATAACTTCTTCCTGACTATATGTGATTTGATTTAATTTAATATTAGTGAAACTGAAGACTTTACCTCTAACCAAATGTAAGCAACAGACTGATAGTAGCTGCCACAGAGCTTTGCCAGGACATCACAACATGCAATCTTCACACCTGCTATTCCTCTCCTGGTATTGTCTAAACTGAAGAATACCAGTCCTGTGGAATGGTGTAAAACTTTTGGTTGTTTAAAAACAAAACAAAACAAAACAAAACAGGATGTGAGATCACAAAAGGTATATTTAATGTATACCTTAGTGACACCATTAGACTTAATGAGAATAGGATCAGGCCCAGAACAGAAAAGAAGTGAATGTAGACAAGGTATAAATAGGAAATTCAGAGATGTCATGTGTCATGTAACTGCTAAATAATTTGTTGGGTCCTATTTACAAGTCCCTTATCACCACCATGTTTTATGCTAATTGCAGACTCAGCAGAGAGGCCAAGAACTGCATGTGTCATTAAGACTTTTTCCCCTAGCACAAGATCCTATCCAGAGTTGAAGCAAGTTGGCAGGACAGTTGTAAGCAGGAAATTTGCCCACTGCTGCCCTGTAATAGATGGAAGATGTAATTTACCAGGGCTGCCAATCCTATCCCTTTCACCAATAATCGTAAAAATTCCATGAATTTATTAAGTTTATGGTTATATGCAAATTTGCAAACATGAAATTATCATATTAAATAATGTGCATAAAATATCACACAGAGCTGCACATATTTGGTGGCTATAGAAATAGAGGCTAACCAGAGATATTAAGTGTAGGGGGGGGTCTCTCTGGAAGAGATATACATACAAATTCAGAAACTTCATAAAAGTAAAACCTGAGAGCCAGATGGAATTCATCAAAATTCAAAAATAAGTAAAATATGAAACCACTGAATTCCAAGCATAGACTACATCATTCAAAATATCAGCTATCTCTGAAGCTTTGTAAGCTTGGTAGGTGGCCAGCATGGGATTTATCTTTTAAAGAGTAGCAGTGGATGAAAATGTAAAGTTCAGTAGAGGGGAAAGTGCTTAAAAGCAATATTATGGGCAGATGAAAATACCATTTGCATGAAACTCAACTGGTTGGAATAAATTAGCATGATATCTACGGAGATATGTCATTCCTGTCAAACATGCCACAATTGTGGCAAAAAGTTAATAAAATAATGAGCAAGAGGGAACAAATGTATATAATTTATTGGGACCTCCACAGATCTTTTGGCAGGGTCCTTTGAAAAAGATTTTAAAATAAATTTAATATATCATCAGGTGAGAAACAAGGTGTAAGGTTGTACCATGGATCAAACACTAGTAAGGAAACAAGAAATTATAATTGACAGTGTGGAGAAAAAGAATTAGTGGGTGTCCAAGAGATTGTCAAGTAGTAATATGGTTCAAGATATTTAGTAATGATATAGAATTGTGCATAAAAGGTGCTAAATCTGCAGATAACACAATTATTCAGATAGAAAAACCATCCATAGAATTATGAGAAACTCCAGAAGGATCTTATTCAATTAAGTGAAAACTAGCCAACATGTTAAATTAATTTTTTAATATATGGGAAAAATACTGTTCATTGGAAAAAAATGTTTCCTTTTGAAAAGACACTATGAGGGGGTCTGAACAACCTATAACCTTTAATGAAAAAGATCAAGGAAGCATTGTGGAGAGATCAAGGAAGATGCATGATGCACAGCAATGGTCTAAACTGGATCATTAAAGAGAGAATAATATGGGCCTAAATAATGCTCTCCTACAGGAAAACTCTTGGGAGGAAGCCATGAGTTCACAGTTGTGAGGGAAGCTGAGAGTCCAGCCTCTGATCCCTATTTATTCTCTGAACTGATCTCCTCAGCCTTTAAGTATCCAGTAGGGAGCAGAGTCATGAATGCTGAGGCCATGTCTGTTCTTACCAAGTCCAAAGCCCTCTGCTCCCTGGTATCCAAGCTCCACTGAAGATGTGACGCCAGGGATTCTCACATGTGGCAGCAGTTTAAATGTCTCCCCTCAAGACACAGACTTCAGTGGGGCTTCTCCAGCAAAGAGGAAGCACCACAGAAATGTTAATACAACTCTATGCTGCATTACTTGACAGGCTATTGAAAGTGGTGTTTCCAGTCCTCTTCACATAGACATTCCCGAAACCCAATGACTGTGCTAAGTGGATCCAGAGATAAGGAAGACAATTTTGTAAAGACAACTGATACCCCATCTATGTAGCCATGGGCAGAGCCTTATGTGGAGGGCCCAATCCATGCACAGATCAATGGTGCACACATCTGTCCCATGGAACAAATCACAATGGCATTATATAACAAGTCTTGTCAAATCCTTCCACTTCCTCCTCCACCCCCAGCAGCCTTCCTAGACCCCTTTGCCTCACTCCTACCACACAATCTGTCTCACTCATCCCCAATCTTGGAACACCCCCGATATTTGACTCAGTTTCATGATGATATTGACTTCCTCCATTATGTATTCAATCTCTTCTCCCTATTTCAGATGTATTCTTTCCAAATACCACAACAGGCTAGATTCTCATGAGCGTCTGAGCTCCCATCAGTGCATTTGAAGAACAAGGAGAAAATAAGTGATTTTCTGCCACCTTTCTGCTGGGACTGGTTTGGATAAATGAATATGGAGAATACCCTTAGATATAATCTACCTATAAGAGAGTTGTGCCAAGTGGAACACCTTCTCTAGTGAGGTGCCCTGCACTAATCAATATAGTCTAATAAGTCAGTAACAGAGTATCCAGAGGGAGTATGACCAGAACACCCTGCACATATATCAAATCAGGGCACCTTTCCAGGCAGCCTTAACTATGCTTAAAAGGAAGCACTCCACTCAGCTGATCTCCTAAGGGCTCTCCCACCTCAGGAACAGCTACTAACACTAGGGTGGGTGTGCAAATTATATCCCTTTCTGCCAACATAAGTTCCTCAAATTTCTTCTACCAATTGCTTCAGGTGAGATGTACAGAGGCTTGGAACACAGATATCACAGACCATCCTGGAAGTAACAAGCATAAATTAAAATGAGAGCCAGGATGCTCAATGTGCTGAAACATTTCTCACTTCTTGGTTTTATTTTTATTCTACCATAAAAACACTGATAGAAATGTAATCAAATCTTAGTTAAAAATATAGTAAGGTTCAGGCATGACAGATGGCAACTCAAAGTATGCCTACACTGCAGATAGCAGTTGTGGTCTAAATTCAAGTTGAAACAGCAATGAAGACATGGCAATTCGGCTTTTTATGTGACCCTTCGGTGACTCTGCATTATGCATCACTGAAATATTTCTCTTTAGATTTGCTCACTATGTCTATTACTGAAGGTCACAACCACAGAAAATAAAAATGATTCAGATGTTGAGCTCTTTCAATCTGACATGAGCACAGTGGGTACCTAACACTGATTAAATTCAAGTACAGTTGAATAAATCGGTCTTCATATCTGTTTTCAGCGGTTTATTGATTTATTAGTTAATAATATTAGATAATTCAATCTAAAAAAAAAAGTGATAGATCCAAACATAACTGAAGAAAAGGGCTAATGGAAGCATTCCAGTGTCTACCACTTATTTGTATTTTTAAATTCACAGTGTAAAATTGATATCCCTCTCACCATTACTCATAAGAAAGTTCATAATGAAGGGATGAAAACCTGAAGCGGAAGTAATCTATGACATTTGTGAGGTGATTAAACCACATAGATATGTAATTTACTAACCAAGGACTTCAAACCCTGAGGAGCACAGGGCAATCTAAAAAGCATACACAATTACACAACTAGTTTGTGCAGAGTTTCCAC
Organism: Dermatemys mawii; assembly: GCA_007922305.1. Classification (NCBI taxonomy): domain Eukaryota; kingdom Metazoa; phylum Chordata; order Testudines; family Dermatemydidae; genus Dermatemys; species Dermatemys mawii. The sequence continues at coordinate 60,132,757 of ML677326.1, read as the reverse complement.
AGTTGTACATGCAGATTGGATACTAGCACACACAGTCTGATACCCTCCCTGTCCCTTTAAATGTTTGGCCATTCCCTCCTCCCCAGTACAGAGCCTCATTTTTTAGGTTACTTTCAGTTTTGCTGCCAGAACAATAAAGCCAGCACAGCAGAGGAGTATATTTCTATCTCCTTCTCTGCTGGGTCCAAATGGAATACACACATGCCCCGTTAGGCCAATAATCTACACTAAATATTCTGATTACTAAATGTTCATGAACACAGCTATCTGATTTTCACAAATTTGTAGGAACTGTGCATGCAAACTGAACTCAGAATTGCACATGAATTTTCACACATAGCTCAGGGCTTCTGCTCTTTAGAAACTTCTCCTGGAAACAGAAATTGTTTGGCTCTTCTAAGTACACAGTGTATTCTGGATAAAAACCTCCAAAAGGGTGAACACAAGGCCACATCTTCAGTTAGTATCAGTGTGTTCAATAGAACTACTCTGCATTACACCAGCTCAGGATTTGGGCTACTATTTGAATGAAGCATTATATGAAATGTTTTCCAAATCATGAAATGAATATGCAGCTGTGCAAAACTCTGGATAATATTTTCCAAAATTTTCCACAATTTCATTTTTCCTGTAGGGCCCTCATTCAGCAGGATACTTGAGAGTACACAGCTAACTTTGCTGCAAAATTTTCTTGTCAAACTTTGCTTACACTGGAGCTATTTAGAAATCTGCCACGATACAACTCTTCTTCTGGGAAGAGAATGAGAGAAAGAAAAAATGTTGGTCACCTCATTTAATGCACTACTGGAGGTGCTTACATACTATGATAATGAAAGCATGGTATAAGTACTTCTATAAAATAGAATGAAAAAGCCTGTTCTTATATATCCAACCTCATTCCTAGATCCAAGTGGTATGATTGAATAAATATCTACATTTTTTAGATACTTATCCGAAGTACAATCTTTCTTTTTGAAGTTCACAGTCATTATTAAAAATTGGTCCTGAATAGTGCTGAGCACTTACAGCAAAGTTCTGGGTGCCCTTTTCTGCCAATAAGTTGCATTGGGAGTTGAAGGTGTTTAGCATGTTGCAAGAGACATTAAGTGCCTCACAGGAGTGGTCCCTTAGCATATGGAATATATTCAGGAATACAATCTTTCTGTGCATTTGACGATTTGTAGTGTTGTCTTCTAGCAATACAACTTCTTCAGGGACCCCTCCATTGGACATTAATGTAGAGGATGGAAACAAAAGCTAAAACATCTGACTGAAAAACTAACATGAGCAGATGGTATTGCTTGCTCAGATGCCCTTACAACAGAGTAAACAGTTTTGAGAAGAATGAAGATCAAAGAGAATTTCCAACTGGCAAAAATGATACTAAAAACATACTGCATTATTTAATGATGAAAACACATACCATCATAAGGCATTTCTCACATAAAAAACTTGTTGATTTCAGGTCAGACTTGAGAGGGAAAGTTACACATGTACTGCAACTATTTTGAAATACCACAAATGACTGGATTACATGGTTTGCACTAATTGCTTGCTTTCATTCTGTTTAATACTTTTAATTTAGAATGAGGACTACTTGTGGCACCTTAGAGACTAACAAATTTATTTGGGCATAAGCTTTCGTGGCTAAAACCCACTCTCTCAGATGCATAGAGTGGAACATACAGTAGGAAGATCTATCTATCCATATATACATGCGCACACACACAGAGAGAGAGAGAACGAACATGAAAAGATGGGTGTTGCCATACCAACTCTAAGAGACTAATCAATTAAGATGAGCTATTATCAGCAGGAGAAAAAACTTCTGTAGTGATAATCAGAGCCAATGATAATGTTATTGACAGTTTGAATTTTTTTAAGTGATTTTTTTCACCCCTAGACTGGGTGATCTATAGAACCTTTTATCTTTTTGATTAATTATTTGTTTTCGGAATGCATAATAAAAATGTACACAGACCCTTACATATAGCAACTTTTAAGTACCTATGTGTAGATCAGTTTAGAGTAATGTGGAAACCTGTTTTCTTTTCTCCTCTAGAATCTACAATATGTATAATTCTCCAAGTAGAAAGAGACTTCATTTTAATAGTGAAATACAGAGGATACACCAAAGCAGAGGATACACCAAAAGATCAAATAAAAATGTGTGTAGAGAGAGCTGGGAGTACAGTTGGAAAGCTTCCAGGTTACACTGTCCTTTTCTGAATGGAGGATCTGGTACCAGAAGTTTAGAAGGTGAGTGGTCATCACTACCCTTGGAGACAGAAATTCCATTTTCTAACCAGCTGTGTTTACTACCAGGTTTTAATCTAACACTGACCTTAATAAAAGTGGGAGTGGACCCTTCAGTAGTTAACTTTCATTTTAGAATACAATTGTAGCTACCATTGTGGACAGTCTTGGCTGAGTTAATAAGTTGCTTAGCTGATTAGTCAAAATGGGGAGGCATCTTAGAAAACTCTAGTTTGGACAGTCTGTATGTCATACATATTGTTGTCAACCATGATCTTCAATTCCCTTAAATTTCTGGCATGGGTGCGCTATACAATACAGATTTTTTTAAAAAACTGATGCAACTTGGAGATTCAGATTTAAGAAAAAAAAATGATACTACAGCCGTTATCACAGTAAATTTATCATTGGCAGCATGCTCTCATCTCATAATGGTAACCATAGAAACAGTTTTGCAGTCACAGAAACCGCAAAAACCATAAAATGTATGGTTTTTAATACATGTTCTATCTAAATAAGGAAATAGATGCCTGGAGTTATTTAATTAGTGATATTTACATAGGTAAGAACTAATCATCAATTCCTATAGGCAAATTTACTGACCTAAAAAGGTGAAGATATTTTGTAAGGTTTTCAGTATTCTAATTTGATTTTTAATCCTATAAAAAGTTTTGATTTGTGTTTAACTGCAATCTGAAAATGTGCTGTCAGCAGATTAGATAATACCCAATTCTACATAAAAATAACTGAAAAACACTCACTTGCTGCAGAGGAATATGAATCTCTGAAAACAACTAAGATTTTTGATGAAATATAATGGGTCAGCTGCACTAAATAAACTTGTATTCTTTATTAAAAACTACACCAAGTGAAGTTAATGTAATTTACCTATTGATTTTAGTCAGAGCAGTTCATCATCCTATATCCAAGATATGTGACTTGTAAAGAGATGATGTCTCCTGACAAGTAAGATCCATTAGCTGCAGGAATGTTCCCACTGCACACAGGTGCAGAGGTACTTTGTCTTCTCCAGGTGTCAAGCACAAGCAAATTAGTCCTTCATTTTGCCAAATTGCTATTGGCTCACAAAAACAAATTTAGAATTATTTTAGAAACAAAGCAATTGTTAAAGTTATGTGAAAAGGGTAACTGCAAGAAAAAGTAACATCCAGAGAAAAAGTACACATTTCGCTTCTTTTTGAAGAAGAGTGTTCTAGGTGTGTGAAGGAATTCACTCACCCCTAGACCACCTCCTTGTGGCCAAGCATAGCAACTCTCCTCCCAACCCTCTGCCAATGGCTGCTCCATCTCTGTGGTAGTCTTTCTTCTTAGGACTAGGCCCTCTAGCAAAGTCACTTTAAAGTCTCTCTTTCCCAAGTAACAAAATTCATGGAATAAAAACAGTCCCTTACAATGAGCCTTCAGCCCAAGCTCTGGGCCCTGAGGTCCTAGTCCCTCTTTCTCATGGCTCTTTATCCTTGTCCCCTTCTCCAGCCTCATACCACCATACCAATGGCTGATATGGGAACCTCCTGCTAAACTGGGTTTCAGCCGAGGGACCCCATAACCAGCACCATAAGTCTGCTCCTTCTAACTACTTGCTGTTGCTTCCTGAGCGTCTTCCTCTCAGGCCTTCTCCCCACAACTTCTCTAGGCTCACCCTTTTCTTGGTGCTGGGACTCTCAGGGCCCTGTTCTGGAATCCTCTCACAAAAATCCTGAACTAAAATGATAAATTAAAACCAATGCCCAAATCCTGCTCTTTTATCAGGGCTTACTAACTGGAGCCTGCTCCACTCCCAGGGGTGGCTCCATCATTCCTTGCCACTTGCCAGACTTCTCTACTCAGATCCCAGGCCAACTCTCTCTCTGGGCTTCCTCCTCATTCCCCATTTAATTTCCAAGGGGAAGTATAAACTCTCTCCATGCAGCCCCACTCTGCTTCAGACTCTCTTTAAATTATACTATCAAGCCTTCTCCTGTCCATCTGGGCTTCATGATCATATAAGCCTGGCTATTCCTCCAAGTGCAGACTCTCAGGTACACATTCACACTTGCAAGGCCTCTGTGGGTTACAAATACCCTCACAAGCTGCAGATGAACAGGCCTTCACTATTGTTGCCATCTTAAGCATTGCTGCTGTGACTACATTTTAAAAACTAGTATTAAATATATTTGAGTATTTTAATAATAATAATAATTAATAGGACAGCACAAATAATTTTGGTTTTGCCACAAAATATTTGCGGAAAGAAAGCCAAAAAGCTCATCCAGCTCTAATTATCAAGTTTAAGAATAGGAATTAGAATAAAACTTATCTTTTTCTACTTTTATGATGTTACTGTAAATGTAAGAATCTGATCCTAAATTAATGTGACACAGAAGAATAGATTTGAATTGCATAAAACTCCCAGTACCAACCTTCTCTCTGTCTTTGCGCATGTAGATATAAAAAACCCTATTTCAAGTATCAATAGTTTAGTTTACTCCAGTAGTTCTCAAACTGCAGTCCAAAGACCAATAGTAGTCTGTGCAGGCCTTGTTGGCAAGCTACAAAGAGCTAGCTGGTCACATGGTGTCGACTTCTTGCTTATGGCAAATAGGAAGGCAGGTGACCTGCATGATATTAAAGAGGAAGAAAGGTAGTGTGGGTAATTACAAAAAGGGCAGGCTCTTGCTGATATTTAGCATTTGTACTTCCTCTTATCCCTATTCTCCATAATTTTTGTAGCTAATAAATGCCCGTAGAAAAAGAAGCCAATTTTTTTACTTTTTTAAACATCAAAGTGTTCATCAAATAAATCTAATATTAGTGGCACACGTTCCACTTTGTTTATTGAGCAATATGTGTGACATCATTATGATTCTTATCCTCATTAAACTAGAAAAGGAAAACATGCTCATTAATATAATTTAAAGAGTTTCTTTGGTAATTTTTCTCTTTGTATTTTTATGATCAAGATACGGTCAGTTGTAAAATATCCATCATGACAGTCTTATTAATGATTGGGAAATAGTTATAACTACCAGTAGTAAAACAACCTTGACAAAACTGATGCTTTCTTAAACATTTCCTAGCATGAATTATTTAAATTGCTATTTCCTTGGTCCACTAATTATACAATCCATATGTACCTTTAATATTAATCTTTATTTATTCATATTGTCAAACAGCTGTATTATGCGCTAAAATTCTTTTTCGATGGCAATCTTATAAAATGCTAGGAAGAAAAGACTATATGCTGCATTTATAAAAAGTTTTATTATTCCTCCTTTTGTCGGGAATCACAGCAAGTCGTTATTCTTTTAATATATTTGAATCCTGAAATAAGCTTCCCAGGATGAAAGATGTATTTGTGGAAAAGCTTGTGAGCTTTTCCGCCTAAGTTTTGAAAGGAATATTTTCTTTCATGTGCTGTAGAGATGGACAGCAGTAAGTGACTGTCAGGATTGCCTCCCCACTCTGAACTCTAGGGTACAGATGTGGGGACCCACATGAAAAAAGAAATAACCCCCACAAGCTTATTTTACCAGCTTGGGTTAAAATGTTTTTCCCCAGAACACAAATTCTTCTGTATTTGGACCTGGTACGCTGCCACCACCAAACTAGGTCTAGGGTAGTTTGGGACCCTTCTTTCCCTTTCCACTAACCCCCCAAACTTCTTCCTTCCCTGGGAAGCTTGAGAGAAAAAAAAAAAACCAAACCTCGCCTGATCCTGCGAGACGTGCCCGATCCAAAACCAGGATCTTACACAATGAAAAACAAGCAGTCAGCTTCTTAAAAGAAAGATTTTAATAAAAGAAAAAAGAAAGGAATAAATCCCTTAAAACCACCAATAGAACAGCATCTACCATAATCAACAAAAGGATTCAGAAACCAAACCTCTCCCCCGAGGCAATTTTCTCCCACAGTTGATATCTCTGCTGAAGCTTACAATATCAAGAAGCACCCAGCCAACACTCACCACTGAGAACTCTCCAAGTGATAAAGAGAAGGTAAACTTACTGACTACAGTACTTGATAGAATCTTATAGTTACAGTGAAAGACATAGCTGTGTTCATCCCATAGCCGAGGTGAACAGAGAGAGACCCAGCGAGAAACTGAAACTTAAAATCCTTTGTCTCCTGAGGAATTTCTCATTGGTCAGTTGTCCACCTCTCAGGTTACCTTTAGCTTAACCCCTTACAGGTAAACAATAATTCTAGGCTACTTCACACTTATGACAGTGACTTTGATCTACATATTTCTTAACTCATCACTTGTATTCATGTAAACAATTTTAAAAGCCAATGATCCACATTGCAGCACTGGAAAATTTCGTACATTTGTATATGTTAAGGAAAAAAAGTAACATTTCACTCATACTTACAGCTAAATCTATGGAAAAATAGGTGTTAGTGTTGATAAATAGAATATTTTACTTTTACCTTTACAGTAATTTAAACTGTCCATTATGCATCGTTTGTAGAAATACACAGGGAACTTAAGTATTAAGTCCCTGATTTTTCTTGTATAATTACATTTGGAGAGCATAATAAAACTCTTAAACAAGGTCTCCTGAATGTTTATATTGAATCATGAGATTTCATTTTCTGTGAGTTTTTCCTTCCTTTGAGCCATTTTAGTTTCAAGTTCAAAGCAACCAGAAGAAAAAAATGTGCTTACCTATCTCATGTAATGCTGTGAAGTGGTTAACTTATGTAAAGTGTTCGAAGCATGAAAAAGTCTCTATAGCTAGTGCTAATTGATACAAAGGTTATTTTAAAATAAGTTTTTAAATGACATTTTGCTGAGAAATATTAAGAATCAGTGGTGAGATGCACTAAGGCAGGAATAAATAGTAGTACTGACCCAGTACACATAATTACTTGCCCAGATAGCCACCAGCATGTCTTGGGTGGTTTTTGTTTGTTTTTAATGTGCAATCCCATTTTTCCCCAGTGTGTGCAGTTATCCTCTCTCTTCTGCTCTCAGAAGGAAGCAGGGCAGATCAGTGTGCCAGATGGCCTTTTATTATGCTGGGGGAGCCCTTATCGCCTCCAGAGAGCAAGGCAACAATCCTTCCAGCAGACATCTTCTCCCCTCTCTAACAGAGTGCCTGCTGCTTCAGAAAACCAAGCCCCCAGATGGAAATAGGAAAAGGCTATATAGATGGCTGGGTTCAATTGGTAGGGGTGTCTCTTCTTTCCCTCCTCTCCCATAACGTGTCTATTGTTGGTGGCAGAAGAGGTTGCTTTCTCCAGACTCAAGCCTATAGAGGCAGCCAATTTGGAAGGTACAAGGGAAATGAGCCTCTGGATATTTATCTGGAGTCTGGGAGGAGGGAGAGAGGCTGCTCAGCAGAGGTTACATGGCTACATGAGAACCCCAACTTATTCAGCAAATCTGGACCTACACTACATGCCTCCCAACCTAGACAAATTGATTTAGATGTTTAAATATTACATTTTTGGTGGAGGCAGAAATGAAAAAGAACTGAGTGTACTGTATTTGCAGAGCAGGTATAGGCACAGCAGCACCAGATTTTAAAATGTAGATAGGTGCCTAAGCGCCTTTGAAAATCCCACCTGAGGCCTAACCCATATTGATGTTAAAGTCTTAAGGAATTTGAAGTCAGTGGGAGTTAGACACATGAGGGAGATTTTCAAAAATGCTTCAAAATCTCTATTTTTAGGCATCTTAAAATTTGGCCCTGACTGACTGCATTAGTGCTGTGGGCTACTCAGACACAATTTTGGAGGGAAAGCATTCAGCATTATACATTATCCTTTGTAACTATTGTTGTGTTGTGGACAACATCTTCATCTATTGCTTGCTATTGTGTAATCTACTATTCACACTACAAACATACAAGTGCTATCTAAAGACATTATACCAAACATTTTGACAGAAATAAACCTATTCAAAATATAGTAAATGTGCAAGTGTCAAAGATATCAATATGTTCAGATGACAGAACACATTGGATTACTTTATGTATAAGGTGATTCCAATGAAAGGCTGAACAATACACATTTTTCTTCAGTACATTTCAGGCCACCATTACTTCTAGTGTTGTAAGAGAACTAATCACTGCTCTTATGCTTGTAACATTTCAGCCTCTGTCTCTCAAAGTGAGGAATCCCTCATAACCAAAATGAATGAGAGCATCAAATCAGTTCTTCAAAAGAGATATTGCTATTAGGATAATAGATGGACCATCTCAATCTTTGATCTCTGTATACCTGCAGATTTTTGAATAGCATAAAATGCTATTCCATGACACCTAATGAGTTGAAATGTAAACAGCCTACTGGTTTTAATTACTAATTTGTTCTTCATTAATACATGGGACAGTACAAGTTATCCACTACTGGATAGCTTATTGAGCTTCAGAGTATCATTTCCAGTTACTCACTGTTCTGCTGAATATTAAAATTAAACATTCAATGAAGCTTAAGAAAACACACACACATAAGTAAAACCCCATCTTTTACTTTACTGTGCCATATCTGTAATATAGTTCTCAGAGATCTGAGATATGTTAAAATCTTATACTTATGTTTCAATTGAATATGGTTCAGCAATGATAGTGTCTCATATCATCATATATTGGATGAGCTGTGATAGATCAGATGGCCTATTTAATCTGTCCTACTAATAATTAAAATTAACTTCTATTTCATAAGTTTAGCAGTAACAATTTCTTTCTTAAAACATGACAACAATAATAGCATTCAAGGCAAAATGGTCTTCTGTGATCAGCACAGCAGATCTCTGGGAGTTCTGAACATGGAACGAGTGTAGAATATGTAATAGGAACCTGCACTGCAGATAGGTAGTATAAAGTGCAGCTCAGGAGAGAAATTTGCCTTGGGGAAATAATGGAGCTATTGATATGGAGATAACATCTGTCTTCATTTCCACAAGGCTCACTATTAGTTCTAATCAAAACAATAATAAATTTCTGTGATAAAGGCACATGATTATCTTACACATTGTAAGATATCTTGCACATTATTTTTAAAATATTTTCAGAATATTATCATTCTAACATTATAAAGTATTCCCATATTGTGAGGAAGCTCCAGAATATATATAACTAAAATTACCTTTCCAATTTTCAGTTATCCTAATTAACTTCTGATTGAAACAAAACCAGTTTAAATATTTTGCTGCCTGCTTGAATAGAAGGATTAATACAACATCCAATTAACATGAAACCTTTGGAGTTCACTAGCCACTGTAAACATGTCAACCCATGGTTTTGTGCCAACCATACCCATATGTTCAACAATATCTGGACAAAGTACTCCACAATGTCAGCCAGAGCAGTAGAAATATTCAGTTTTAGGGTGAGAATTCAGAGAAGCTAGTGAGGGCAGGTATCCACTGAATAGCAAAGCAGTGCAGGGAAAGAACTAAGCAAATGAAGTTCCTGTATAGGGGAGCTAAGGACTCCAACAAACAGTCCTCCATGCACATTGTATATTACCCTTCACAAGGAGCTAGACTGGGTATTGTCCACCGCTTTCAGTTGAAATGGCTCACAACGTCCTTGTAAACCCAGCCAGCCTCATTGTCCAGCAACATACTCGGCACTAACACAGAGGGTATTTGAAGTCGTGTGTAACTATTTTTGCTGCCCTGTTTAATGTGGCATGCATTGCTCTGTGTCGGAGTGTTGGATCATTCCTCATTGAAGCAGTGACACTGTCCCAGTCCATCCCCTTATGAAACACCAAGTCCCCCTCCCCTTCACTTAGCTCATGCAGAAATGTTGCATGAAGTGTTGTAGCCCTGTTGGTCCCAGGGTATTAGACAATGTGGGGAGGCAATATCTTTTATTGGACCAACTCTGCAGGGGTTATAAACTTTATACAGTTTGAGGATTTTTTTGTATCGGTACCTCAATAGCATTATACTCAATATTGAGCTTTTTAAACAATAGTTCAAGGTAGTTGAATTCTTCCCACTCTTTTCTATTAAATCTATCATGTCTAAATATACCATATCATGGATTTTATAGTCTAGTTTTTCTATTAGCCAGGTCTGTTGTATGCATTGTATATCAGGCTCTCTTTTCTATATCAATAATGTTTCTCTAATCCCTACACATGGGCTATAAAACTGGGTGCATTCTAGGTAAAGATAACCATCCCCCTTCTCTTAACCTTCAATCCTTTCTTCACTTAGGTTGTTCACTTAAAGGTACTTTTTCTATAATTCTTATTTTTTTGTTTTCTTTCCTGGGAACAACAACTTTATGACAAATCATAAATGCAATGAATCTTGTTCTATAACTAGCATGTCATTTCCTTTTACTCAGATATCACTCCTTACTTCCTTCCCAATATTTTGTTGCTTGCTAATCCCTGTTCCCCTATTGGTCTACTTTTTTTCCTCTCCCTTTTAGATGTCTGCTAGCGGCTTCCGCATATGAGATGCTAATGATTTTGGTTTTAGCTTCCTTTGCCTCAGCCTCCATATGGTGTCCTGTGTTTTCTTCACAGCTACAGGATTTTTGTTCTTTCCCTTCCTCGCACTTGTTCTATGAATGGTGAACTCCACAATTGCTATACCGTGATTTACCCTTGCAATTATTTGCTGTGACACCAAATCTTGACATCTGTAGCATCTCAGTGGAGGAGGTATGAATGGCTAAGTCCAAAATATCTAGTGTACTAAAAAGTTACTCTATCTTGAAGTATCCTTCCCTTAAATGTGACTAGCACAGCTATTGAGGGCTATCACATCCATTTCTGCTAAGTGGCCTCTTAGTATGTATCACCTTTTCTTCACCTGTTCCTTGTTTTATTTCCTCTTCTGGCACTTCAAGTAGCATATCATATACTACCGCTCTTTTTCAGTTAGGAATCTGAGTAGCTAACCATTTATTTTTAGCTTTCTGGCACCTTTGTCTTAAGGAGCTTCCTTACTTATTCTTTGCTTTTGCATTCCACTAACAAGTCTCCAGAACGTAGCTTCCTGGCTCTTATTGTGTCTCCAACACTTTTTTGAAACACTGTGCAATCCTCAGGGAGTTAAAATCTCCTATCTTTATGTTCTTAGCTAGGGATTTTACTATTAAGTAGTTTTCTCTCATGTCCCATTCCTGCCTTCCAACTTGTTTTACCTGCTGCTGAATATAAAGAATCTACTCTTTTCTTTTTCTTTGTTTGCATCCAGTCTTCCTCAGTCTTTTTCCTATCTACATTTTCTAGTCTGGTTTTAGTATAAGGTATTATCACTTCTATCTGCCCCTGACCAGCCAGTTTAGCACAGCAGATAGCTAAACCCTTCCCTCCAGTCCCTCAGAGCCAACCCAATCCCCTTCTGCTCCAGATATCCCACCTTCATAGTCACATCTCAGTTCCTTTCCCAGCTGGTCTTTGTATTTAATTAGGCCAGCACCTCCCTCCAGGTGCAGCCAGATAGGCTAATTATGTTATCAGGCCCACTTTAACCTTTATTGCATGTGTAGGGTCACACACTATTACCCTGACTTAATAGATGTTCTGGTCTTGTGACTCTTTCTCAGTGATAAATCTCAATAGCAGTTACAATTAGAAAGTAGAATAAATAGTATGGAATATGTACTTGTATGAATAGCTTTTTTCAGCTTTGTTAAGTATAAACAGCAATGTGATGCAGGGATTATGCAACAATAAATAATGTTTTATAGTGAAATATAGCAATTGATATAGAACAATCTGATAAATAAAATGGGTTTTCTTCTCTCTTTAACACTATTTCTGACTAAATAAGTTCAGAGAAGCCACACATGCTGACTAGAGCTGCATAAAAGTAAGAGATGCCCTTTCTTGGGGGATTTAACCTTGTTCTTTGTCATTTGTTTTATTCAGTTTGTGTGGGTGCAGAACCCCTGCAACTTGCTTTCATTTCTAAATTCAATTCAAGTGGAATCTGCTGAGTTTCATGGGGTTTTGAACAAAACTTTTAATCCCTCCCCAAGATCAGTAGGGAGTGAGTGGGTCCACACGAAACATGGCAGCTGATTGCACAAAGTTTGGTAAACTTCTAAAGGAAGTTGGCATACATTTGACATTCTAATGAAAAGTTTAGGAGCTAAAATATTAGGTTGTGGGGAGGGGTATAACAAAAGTTTAATGTATAATAAAGGGCCTATTGCTAAGCGAAGATATATTGTTAAGTGAAGCAAACCCCTAGAAAACTTTCAGAATAATTTGCAGTAATGTAGAATGATGAAATTAAGATGTTTGGCTTTTATTGATAGTAGTCAGAATGGAAAGTTTAGTTTCTTAATGTAATATCTTGTTTATCAAAGCAAGTGTTTTAACTATAAAATGTACTAATTGCAATAGTATGGAAAGTCTGGATATTGCAAATATGTGCTTAGAAATTTGCAACATGAAATAACCAAAAGGAATATAAGTAACTGTCACATGTAAAACAGAGGAAGTTGTAAGTGATAAACAGCTAATCTATAAGTAGTCTTGTTTGGGAAGTTGATCTTGAAACTGCTCATGTCATCAGCTGCAAGCTCTGGTTTCCAAAAAGAAAATATCTTTATCTTTCTGTGCTGTTTCTATAAAGGTAGTTATGCTTGGATATGCCATCATCTGCCTTGTCAACTGAACACTGATCTATTGCCTCATAAGTCCAAACCTATATCCATGAAAGGTAACTTCCAAATGCATGTTATATGAAGTAGCTTTTCATATGAATGACAGTTTTAAAAAGCGAATGTAGGGTAAATAAGCTTGAGGAAATAAATACAGTTGTTTTATATTTCAAGACAGAAATATTCGTGAAAATTGACAGGTTGGATATCTTCTGCACTTGATGGAGTCAGACAGGACGATCTAAGGTTTTTTCCACCCTCATATTTACTAAGGACTGGTGCTGAGGCTTCAGAAGGTCATCACTATAAATGAAGGCCTCAGCACAATCCTTTGCGAGTCCACCACCAAGACTCAACCTAGAACTGGTTGAGATTTTTCTCAGGCACCTCCTTTCTCTACTGCCTTGATGACCTGTGAAGATAAGGAAGGCTAGAATATTTAGAGAAACTGGGATTCTTTGTAGAGTTGGACTGTGGATGTAACCCAACCGTTTTGGGGTTTTTTTGCCCCTTAACTTTTATTCTAGCCAATCAAGAGTTGTGGTGAACCAGTGGAAGTGAACTTCCGCTGATTCTGTGCATTTGTGTGGATAGGAATAATTGTCCAGGGGCCCACAATTTTAATTCTGGAAATAACTTTTCAGGGGATTGTGGGTATCCCTTTTATCCTCCTAATGCTGGGGCACACAAAGGGGCCAGAGTTTAGTCCTATTATGCTATAATCTGGATTTGTGAATGGACTTCCTATTAACCAAGAAGTGAGAAGTCAATGAAATATTCTACTTAAACTTTTTATCTACAGTCCTGGCAAAAATTATCTTTCACAACTTATTTCTTTGTACATTAAAGGATTTATTTTATTCAGATTTCTGTAAGAGAAGATGTACAATTGAAATTTGCATTCAGACAGATAAATTCTTTTCACTGTTCCCTCTTGTACCATCCTAAAATGGAGAAATTTTGCTTTGCATTAGTTTCACTTTTACTTTAGAGTTAAAATGAACCAGCTGGAATAAATCAGTATTAGTCCTAAATTTCCTCCTCTATCATGTGGATGAATATGTTAACCTCTCTGGAGATCCCAGCCTTTCCCATACATTATTATTGGAAGGGGAGGCTAATTATAAGTTTTGGACTATAGTTTAGAGCATATTTTTACTGACTGATATTCTCACTGCTTGCTGGGGATTATGGAGGTGAATGTGGCATATATGGGGAAGAAGGAAACTAGGAAAAGTGGAAAAAGCATTGCTAACATTAATTAGAATAGAGGGATAACATTAAAAAATGTGTTTATAATCTTAATCTCCTTACTTATTTGTTACTGCATTTTTCCCAATTGTATAATTGTCATGTTTTGGAATTCAAGCCAAACCAGTCAGAGGTTGTATCACCACTTGTCCTATAACCCCAAGTGTCTTAAAATGCTCTTCATCTGTAGCTCCCTGTCTAGTTTCTCTAGCCAGCATACAAGCATGTAATGAGTGTCTGTGTATTAAGCAGACCTGGTTCACCCGGTGTGACCAGCAGATTACTTGTTATACCACAGCCACATTCTGGTCTACACCACCTTGTGTTACTACTAGCCAAGTGACCCCAACACACCCTCAGTCTCACTTTGCCCCAAAATTGTCTGCCCTGAAATGTCTAGCCCTCTCCTGGAACATTCAGAGAAGTAATAAGGTCCATTGCTCCTTTAAAGAGACAAAAACACAGCAGCTGGTTGTGTTAGCTGGTGTTAATAACCACTTCAAGTCAAACACAGTACGGGGTTGATTTAGAATAAAAAGTAAAACAAACTTATTTAGTCAAAAAGAGAGAGGTTTCCAGTGAGTTCAAGTTTAAGGTCAAAAATAATTACAAACAAAAGTGAGAACACACATCTAAAAGTCTAAAACTTAATCTCTAACCCACAGTATTTTCAGCTTTTTACTGGTGGGCCAAGCAAAGACTCATCACTGAGATCAAATCCCTTGGTTTCTTTGTCTGCTTAAGGTGAAGGATAACTTAGGCATTTGCTCTCCCTCTCTATGTAGTTCAGTGTACCTTTGAAATATATTCTTCTCAAGTGCAGCCCCAAATAATGTTCCTGCTGAATATTGAAGCAATGAGATCTGGAAGATAAGGCTCCATGCTGGCTCTCTACCCATTGGTGATTGCTAATATGCAAATTATCTTTTCCTGCTGCAACTTCTGATATAAATGAATAGTCCACTGAATTTGGGTCACATCCGATCTGAGGTGTCGGCCTCTTTCCTTTGCTGAGAGACAACCTGTTTATCAACTCTTCCTGACATACCTGGTTTACGCACACTTTCGTGACATCACAGACTTTAAAGCATAATATTAGTGAGTATCCATAATTCCACATATAACATTATTACATATATTTTATAATGATTTTAACCAGTGTGTTATTAATTTCCAAATGATATCCCACAGGAAGTATTTTGTACAAATACAAAATTTTGTACAAAAATCATTTCAATAGTATGTAGGATGTGCCATGGTCACAACGATAGCTATTTAGTTAGCAAGCACAGATGGTTAGGGACTGTTTCTTTCAAAGTGTCAGTGAGGCACCTTGCACATAGGAAACACTAGAAAATAATAATCTCAGAATCTTTTTTCATATCTCTAAATCATTGCTCTCTTCTAGCTTTCTTTCTCTTTACTGTCAATAATGGAGTGCTGTTGGGAGACCAAGTGATGCTTATTAAGCCCTAGCCCATATAAGTTATCTTTCAACTTTGCTATCACAGCAGTCTTTCTGATCTCTTGATGGTAGGCTCATAAATGTACACAGTGGATAAGAGGCTATTTTCATGTTCTGAGGAGATTAGCAGATAGATACATTCTGCAGGCACACAACGGAAATGGCACAGAATCAAGATTAGCTGCCAAAACACATTCACTATTGTTCTGAAACTGGCACAGGAGTGTCTCACATTTCTAAAAGCTCTAGGCTTAATCCTTACTTGGTTTTTTTCTGTTGAGGTGACTTGTCCTTACTGTCAAATTCTCACTTGCTATACAATGGATATGGGGGAGAGGAAAAGAGGGAACAAAGAAGCCTTCATTTAGCATAAAATCAAGATGCTGAGAAAAAAATTAATTAAGGAACCAACGGACATGTAGAGAAGAAATTCATTAATCGCCTATACATCAGGCTAGGAGCCTGGGTAACAAACAAAAGGAAATGGAATTGCTCTTTAATGAGCATAAATTCAACCTAGTCATTATTTCTTAAAGCTGGTGGGAAGATTAGCATGTTTGGAAAGTTAAAACCACTGGTTATGACCCATTTAGAAAAGAATGAGTGGGCAAAAAGGGAGAGGGAGTGGCACCTTGTCAAAAAAGGCCTGACTTCTTTTTGAATCACTGACAACTCAAAAGTAAATGATCTCGAATGTTAGGGATCAATGTCCTAATAGACAAAGCACAAGATGAGATACTAATTTGGAATCTGCTATAGCCCACCAAAGCATATATAATAGGATGACTAGCTCCTTAAGCACTTATAATGTGAAGAAAAAGAAACTGTGTAATTAGGAGGAACTTTGATCTGAGTGACATATGCAGGAGGTCTCAACATCAATGCTATTTCTAAATTATATTATAGAAGATAATTTTCTAATGCAAATAGTTTTGCATCCAACATGAAGAATTTCTATATTAAACCTCATCTTGACAGGTAAAGAGGAACTGATCACAGTGTGTGGAGAGATTTTGGAAAACCAGTAAAGTGCCTGAAACCACTATTGCTTATTGCTAAAAGAAGTCAAGTCAGCAGGCCTTAAATTGGTAATGCAGCAGCCTTAGCATAACCAGCACAGAAGGGGAGGGGTTTGGGGTGCCAGAGAAAGGACAGCTTGACCCCAGGTCCTTCCTGTTAAGAATTGTGTTGAAAGTGCTGATACATGCATTTTAGGGGTCTCAAGGTGTGCAAACTCTGGAAAAAACACAGCTGGTTAATGGATGACAAGAAGGAAACCTCTAAAGTTTTCTTTAAGTGACATGTCATTGTATTACTAATCTATGTATAAGGGGGAAAAGTCTGAGGTAGTTGGCTGGGCCTTCCTTGTGTTCCCCACTGGCAGACAGGCTGCCGCTGTGCCACTCAAGAGTCACACTCAGCTTCAGTAATTATCCAGGGTTGGGGATGTTTTACTAACCTGTTGTGGATGTGTGTAAGAGTTTGAGACTAAGTAAAGTTTAGCTTCAAGTGAAAGCACTCTTGTGTTGTCCTGTTTGTGCCAGCCATCATCAGTCGGACAGCTGTGTCTCCTCTGATTTATTTCCTGGCACCACCTCGCACAGAGTAAAAGTTACCAAGAGCTTTGGGTTGAAAGAACCCTGGGTAACAACAGATCTAAAAATCTGTGGTAGCTTAGCTACAAGAGATCGTGACTTGGTTACATTTTTTATGTGCAAACAGAATAAAGTCTAAACCCATAATTTATATACTTAGGTCCAGATCCTCTGGTATTTCGGTAACTGACTCATATTGATTTCAGTGGGAGTTAGGCACCTAAAAAATGTTGAAGATCTGGTCCCTGGTACTTTAAAGGGGCCAGTTTCACAAAGCTGAATGAAATAAAGTCATATCAGTTGGGAGAGAAGTTAAATAGATGGCTAAAAAAACATAGTTCAGAAAGAATGTCACATTGGTTAAAAACCCAACCTGGTTTAGAAGGAAAGGGAAAGCAGTGTTTTAAAAAGAGGGGGAGCGGGAAGAGGAAGTTGATAGTTGATGTAATGAATATAAATTAGAAGCTGGGAATTCTAGAAAATTGATCAGGGACACAAAAGGAGGAATCTATAGTCAGCAGAATTAAGACAATAAGATGGTATTTTTCAAATATATTGAGAACAAAAGGAATCCTTACAATGGTATTGGTCCATTAATAAATAAACATTGTATAACTGTCAATAATAATGCAGAAAAGACAGAAGTGTTCTATAAGTGTTTCTGTTCTGTTTATTTTGGAAATAAACGATGTTGTAATATTGTATGATGATGTAATATCCATTATAACAGTAACTAAGGAACATATACTAAATGGTATCTACTAAAACTAGACATTATTAAAACTACAGGTCTGGGTAACTTCCATCCAAGAGTTTTAAAAGAGCTGGCTGAGAAGTTCTCTGAGCTGCTGATTTTTAATAAATCTTAGAACACTGGGGAAGTTCAGAAGAATTGAAGAAAGTTAATGTTGTGCCAATATTTAAGAAACATAAAAAGGATGAGCCAGGCAATTATAGGCTTGTCAGCCTGACACAGATCGTGGATTCTCTGTTATGGGAATTGATTGATAAAAATGAAAGGACGGTAATTCAATTAATGCCAGGCAACAGTGATTTATGGAAAATATTAACTTAGTTTGAAAAGATCTATCTGTTTGATGACATAAATTTGATTAATAAATATAATAATGTAATGTTCTGTAATTTTATGCAGAGGAAAAATCAACATGGCACATATATTTAAGCTAAGATTTTGTCATGGATATTTTGGAAAGTCACGGACAGGTCATGGGCAATAAAGAAAAATTCAGGGAAGCCCATGTCCTGTCCTTGACTTTTACTAAAAATATCCATGACAAAATGGAGAGCTCAGCTGCAGAGTTTCCACACCACCTGAAGTGGCTAGGAGCTGTGGTGGCCTACTCAGAGCTCCAGAAGCCACCACCAGTGGAGACTCTGCAGCTCCCACCCGCTGTGGACTGAAGTCATGGAGGTCACAGATTCCATGACTTCTGTGACCTTCATGAAAAAATCATAGCCTTAATTATACTCATCAAAAACTGGCTAACTGATAGGTCTCAACATGTAACTGTAAATGGGAATCATCATGGCTTCAGTAAGTTTCTAATGGGGCACTGTGAGGATCAGTCTTTGCCCTGTGCTATTTAGAATTTTTATGTTTTTTTCCATTACTGATTATCGTTACCAGTAAAATATACAGACACAAAGACCAGGGGAATAGTAAATAATGAAGAGGACATGTCATTGATACGCTGTGATCTGGATAGCTTGGTAAGATGAGCATAAGCAAACAAAATGTGCTTTAACACAGCTAATGTAAATCTTACATATAAGAATAGAGAATGTAGGCCATACTTACAGGTTGGGGAATCTGTCCTGGGAAGCAGCGACTCTGAAAAGGACTTGGGGTAGTAGTGGTTAATCAGCTGAACGTGAGCTCCCAGTGCAATGCTATGATAAAAAGGACAAATATTGTCCATACGAGTATAAACAGGAGAATATCAAGTAGGAGTAGGGAGGGTAAATTATATTTGGCACTATGTGTGACTGCTATTGGAATACTGTATCCTTCAATTAAAGAAGGATGTTCAAAAATTGGAAAAGGTTCAGAGAAGAGCCATTAGAAGGATTTGAGGATTGGAAAATCTGCTTTATAACAAAAGATGCAAGAAGCTCAATCTTCTTAGTTAAAGAGCAGGTTAAGGAGTGACTTAATCACAGTCTACAAGTATTAACATGGGGGACAGATAGTTGGTAATAGAGGGCTTTTCAAACTAGCAAACAAAGGTACAAAAAGATCCAATAGTTGGAAATAGAAACTAGACAAATTCAGACTAGAAATAAGGTACAAAATTTTAACAGTGTGGGTAATTTAACACTGAAATAACTTACCAAGGGTTGTGATGCAGATGCTTCCTTCAGCAACAGAAGTAGTTTTTCCATTGCTATAAATTATCCACCTTCCCAAGCAGCAGAAATCAGGAGGGGGAAGCATTCTTCCATCAACTTAGCCATGTCTACACTGGAGGTTAGATCTTCTTAACTATGCCTCTCACGGAGTCTTGATTTTTCACACTCCTGAGTGACGCAATTACTTTGATCTAAATATTAAATGCGAATCTGGCTTAGTTTGGTCACTCTTAGCATTAAACAGTGGTCCTTCTTGGAATTAAAATCTATGTGTCCAATAAGGGGAAAGAGTAATGTTTATAACTTTGTTAGTAGCTCTGTCTTCAGTTTAATATCTGTCTTACCTTTTTTAACATAGGAGCCTAATTGCAGTTTTTCATCATGATTATTTTTTATTTTTTTATAGTCGCATCAAGAGGCTCAGATAAAGATCAGAGATAGGCACTGACAGTGATTATACTAACCACCATACATACTCAGAGCATGAAACAGTCCTTGCCTTGAAAAGGTCACCATTTAAATAGACAAGACAGAACATGTGTGTATAAAAAGAAGTATTATCATTACTGCTTTATAGGTGGGAACTGAGGCACAGAGAAACTGGGTAATTTACCCAGGAAATCTGTGGAAGAGGCATTAATCAAACTCAGTTTTCCTATGTCCTAGTGCTGTACTCACATGACCATCTGACTCTAAGCCCATGGATCAAAACTAGGCCCAACACCATAACAAGTGATGTGGTCAGAAGTGACTTGTACACTCCTATAAAGTCATAGGAAGAAGAATGCTACTGATGTGCCTTCACTTTTTCTGTAGTGTTCAATTTAAGCATATATAATAATAGATAAAACTGATTAAGTGGCTCATGCTTGTCTTTTGCTATTTTCCAGATTTAAAGATCCTTTTTCAAAAAACAAAAAGATACTTCCCTCAATCAGTCTTCTCCATATTTGTTCCTCTTACTCCCAGCAAACCATAAATGTCCCTTTCAAACACTTTCTAATATGGAAAATGTCACAGTTTTTACCAAGATTTCACTTCAAATTCCTGTTTCGTAGCAGTAGATGTTAGTGCTTTCCTATATAAACCAATGCCAGAGGTGTTTTAAAAATATACATTATCCAGACTTCATGAAATTGCATTTTTCTAAGCCCCTACTTAATGCCACTGATGGAATCAGGTCACCCAAGCACCCCTTGCAGGATATCAGAAAATATTGAAAGGTCCTTTTTCTCTTATGGTGCAGTTTTCTTGGGCAGAAATGTAACACATTTCCCTGTAAAAGGATTCCATTGTATTTTTAAATGTATGATACACAGATTAAAATACCTCACAGGATTGTTTTCCTATGCTCTTTTTAAATCCTGGCTATGACAACCTAATGTCATTAAGACAGAAGTCAGAAAAGTTTGCTCTTCTTTTTTGTAGGTATTCAAAATAGAAAAAGAGAGCATCCCAGAGGGCATCATTACTGAATGTGCCTAGTTCTGTAACAGCAAATGCAACAACAGAAACAAGAAATCAGGAGAAGAAAGAGTCTTTTTGCTATAGAAGATTATTTACATATGAGAAAAGATTGGCCCTCTGGGTGATTTTTCTGTCCCATTTCAGGAGCAGATTATAAAACAGACTGAGATGTTCAATGGAGAGAAGATTACACATCAAAGAAAGGTAGAGGAAAGTAAAGCACAAGAGGGTATTCAGATTGACAACTATCTGCCTCTTGCATTTACTGAAGTTCCTTACAAGCAAAACATTTTGCTATCTCACTGACATATTTAATCACAATAATAAACCATCTTGTACTCATCTGCCTCAATCCTTTTATTTTTTAGGATATGGATTTTACAGGACTAGTCCTCTTCTCCAATGACTTTCATTTTACACCATTGAAAGTGACAGCAGAATTGGGATTAAGCCTTATGCACTAATCATCCTGCAACTGCAAGTTCAATACATATCGATTGGTTATAACCCCTTTACACTTGGCTAGTGAATAACCTTGCTCTAAGGGTTATTCACTTTATATGCCATCTCTGCAAAAAGAGTATTATAATTGTTTCCTTAGAAACAATTTAGAGAATGGTGATTGAAATAAAATATTTTTCTATATGAAACATATAGATCATTTATCAAATGAATTGGGCTATACCAGTCATATGATTGTCTTCTAACCATG
Organism: Dermatemys mawii; assembly: GCA_007922305.1. Classification (NCBI taxonomy): domain Eukaryota; kingdom Metazoa; phylum Chordata; order Testudines; family Dermatemydidae; genus Dermatemys; species Dermatemys mawii. The sequence goes on along the minus strand of ML677326.1, from coordinate 60,111,055 downwards.
CAATTAATAGAGTACAATAGCATAGAGCTAAGCTTTTGTGCCTGCTTTGCCACATAAAGGCCACCAGCATGGCTTATGAGGAGGCACATAATCATCCAAGGCAGACTACTATTTCAATATAATTCATGTCCTGTCTTATGTTATTGCTACCCAGAGGAATCCTGAGTGCAATGTCATTGGCGATTAAATTCATTCTACAAACTGTGGGATGACAAGAAGTACATTAAATGTAGAATTACATAACCTTTTGAAGTTCAAAATGGATCTTCTGAAGCGCATAGACATTAAAGGCCGTCTCCCAGATGGTTGAAGAGTATGAGAACTCCACATAACTGGATCATGTCAGCCCATCCTGTATTCAAGAAACCTAGACTCCCTGCCCTTAAGACTGTCTAAATATTCAAGTATATGCATGACATCACTTTTCAATTTTCTCTGGAAGATTTGTTTGTTTATTCTGCTATATAAATCTATCTTCTGTTTGGGATTTGTCTTGCAAGTGAGGATCTCTGGGCAAACTATGCAATCCTCAGACAAAGCTAAACTGAGCAGATTAAAAAATGAATACATTCTTAGAATTACAAATCATTTCAATGTCATACAATATTGTATCTAACCTCACATTTGCACTGGTGCCTGCAATCACTCCCTAGTGCACAAACACCTTGCTATGGTTATTTAAACCTACCAATTTAGATATTTTATAGGTGCTAAAAAGAAAAAAAATCAATTTAGGCTACCAGATCAACTGTAAAATTTGCTCTGAAAGTATTATCTGTATACACTGTAGAAGCTGTTTACCTTTTCATGCATTCTACTGCATGATGATCTGATTAGCATTCATGTATCTTTATGTCACAGTTGCATTACCGAAATTAAATTGAATTGTATCATACAGACCATGGATATGAAGATAAACAGACTTTGTTAAAGTGAATCAGTTCTTTTGAATTCTCACTAACATCTACTACTAAGAAATATTCCGAATGTAAGAATATACTACAGGTTTAAGGCTATAAGACAATTTTCTGGAGGCAGCATACTGATAAAATATTCAGACTGTTATCCATTTTACATCCGTGGCTAGAACTTTTGAGCCATTACACTGTTTTACAGATATTATTTCTTATAGCTATTTCAGTAAGGATGGATGAAAGTACTTAAATAAAATAAGTCTGAAACTTAGAATCAGAATCAAGCCTGAAACTCTCCATTTTGAAATATTTTGAATCAATTTTGTTTTCAAAGAAGTATTTTTTTTATTTTCAAAAATGTCCTAGTTTTGGCTAGGAACCAGAGTGATGGTTCTCACATGTTATGGCTTGTTTGAAATCAGCAATAGAAAAATCTCAGAAGAAAGCCTGAACTCAGAGTATTCACATGTATAAATTGAGATGAACCTCTGCATTTTTGTATGTTTATGTGAACCAATGCGTTTTAAGTGTACCCATCCGTCACTGGTTTCTAACACATTAGTCATTCCATAGTACAGAAATCGTTATAAGAACCATTAGCATCACTAGTTTTTAAAATATGAGGGCAATTAAAATATACCATGTTATAATCTTTTATTTCTATCATAGATCCACACAAAAAGAAGGGCACAACTGATTGCAACATTTCTAATTAAATGATAGCTAGAGACCACAGTGAACTGGCCATGACTATTGGATAGAATCTCTGTTGCATTTCTAGCTTTTTCCTGAACTTTTGTAGGACCCATTCATCCCAAACGCTCATGATGTGCTGGAACAATTGGATATAGCATAGATTTGTTTAGTGCAGCATTACCTGATTTTAATTTTGACATTTCAACAATCTTACTTTATTTAATTATGACTGCTGCTTTATCAGAGATGGATGCAGTGTTGCTGTTGCCATGTTGGTCTCAGGATATCAGAGAGACAAAATAAGTGAGGTAATATCTTTTATTGAACCAACTTCTGTTGTCTCTCTCACCAACAGAAGTTGAGTCCAATATAAAATATATTACCTCACGCACCTTGTCTCTCTGTTATCAATGATGGATGCAAAACAAAATTCCAGCTACAACTCCATTGTCTCCAATTTTGGGGGACATTCAGCTCTTTATTTGAGCTTTGTGGATGATACTCCATCTGTAAAATAGGCCATATCACAACCCAGAGTCCAAATGCTCAAAATCCGACAGTTCACAGAATAGGGATCTAGCCATAAGACTCCTAATGACTGTTAGGGGGAATCTCTGATGAGCCTCCTAAGATTCATAGGCGTGTGTGTGTTAAGAAGGCCTGTAAGTACTTAATGAGTCTCTTGTTAGAAGTCTTATGGTTGCTCCCCTTCCCAGGAAACCACTAAATCCACATTGTAGTTAACCAACAATAATCTTTAGAAAAGTAGGAAATTCAGAGTTAAGGTTGAACTAACAAGAAACCCATTTTAAGATTATGGAAATTCCCAATTAAGGCACTGTGCCTGTAGTGATGGCCTGAGAAACTCAGGGGAGGATATACATCCAGAACAAGTATTTTCATTTTATCTTGAACACAAAATTAAAATGCTTTATTTTTAATCATACAGAGGTTGTACCAACTGTAACCTTCTTTGTTGTCATTCACATTTGAGAGGGGGGAAAAGACTACTTTACATATTTCTAACTAGACAAATAGCACTCTGAGGTCAATTATTTCCCACTCCTCATTAAGGCTGCAATCATGAGAGCGTGACTGGCATTCAGAGGATCAGGTCCAGTGATTCCATATGCTAACTAATTATTTAAGTTTCCCTAAACACAGAGCTAGCCTGTCTACAGTGAAAATGAGAGAAATTATACAGCATTCCATTGTAGTGCACACTTTCAATATTTCACTTCAAGCTGTACAAATACAGTGGCTGGGTCAAAATTTAAGCCATAGACTTTGGATTTCAAGTCCTTAGAAAAAGTCCTTTCTCCAAAAGCAAAGCATCTTATGAAGCAGCTATAAAAGAATTTTAGAAGGTGGGATGGAGCATCCAAGAAAATTAGTTTGCATAACCTGCAAGCTTGGCAGTGCTTGAAGTCCTAAAAAGAGAAGTGCCAAAACTCACTACTCTGTTAGTGCCCTGCTGACATAGGTCTGGGTCGACTTGCTTACCAGCAGCAAAAAAATCAGTGAGGGTCACTATACTCCTGACAGGAACCTTTTGGCCTATGTGGCAGTAAAGGACTCCTTTCCCTCCCCACTGCCTTGTGGGAAAGAAGTAGGTACTAGTGGCACTAACCATAGAGAAGGCAGAGACAGGGGCATAATGAAAGGCTGCCCCCACCCAATGCAAGAGGTCCTGCCAGAGTCCCAGGATGGGAGGAGAGACCCCAGCACTTCACTAAGCACCCTGCCCCAGACAGGGCAGCAGCAGGGAGTGGGGCTGCAGGCCTAATGCCATAGCTTTCCACGAGGAGAGGGGTGCTGGTGGCCTGACAGAGCTGCATGATACCTCCCCTTATACTCTCCAGGCTCTGCCTGGTGCTGGGGGCCCGGGGTCTGCGTCAGAACTTCCTTGGCTCGGCCTGTCCCAGTGCTTCCTTGAAGAAGTAAGTGCATGTCTGTGATGGGCCTGGTCCCTTGTTGCCACCCTGGTCCACCCTGCAGTTCTGTCTTGAGCATGAGAAGAGGCAGCAGCTGCTGAGTCTCTGCTTGGAGCTACTAAAACAGGAGGTGGGAGGACTGGCCCGTTCATTGCATCCCTGTTAAAGTACCACATCTCAAGGAAAGTGCTGAAATGTCATTCTGGAGTGTTCTAGCACCAGCTGAGCACTGAAGCTTGGCCATCTTCTATTTCATACTCTTGGTGATGCCCTCAAGATTATTTTACATTTGGCAGTCATCTGACTCCTCAATTTATTAAGGGCAAATTAAGAGAATCTGCTGACTGATGGACAATGTATGAATCAATGCCTAGGGTTTCTTTGAAGGGACCATGGGATGACGGACATATTTCTTACAGAGCATATAAAAATATTTCTCTCCAGACCAAATATTGACATTATTGTCTATCCAATATTCTGTATGATTCATACATTTTTATGTTGTCGTTATCTTTATTTTAATCAGAGCTATTACTTTGTTATGAACTATGAACTTAGGAATAAGCAGTCAGGAAATTTGTTACATAATGGGATATTTAATAGACAAAAAAACGGAAAGGTTCTTTCATTGGCTATTATTAAGAGTGTTCGGGGTGTTTACGAATTGCTCCAGAGAGGTCTTTCGTTAAGTCACACTAATGAATTATTACAGTAAATCCATGAAAGTGTATATTGCCCCCTCTTCTGACACTATGTCCTATTCTGACACTAGCATCATCCACTACTAATCATTAGTAAATTTGGGGTCTTGCAGGTCATCTTCCCAGTGGAAGAGAAATCAGTTACATGAAGTCAGGTATATTCCAAGTGTAACTTGTTTTATTTAACACTTACTCCAGTCCTGAAACAGAGGTGCTCACACAGCATACAGGCAATTCCTCTTTTCATGCCCGAAACCAGTGCCCAGATTCCAGAGAGTTCCTCTACCTCAGGTATTGACTCTAATAAAGCAGAGAGCAAACTGTCCTGCTTTCATATGCATCTCCGTAGCACTGAACATTGCCAGTGTTCATCCAAATGGGGTTAAATAATTAAATAATTTTCAAAGATCAACACTTCAGGAAATATGTCATCTGGAGCCAATGATTTGTTGTTTTTCAGGGACCTGACTGAGGCTTCAGTTTCTACTTCCAATATGTGTTCTTTGTTGTTGCTTTCACAGTTGATAGCCTCAAGGACAACTGGGTCAACTTGAGTATTCAACTGATGCAAATATTCTTTCCATTTTTTAAAGCTTTTGATTTTTATCTAGTTCTTCTGAACATCATGTAGCTGACTTATCAAGGTGTTAATTTATTTGATAGTAATCTGACTTTCTGAAAAAGCCCTCTCATATTATGTTTTTGACAGTATTATTCAAGCTTTTTTCCTTCTCTCTGAAGCCAGTATTTCTTAACCTTTTTAACCAGGCCATGCAGTTTCTATTTTTTTTTCCACTCAAAGCAACTTTCAGCTTTCAGAAGTTCATGATATAGTTTCTTTTTTCTTCTTGATAGGTTTTCTATATCTGGTGTCACACAGTCTTTCCTTTTTGGCTGCAAACTCATCTCTAAAACGTCTTTGCTCATAGCATAAGCAATGATTTTCACTTCTGCCCAGAATTGTTCTAAGTGTTGAGTTCTCTCCATCTAAGATAGGGGTAAAGGGTCACTGATGATGTTCTGAAAGGTCACCATTTTTTTTTCAGGATTCGACACTATAGATGCTCTTGTCTTTTTTTTCCGAAAGTTTTTTAGAATATTTAGTCTGATCCTGACTGTGGCAACCACTACCCAATAGTCTGAATCTGCTTTTATGTTTTTATAGACCCTACAATTTAGGACACTTGTTTTTCAGCAATTATCTTAGTAAGATGAAGTTGATCATGATTTTTCTAAATCAATTTTTTTCTTTATGGGCTTGCTGTATTTGCTAGAAACAAGTTGTTTAATAGCACAAATACAAAGCAATCTATTGCCTTGCTCATATTCCTTCCTTTCCAATGTTATTCTCCTAGTTGTTGTCACTCCCAGTCATGGCATTAAATTCCCTCATTACAATAAAAAAATCTAGATAGGGTTGTGGAAATCTCTCTTTGAAGTTCTTTGTAAAACTGGTTTATGACACTGTCCTCTGTGTCTGTGTGGGTGAGTAGACTTCCATTAGAGTCAGAGGGTCATGTTTCCCTGGTAGCTTAATGCTCATTATGCGTGATGAGATGCTCCTATAGCTTTCCAAAGAAGTGTAAGCTTTTTCTGATAGTATGAAGGGAAATCTTTCTCTGTGGGCATTGACAATCCTTCCAAAGCAAATGATTGTGCAGTACTTTATGGAGAGTTCACCACTGCCAATCCAGTGTGTTTCACAAATACTGAGAATGTCTGTGGAAAAGGATGTAGCTCTGCTTTTGAGTTTCATCAATTAATATTCTGGCTTTGCCACACTTATATAGTATTCTTACATCCCATGTTCCAATATGCACTTTTGTTTTGGCACTGACCAATCTGTTTTTTTCCTAGCCATTTTTGTAGCAGCTACAGATCTTTTTAGGCTGGGTAGTGTCTGACCAATATGCTCATCATTTTGATTCTTGTTCTTTTTGTCTGTTTCTTGGCTTAGGTAAGTACCTAGGCTGCCAACCACCTCAAATATAGGCAATTCCTCCTCCATTCACTACCAGTTATGAGTACCTGAGTTGCACCACAAGGAGTTTGGAGTTGGACATTGTGTTTGTGTTCTGGTGAGCTTTTTGCTCTGATTTAAGGTACCATGGGTTGGACCTGCCAGTGTTTGACCCATCAACAAGATCATTTAGTAGAAAATTAACTTGCCCTAATTAAACAACCCTATAATATCAGAGGAAGAAAAGGTGAAGAAAAATGAAAGAACAACGAGTTGTCAATATTTATGTCTAGCAGTGGGTTTTCCATGTCCATGGTGACTAGGGACAGTACCAAAAATGACCATTCCCTAATCTCCCAAGGAAAACTGTAAGATTTGGTTTGCCTCCCTATGTAGCAACAGAGTGGATTCAGTACTGCAGATCTTTCTAAGAGAACAGAGCTGGTAAGAAACTAGAATTTTCATTCTGCAGGAAATTCTGACTTTAAAAAAATTAATTTCAAATTAAAACAAAAAGCTGAAATTACTAAATTTATGTAAAAGGAAAATTCTGGAATATATTTATTTCAGTATGGTAAAAACATGTGATTTTGACTTTGTTTCAATTCATTTTTTTTACTCTTCTATTAACATAAATTCAATACATATTTTATTACATTTAATATTTTACTATTAAAGTAAAAACAAAATGAATTGAAACTCTGACTCCCCCCACAAAACATTCTGATTTTGACAAAACTTTATTTTTTGGCAGAAATGTTCCATTGAAATTTTTTGACCAGCTCTATAAGTGCACTATTTATTTATCAAAGAGAATTCCATGCATTCCCAGAGTGACTATCACCTTGTTTTTAACATTAACAAAATTCCATGAAGCGTAAGTTTGCGTTACTGAGTTTGACTCTTATTCTCTACTTCTCCTATAGGAATCTGCATGGACTGAAGGAGGGAAGAGGTTGGAACAGTCACCAGAAAAATCAGTCTGTTTGGACATGGCTTGAATGCTAGTGCAGTTGCAGCATCTCTGTAAATAGTTTTCTTTAATAAACAACCAATTTAATTTTAGAAACATAGAGTATTTTCTTGTCATTACCCAGTACACAATACATGAAACATCTTTCATATCTCACACAGATTTGTATGTGGGAGTGAAGGGTGGGTTTATTATTTTGTATTTCCTTGTTAATATAAAAGAAAAAAATGGATTAGCTTCTCTTAATTTGGCCTTGAGAGGTGAAATTAGTTCTGGTATCTACAATACAAAAAGGATGTTGATAAACTGAATGATTAAAGGATTGAAAAACAGGCCCTGTAATGACACACTCAAGGAGCTCTATCTATTTAGCCTTCTCTTTGTTAAACTGAAGGGTGATTTGTTTATCTCTATAAGTACCTACATGGGGAATAAAAATTTGGTAATGGACTAATTGACAAGGGTATAATAAGATCCAATGGCTGGAAGTTGAAGCAAGATAAATTCAAAACAGAAATAAGGTACAAATTTTTAAGCATTAGAGTAACTAACCATTAGAGGAATTTATCAAGAGTTTGGCAGTCTCCATCACTGGCAATTTTTAAATTGAGATTGGATGTTTTTCTAAAATATAATAAGGAATTAATTCAGGGAACTTCTATGACTTTGGTTATAAAGGTAAGACTAAATGATAACAATGGTCCTTTCTGATTTTATAAGATACTTTATTAATAGATTATGATCTTTGTAAGTACTTGGGTTATGCAATCATATGGCTCATCTCTTCAACCTTTGTGGGAGATGATATATTGTTTCTGTCAAAATACAGCCAAAAAGACAACAAAAATGCTCTTATATATGTCTGATATTGTAATAATCTAGTTTGCACAACATTCTCGGTTTAAATATCAAATTCTGAGCATGATTCTTCCTTCACACATGTTTTATTAGTGTAATCATATATGTGTCTATAAATGCTTAATATTTAGACCAATAAATGGAAAAAATAGATTCAGCCTATTAGCGAGAGCATCTAAAGCCAATAGCATGAATTATCCCTTTGATGACAGAATGGGAATAGCTCAATTTACCTGGCAAATGGGACAATGGGTGCAGTTTAAAAGTTTTGAGTTTAAATCCTTTTTACTAGTAATATATTGTCTGTACTAGTGGTACCCCTATTCCAAGTAAAGGGACTACCTGCACAAACTAGGAAGGGAGCCTCAGAGAACACTACTGTTCTCTGCACTATGATGTTATCCTGTCATCCCAAAAGCCCAGTACTCTGAAATCAGCACAGCACATGGAGTAGGAGATGAAACCTGGCCTGACTTTCAGAAGGGACTCTGCAGTTCAGCAGCATGAGAGCAAAGTGGCTGGATGCAGACTATCATGATCCAAGAAGCACATAGAGAAGCAGAGGGAAGAGAGAAATAAAAAAAGATATATAGAAGAGACATGGAACAGGCATCATAAGGAGAAAAGAAAAGGAACCCAAAGAAGTCTTTGGGAATGGATAAATTCTGTGTGTGAAGAACATGCGTGAGAGCTAGTGATGGGGATAGGGGTCAGGGGCGGGGATAGGGGTCAGGGTGTGAATGGTGAACAACCTTAAAGGAAATTCCCTTTCCTCTTTGAAACAGAAATTAAATGAGGGCACCTTCCAGACTGAAGAGCTGTGTTCTACTCCCAAAAAGCTATCAGATGGGAGAAAATGGGGGAGAAGAGGGAATGAACACTAATAAAGTGCAAGGCCATAGGAGACACTTTGCAGAGATGTTCCACTGAGCTTCCAGCAGGGAGAGTGAAGTTAACATGAGCTGAAAAGAAAATTCTTATTGGAATCAGTAACTATAAACTGCAGTGAATTCCCTCATACTACACATTCTCTCCATGTCCAATAGACTTCAAATAAGAATAGTGACTAAAGAGCTGACTTATGTGGGGTAAGACTCCTTCACTCTCCCCATGAAGGTAACAGATGGAAGCTCACTGGGACTAGTTTCTATGTTGAATCTTGACACCAGGATTCAACTTCTGGCAACTTTCCAGTCTGTGCTAACAGTATGACTGTAAGATAAGGAAGAAGGCATGCTGCCTTAGGGCAGAGACACAGCAGTTCCCAGTCACTCAGAGCAAGCAGTGGAGGAGAGAGAAATGTCACTCTGTGTATAAATGTCACCTAGTCCTGGGATTTCCAGGTCATAGAAGAGGAACAAAAGTTAGTTCTGAGTCTCTAAAGGAGCATTACCTTAATGCATTGATTTGAAGAGACATGAAGTGGGTGAGAGTCAGAGAAACAATTCCAGAAAAATTCCATCTCCAAGAGGGAAATGAATGTTGTAATTTCATAAATGTTTCTATGTTCAATTATCCCAGTGCGGGAGGTGAGGGGGGTAAGGGTTGGTCAATAGTTTTCAGGGAAAGAAACAGAGTTTCCTGATCTTTCAGGACATCCTGGTTTCTCCTTGGGGGAGAAAAAAAAGATGGGAAATGACACCAGGCTGCCAAACCTTGAAGTTATGCAGATTTGGCAGTACCAAGAATGTATGTGATACTGTGCTACCATACAAGGTGAGTGTATGCAACCAGTCCTGACTGCATGTAAGTATATATTGTATTAATTTGACAAATACTTTAAAATGATATAAAGCAGGGGTCAGAGTTAAAGCTGAGCTTCCACTCTGAATTTTGAACCTGTAGACTTCTCATTGATTGATTTTCCAACCTTCACTTTAATACTAGTGTTATGAATGGAATAGAAAATGCGCTGTATGCAGTATTGCCAACTCCACGTCTTCAAAATTTATGAATCAGCTTTCCCATCCCCAAAGATCTTTAGGTTGGTTTAGAAATCCTTAAATTAAATAAATGACTGTTATTCATTTATCTTTTAATTTTTTCAGATCAGTCAGGAGAATGTCTTTGGCTTTCTCTGTAGAGCAGATGGTAGAGCTTCTGAGGAGGTTCTGTGCTGGTTAAGATCTCAGGCAAACAGGGGCTGAAAGTTTCAAAGTCCCAAAGAGGGCAATTGGAAGACACATGTTGATCTCCTGGTACCCTGGATTGGCCCAGCCAGATTGATCAGGCAGAAGGAAGAAAGTTGGAAATGCCAGGCAGCTGGGGATCATTACAGATGCAAAACTAGTGGCAGATTAGCCACTGGGCCAAGGGGGCATACAGGGCCCATGCCCAGATGTCCCAGCCAACTCAGCCCCCCCTTGGAAAAAGATGCCTCGGTGCTCCAACCTGCTCCGCCTGCCCAGCATTCCTGCCAGGGAGTTTCTTGCCCCATTACCTCTGCCCACCTGGCGCTCTTGCTGGGGAGTCGGGTTGAAGAGAGGGGGTCTTCCCTGCCCGACCCACCTGGCACTCCTGCCAGGGAGTGGGGGAAGCCCCCACATCGCAACCCCACTTCCTGGCAGCAGCACTGGGGGGAGCAAAGGGGAATGCAGGTGGAAGGGGTGGCAAGGGACCCCACACTTGCTCCAGCCCAGGGCCCCACAAATCCTTAATCTGTCTCTGTCCAAGGGACTCAGGGGTGTGTGGAGACCAGAACCAATCTCATCTGGGACTGGGAGGATGGTGCATGACAAGACTGCTCTGTACATCTGGAGCAATAAAATCTTAAGGACTCTGCAGGGTAGGTAGAGGCTAGGACCAAACCTACTTTGGCCTTAGGCAAATCGTACATGAAAAAGCAAGGCTTCTTTGGGCATCCATAATACTTTTACAAATCTTTGTTTATGGCCAAAGGACATTGGTTGGCCTCCACATCTCTCAGGGACCAGTGCATGTGTGAGGGACAGGGCTCCTCTGGTCCTGGAAAGATGGTGTGTGAAAGGCAAGTCCACCTGAGATATTCAGGAGCCATTCCTTCTCTAGGATGATGTAGGATGTAGAGGATGGGAGAAATCTCCTTTGATTTTAGGCAAGTGGTATATGAAAGGTAAGGCTGCTCTGCAAATCCAAGGACCCATAGCCAATTGCAAAGTGTCAATGGGGGCAATTTAAAGTTCCATATCAACTTTGTAGTTCTCATAACCCAAAGAACCTTAGCTCTCTCCTGTAGTGACGCAATGAGGAGAAGAATATCTCAAAAAAAAAAGTATTTTAAATTCAGTTTCATCCTATCAAAGACCATAAACTCTAAAATGTGTTAATCAAATTAAAAGGATATTTCATGGTAGCACTACAGGGCAGAGTTAAGGCTGTTTGAGGGCCCTAACTGCATTTCCATACTTCAACTTGTTTGGATTCCTTTTATTTTTAACATTAACTGGGAATGCCCTGGCTCAGTCATGCTTAGTTTTGGTATAACTGCAATAGTAACGTAATGCAGTTGTAATGTATTTTATCTTAACTTACTGATATATTAACTTACTGATATTTGTTCTCAACCTTAATTTCATCTTTACATAGTTTTTGTCTGACAATTAAGGAGAGAGGAATAGATACCTCAATCTGTTGCTCACTCTTTACCTCTAGTAAGCTTTTGTTTGTAAAGGCCCACAAAAATAGATTAAAAAAACACATGGAAATATCCAGAAATAAAATTATCCTTACTGATTCCATTGAGGAAGCTAAAGATTCTGATCTATTAACATTAAAAGACAAATAATATCTTTCCCAGAGCCCACTCAGTTTCAAAGGAAATATCTGAGAAGAGAATATGAGCTTTTTACTAAAAAACAAAACAAACTTTAAATCCTAAATTCCTTTAGGGAAATTGCTACATTTATTCAAGCTGAATAGTATCTTTCTCTTCAAGTTATCCCATTGATTTCAATGGAAGTTCTTTCTGAGTACTATTAAATGTGAATTAAAGTGGAAAAATATGTCCCTTAGATTTTAAGACAGGCCAAAGGCAAAGAAGAAATACAGAGAGATAATGTTCTTCCACAGATAGCTCATCTTTCCCAGAGTGGGGACAACTCAGATTTTGAAAAAGGAAAAGTCAGAGGAAAAAGCCAGGATAGATTATTCCTAATGGAGTGAGTTGCAACTGTGCTGAAGACATTGATTAATACTCTTTGACTTTCAGCCTGAAGAGGAAGAAAGCAAGAATAAAAAGACAGACAAGAGAACTAAAAATGGCAAAACCAACCATAAATAATTCCCTTCAGACTCAGGTAAGCAGGTCAGTGCTCAACTTCGTTCAGGAATTCTAAAATAAAGAAGTAATATCCCAACAAAATCAGGTATCTAAACAGGCAAAAATCGAAAGCTTTTTTAAGGACATCATTCTTATCTAAGCACCACTAATTAAAGTCACAGCAATGCCTTTTTCCAAAAAACTTACGAACAAGAAAATGGAGTCCTCTCTGAGAGTGAACTATAGGGTTTGTGTTCAAGGTGCTTCTGCAACTTTCACTTACTTTGCCAGAGCCGCTTTTGTTAAAATGGGTAACTTGCCAGTCTCTGCTTGATTTTCCAAGGTAAAGATTAATGCCCTTTGAAGTCTTTGGAAAGATTCCCATTGACTTCAGTGGGTGCTGGATCAGGCCCTATGAATATAGTTATACAAATAAACAAAGCCAGAGTACAAGGTCCTTGCTCACCTGAATGTGCGGAAAAACAGCTGAGCTGAAGCCAAGGTCCATGCATGATAAAAAAAGGAAAAAAAAAATATTTGATCACGGCACCATGCTGATCCAACACTGTCTGTTAGTTTAGATTGCTAGAAGAGCTGCAAAGAAGTGTTATTTTGGAGAGCAATGGCAGAGCTTTTCAATTATTCTCAAGCTCCACCAGATCTCCCCTCAATCCCTTACTGATTGAGGGGAGCATACATTAGTAAAGAGCTACAAAAATAAGATTTTTATCTTGTCAGTTTTATCTAATGCCTTTATCAAATGTATTTTGGGGGTTTGAGACTACGATACATTTCATCAGACTTATACCTTTGCCGTGCAAACTTTCTACCGTGAAGTAAAAGGAATCAAATCAGAACTACATTTGAGATCTGCACTACCATTGGCCTTTGAAAAGGTATGGATTTATCAGTGTCACAGGAGAAAAAGAAAAAATATAACAGACTAAACAGAATAAAATATGAGATAGTTGAACAGATCATAAATCTGAGGTACATAAGTGAGGGCAATATAGTGATGGACAGAAAACATGTGTTTGAAATAGATAATGCTCATGTTCGGTGGTTGAAAAAGGAGGACATTATGAAATATCCTGAAGTCTGAGGAATTCTGACAAAGAAAAATTGAGAAGGAAATCTTTATGACAAAAAGATCTCCTAATAATTTTTATTTTCAATTGTTTTTAATGGATGGAGCTTTGAATTATTAGCACGTCAGCTAACACACCACTTTATTCCTGCAGTTTCAATGGAACCAGTTGGGAAACTTCTCATCACTGAGAAATAATTATTTTTATTAGTCTCCTACAGAAAACCTTAATTAGGTATTTCTAAATAAGAGTTGTGAGGAGAAGGGTCCACATGAATCATTTACTTTAGTATCATTCAGTGCTCAATATTGTTTTCTGCCTCAATGCTCTGACGGATATGCAAGATACATCAATAAACATGGTACCACCTGTGATTAGTAGATATTCCTCATAAGTTCTGTGGCTGTCAATTTTTCCTCTTATGAAGTTAGATTAGAGATTTCTCTAGAATAGGAAGGCATGGTTCCTGAGTCCTGATATGATGTACAAGAAGATTCATCATTTGAAGGACCCTGTTTGGAGACCACAGCTGCTTCAACACCCTGATTGCTCACCCATTCTTATATACTGGAGCAGCTGGTTGGTGCTGCACATTATCAGTGCCTACAACAGCTTCCATTTTACTGCTGGCCACCTCACTTCACAAAGTGATTCCTGTGTTTACCACAGGAAGTGCTAGAAGGAGATTTACTATACTTCAGAGAAGTCAGTGGTAAGAAATGTGATTGGAAATAGATAAAAAATATTTTAAGTCTGAATGGCCCAATTGCTAGTGGCCCACACTTCATAGTAAGAATGGGAATGTTGACAATTTAGAAAAAGAAGGTGAACTCAAGAGAGAGACTAGAAGAGAAGACCTCAACAGAAGAGTGAGCATTAACCAAAGGAAGAACTGTCAAGATCTGAGGAACTGGATGGAAGGAAACCTGTGGTTGAGAAGAATCTGTCCACAGTCTGGACTGAGGGGTGTTATTTCGGTGGATAGGGAGGATTATGGTGGAAATCTGGGTGAAGAAAATAATAAAATTTTAAGGAATGAGGAAAGAGACAGTGTGAGAGGAAAGAAGGAATATGGGAAATAAAAGGGAAAGACAAGACAGAAAATTCTAAACCGTTGGTGCCCAAACTTTTTATCTTGCATCTCCCCACTCCCAACAGTAATGAATGTGTCCATGCTCCCACTCCCCATTACTGCTTGGGCTGAAGGCAGATCTGGGGGCAAAACTGTGGATGTGGGAGGAGCTGTGGCTAGAGACAGAGCTGGCGTGGGGGCGGAGATTGAATGAGGGCAGGGTTGGGCTGGAGCCCAAGTTGTGTGCGGTGCTGGAGCTGGGCTGCAGGCAGAACAGGGCTCAATGTCCCTGTCCCTTGTGGGGACTGTGCTGGGTCCCACTGAGAACCCCACGGAACATTCCTTCACCCCACAGGTGGGTACATCCTACAGTTTGAGGACTACTCTTCTAAAGAGAACATTAGACAGGCAAAATAAGCTGAAAGTAAGTGAAAAAAAATCAGAAACATTTGTATATGTGATATAAGCACATACATGCACAAACACACTTTCATTGTAAATGTAAATCTGTGCTTTGGCTCAACTGTCCAAAATTCCCCATCAACAATAACCTTCACTCTTGTTGGTCTTGTTATGACCCTGCACACATGTTGAGAAAAGTAGGAAAATTCACAAGAATGATGCTGATGATATCATCAGTAAGCAACTGCTCATTTAGGATTTAATACTGAGCTCTTTGAATATATTGGCAAAACTCCCACTGTTTTCAGTGGTACAGGAGCAGGCTTTTAATTTGTATCCTGTTTTGGATTAAGCAATTAGTGTTAGTTTTCTATGTAATTATACATTAAAGTGTATTCTAAAGTTAATTTGAAGAAGCACTAAATTGGAAGTAAATGTTGGTTTCATTTCTTGTATTCCAGGTGTTTTAGACTATTTAAAATGTCTTTAAAAACCCTTATTTCCTGTCTAACTTAAATGGACTATATTTTCCTCCAATTGTATACTTCTCCCATTCTTTGTCAATGTATACATGTCATTAATAATAAATATTCATATGAAATAGTTTAATTTTTTACCTTACAGGGTATGATGGGGAAATAATATTAGGAGAAATTATAAATGTTATCATTGCAAAGGAAAGATGTAGAGATTTTGGATTTATAACAGAGGTCCAATCTGGCATCCCTTGCCCATCCAAATTTCACACTGACAAAATAGGATATATACAAAAAATGTAGCTTCCACCTTCAGGGGCTATATGCGAAAGTAGGACCTGGCAGACAAACATTTATGCTGCCAGTTCCAATTGAAGTTATAATTAATCCCTGACATCATCAACAAATGTGACTTGAGAAAAATCTGACTTGTTCGTTTTTATTTATATTGTTCATGTTTCAAAGAAAATTTGGGTTAATTTGAGGCTTAGGGATTAAGTGTAATAAGCTATACATCTTTATTTGCACTCCTGAAGAATGTATAGATGTCACAAGGTAACTATTTGGGAGGTGGATGGGGGTGGTTATGTTTTAGTATACATACCATCATTACAGATGGAATGAGTGGGCAGAGGTTGCAATCAACTATGAAATGCAAATGTATCTCATGCCATTTTTCCCACATATATGATGTGTAAAATATAGTAAAAAATCCAGCTTACTCTCTCTTCTTTGGAAAGATGCTGTTTTCAGCACCACAAGTATTTCTAAGGCCACATAGAAATGTATGTAAGCAAATACTGACATTGAAAAGGAACATAGCAATTAGGGACCGAATACAATAATCCTCAAATCAGGTAATTGTTGCAGCACAAGGTGGTAGCAAATGCTTTCATCAGTCAAGGGGTTCCAGGGAAATTTTACCTGAAACAGATGAAAAGCCACATAAAGAAGCTGGATAAACCACACATCCAATTACACACATCGCTGGATCATCTTTCACGGAATCAACAGACATGTTCAGTACGGAAAGTTACTAGTTTCAGAAAAGAGAACCTCAAGCATAACAAAATTTTGGTCTCAACTCAGCAGTCCTTTTCTAGTCAATAAAACACAGAAGCACATCCTTAAATTGTACTTTTAAAGGGAACCTAAAATTGCCATTGCTGAAAATCAAGTAATCTCATTTAAAAACTTATATTTAACTGTTCTAAAAATCTCCTATGGAATTTTTCCAATACTACACATGAACATGAATTTGGAATCATGTGAATTCATGGTAAATATGAAGCAGTCTTCAGCTGGTATCCAACAGGATGTGTTAATGTCTAAATGCAAATGACTATCCCCTTTAGCCATCCTAAAATAGGATTGTCCTGCACTGAATGAATATTTTAATAGAATCAACATCGATGTGAACATTTACAATACAAGTACAAAACAATTTTAACTCTACCCCTTAAAATTAATTACTCAAAGTCTACAAATCTAAATAACTTTTATCCATCCTTCATCTAACTTTCAAAACTATACATTTGTGCATTAAAAATGATACCTTAATTCTTACTCATACAAAGAATGGACAGTCTGGTCATATATATCTATACCAAATCCACAAAGCAAAGGTATTCTAATAAATTAAATCTAAATGAATCTTGCACATGCAACAATCTTATCCAACTGAGCAATATAATTATTGAAATCCATAATTAAATAAATACTAAAAAGGAGCAACGTAAAATAAATATTTAGGCCCAGATCCTGAGTTGGTGCAAATTGATGCAATTCTACTGGCATCAATGGAGGCATGCCAATTTTCCGCAATTGTGGATCTGGTCCCTGGTTTAAGTGCAAAAGGTGAGATGAGTGGAATGCAAAATGCAGTTTTCTCAAAGAAAAATTAATGAGCTGATTTCCATTTACCTGCAACATTTACAATTAAATCAACAACAAGAAATGGGGAAAAAAAATTAAAAAGGGGGACATTAAAAAGAGAACAGTACCAAGTCTGCAAAGAAAGAAAGGTTTATTAAGTACATAACCATTTCCATCTGAAATTTCATTTTGAATTCTGGAATTCTTGAATCAGTTTTGGTTTTGTTATGGGATCACTGTCAAGAAAAAATACATAAACTTGCCTATTTTTCTATTAACACTGTAGAAATTTATAAAATCGAATTTACGTTTTGCCATTTGTGTGGTTTGTTGTACATTTTCATCAGAGTGGATAATGAAACCTGACTGGTTAATTACATTTGCTGATTCTACTGAAATAGCACAATGTTCTAATATTTGGATTCCAGTACTTCAGAGCTATAGTTAGATTCCCTAAAACCATGTACATTATGTATATATATTTAAATTACAATGCTTTTTATTCATATTAGTTTTACTAGCCTTTTCACCTGCAAGCCTCAAATTCAGAGGCTAATTACAGTCTACTGCTATTATCAGTTTTGAACATCTTCTGTTATTAACAGTTCAGTGGTTTTGCATATTTACAGCTATTTTACCTTAACATTTCATATTGAGTTTGATCACATACCATCTGTGCTATTATTAATTTGTATAATAGTTTGAAAGATGATACCATTTAAGATATTCTTTTCTTCTGAGTTATATTTTGTTAAAAAACGTACTGCAGATAAGCTTGTGGCTTTAGAAACTACTCTGTTCAGAAGCATTGTTAATTGCTCTTTCTGTACTGCATCCAGTATTAGAATGTCTGTCTCTTCCTCTATTGAACTGAACATGATACATAGGGATCATTAATCAGGCCCATCTCAGACTTCCCACTTATTCAAATTTGACTAGGATATTCTTCAGCTTTTGATGGATATTAGAAGTGATGAGTGGAATTCAAAAGGGGGGGGGGGCTGTGTGAGATTATGAACTCTTTATGTTTCTTTACCAAGCTGTAAACTCCATCTTGAATGTGCAGCACTCTGCCTTTTGTATTGTCCATTTGCCTCTATGCTGGACTGGAATTCCAAAAGGCACGTGGCAAAGGGCTACCAAAAGATGGTTGTTAATTTAAATGGCAACAATCAAAATTTTGTTGCTCTTCTAAACAAAAGGCTGACCCCCGCCCAGAAGAATACAAAGTCTTCTGTTATGAGTTTGTGATCACCTGCAGAGGCAGACTACGGAGTTACCTGACTGATGAATTTGGAAGGTTATAAAATGAAAAAAGCAGCTCTATTTGGGTGCTGTCTTTAGCCATTTTTCACCAGTTTAATATTATGGGGAAATGCTGTGGGAGCTGAATGAGATGGAGGTAACCCCGAGCAACTTATGTTTTGCTGACACAGGCTGTAGTGTAGACATAGCCTTAGGCATATCAGACCAACCCCTGAATGTGAGATAGGTGGGGTAACACATAGCTTGTGAACCCCATCTCTGATTTTCACTGTCATCCTTTCTTTGATGAAAAGGTAAGGGTTAATTTTACTTTCAGTCCTGCTGTGTGAAGGGCATTCACTTCTCCTGTTTTAGAGAACAGGCAGACACACTCAAGGTGACAGAGACAGGACAGGAAAGGTGAGGGAAATATGGCTTTTGTTTGTGTTCTTGAAACATTAGATGGCTGGTCATTTATGAACAGATGTTTTGGAGCTGGCTTGCCAGCCACAACAACTATTGGCTGGACCTTGATTCAGATTTCGGGTAGGAGAGTGATTTCATTGGGTCTTTTTTCCTAAGATAGGGCAGGGCTGGATGGGCTGTCTGATATCGTTGTGTTGAAGCAAGCAATACAGTTGATTTCAGGATCCAATGACATGCTGAGAGAGACAGGATAGGAAGAAAACTAGTAAGGCAAAAAGTAACACAAAAAGGGAAGGGAGACAAAACAGGATGTTATTTGCCTGACTGCAGCTCCTACATTGCTGACAAGTAGGTATCCCCACTGATGGGCTGAGGACTGGGTAACATGATCTAATAATTTTCAGGACTCTCAGATGAAAAACAAAGTCCCTTAAACAAGAGCAAGGCCTTACAGCTTTCCTCTCGGGAAGAAAGTCTTTTGGTCAGTTCTGCCACTTCTGTCTTAGGGTCAGGGAAGCTGAGATGACTTGGGACAAGATGAGTCCAGCTGAGATGCACTGAGCTGAGATACCATGATGATTTTTTAAAATCTCATTTTAAGCACTCCCCACAAAGAAGGGTGATATGTAGGCAGCACAGTTTATTGCCTCATTGTTTTGTCCACCAATTAGGTCCAATATCCGTCACACCAATCTTGGTTGATTAATTCCCATGCCATATCTTATTTACCAGGCACAACCTTAGCACAGTCCTTGAGTTTTATCAGTAGGCCTTTTTGTTTGGACTAATTTAATCTCTGTCTGGATTTCTTGCACCTGTTTAGAACATTCTTAATTGAAAATAACTTGACCTACTTTTCATGGTTAATTCCCACGCAGGCAAAAAGTTATAGGCCCACAACATTTTACCCAGTGTTATGAAGGCAGCAGTGTGTAGGTGGGGGAAAGGAAGGGTACTTTTCCAAAGAGAAGAATGATTATAAATACCTACCCTTAACCATCGATATTTCTGTGTGGATAGAGAGGACACATTCTGCTCTGGCAAGTCTCTCAGAATCTTTATAGTTGTTAGTCTATTTTACTGGTTAGTGTAATGTCTGCAGATACATTTTTACATTTATTTTGTGGAGCACCCAAAAGATTTTACTAGCAGAGCAACTTATAAATAAAATGTTGCTTGTCGTATTTAGTCCAAGTCAATTCCTGCTTTCTCATTAGTTTTTCCCTTAGAGCATTTTCAGGGATTTTATAAATAATTCAGCCCCTTATTAAAGATTCTGTTAAATCTCAATTCCATATTTTGGATGTGACAAAGAGTCCTGTGGCACCTTAAAGACTAACTAAAATTTTTTTAGAGCATAAGCTTTTGTGGGCTAATACCCACTTTGTCGGATGCATGCAGTGGAAGTATCCAGGGTATACCTGCCCCTGGATACTTCCACTGCATGCATCTGACGAAGTGGGTATTAGCCCACGAAAGCTTATGCTCTAAAAAAAATTTAGTTAGTTTTTAAGGTGCCACAGGACTCTTTGTCACTTCTGCAATTCCAGACTAACATGGCTACCCCTCTGATATTTTGGATGGTATTAGAAGCTCTTTGTTTTAGTGAGCTATACATTCTCTTTCTTTCTCACAAGAGAAGAATGTATGGCACTATCAGAATATTTTTTCTCTGAAATATAGTAATCACCTGGACTATTTTAATATTGCTCTCTATAAATACATCAGAGGGATAAATACCAGCGAGGGTGAAGAGTATGTAAGTTAAGTGCCAATGTGGACACAAGAACAAATGGATACAAACTGGCCATCAACAAATTTAGGCTTGAAATTAGAAAAAGGATGCTAATCATCAGAGGAATGAAGTTCTGGAACAGCCTCACAAGTGGAACAAAAAAAATGGCTTCAAGACTTAGCTTGATATGTTTTTGGAGGGGCTGGTATAATAAGACTGCGTACAATGGCATTGTAGGTTTGTAGGCATGTGTGGCCCTCCCTCTTCATCAATCTCTGAGGGAAGCCACATCTCTTTGCTGTACATGCCCCTGGAAGGATAGTCTAAGATAATGGGGAAGTTAGTAGTCTCGGTGCTCAGTTCCTCCAATGAGGTAGAGGAGTGAATGGTTCAGGGGCCCAAACCCTCAGGCAGGGCTGGGCACCAAACAATCTAAACACCCAACCTGATTTGTGTCCATTTATCCTTTTACGTAGAGATTGTCCAGTCTGGCAGATGTACGTAGCAGAGGGGCATTGCTGGCACATGATGCTGTATATTATATTGGTAGATGTGCAGGTAACTGAACCAGAGATCTGATAAATGGACACAAATGAGATATTAGGAATGGCAATATACAAAAGCCTGTAGGAGAACATTTCAACCTGCCTGGACATTCAGTAGCAGAGCTAAAGACAGCCATCCTGCAGACAAAAACTTCAAGACCAGACTTCAGAGAGAAACTGCTGAGCTCCAGTTCATCTGCAAATTTGACACCATCAGCTCAGGACTAAACAAAGACTGTGAATGGCTCGCCAACAACAAAAGCAGTTTCTCCTCTCTGGGTGTTCACACCTCCAGATCAGCTGCTGGAGGTGAGCCTCATCTTTCCTGATTGAATTTACCTTGCTATTTTGCCTGCATATTTATACCTGCCTCTGGAGATTTCCACAACATTCATCTGATGAAGTGGGTCTTAGCCCACAAAAGCTCATGATCCCAAACATCTGTTAGTCTATAAGGTGCTACAAGACTCTTTGTTGCTCCAAAGACCAAATAATCAATGTCAGTCAGATTTATTGTTATAAGCCAACAACACAGTACAAGAAAAGGGTTCTATATGATAACAGTTTCTGGTGGAAGCCATTTGGTGCACAATTGTTATATTCACCATATACAAAAGGTGTGCTCCCAAAATTACACCACTAAAGCCATCTTTTTATACCCTAGCTGTTTACAAGTAAAAGATAATGTATATGTAATCTGAAATGAGATTTAACCAGTTTTCTACCTGGTTTCTCTGGTACCATGATGTACCCCTTCTCTTTTTGCTCTGAACACTCCAACTACCAAGGGGTGTGAAACCACCTCCCAGCTTTGTACTGGGATAGAACAACATATTCTGTCCTCTTCCTTGGGATATTACCAGGTCGATGCGTGGAGTGGATGGAGCAAGCTCCTATTCCAGCTCCCTGTTCCAAAAATCCAGTTAATATATATTCCAATACTAACCTGTGAGAATAACTCCCTACCTGTTGCTTTGGTAAAATAACCATATGTCCTGATCCTGACAACTATCCTATCTACTTAAGCCAAATGGTGCTCCAGCTAAAGCAAGGTGCTAGTCTATGAGGAGCTAGAATGGAAACCCCTCCACAGTGCACAGAGTGTCCTCAGTGGCTGGAGCTGTACTATCACGCTCTCATCCTCAGCTCCAGTGCGGGGGATGTTGCATGTGTGTTCCACTCTCATGTGCATTTTAGCCTCAGGGAATAAATGGCATTCAGCAGTTATTTAATTCTTGTCAACATATGATTCCAGGGGTGTTTACTTAATTTCCTTATTTAGGAAAAACCAATGCTTTACAAAGACATTCTGTTCTCTATATATGCGCTCTCTCCTATAAATATAGAGCTGTTTGTACAGAAGTTTCAGTGATAACAATCTGAAAAGTGATTATTGCAGGACTAGGTAAAAACCTGGCATGGGGGTAATTTGTTAAGTTTTAAAAAAGACTGAAAATGTAAAAATTGGCCAGTAACAGACCATGAATCCCAATGATGATTCAACCTGGTGATATTCTAAACAAAAGCAGCCCTCAACCACACTTGTAAACTGTTGCAATCCATTCACACTGATTGACTCAGATATTCTAGGCTTCAGAGTGATACATAGAAAAAGTAACAATCCTGAAATCATATTATATAGATAGTAATAACATTTATTTGGTAGTATTCAGAAATGAAATATATTAACCTGTTATTTCTTTGATCAATCCAGCCCAGTGTTGTTGGCTTCTAAGCCCTATGGAAATTAAATCAAATATTTTATGAATGAAGTCCCTTTAAAAGTTGTTCTTTAAAGAAACATATATTCCTTTTAAAAACTACATCAGCGATTTATTAAGGACAAAATTGTGATGGTTTTGCTCTGAGTAGTCTCTGACTCCTCGAGTAGTCTCATTAATTTAATGGTTCTAAGATTTCAAAGGGATTTCTTGGGAGTAATGTACTACTCAAAGTAATGACATCAGAATCTAGCCCCACGTGAGTGCAGGGAAATGCAGAGTATGTTATCAATACTCAAGTACCTAATAAGTTACCATAAATGAGTAATAATAGGCAGGCAATATAAAAAAAAACTAATACAGTATAGAAAATAACTAGTAAGCCTCTTTTCTTAAGAAAGTGTGCAGAGTGAGCTCTTTGCATCCAGGATTCTTAATTCAACTTAATGATCCTAAAAGAGAAATCCATATTGAACAGAATATGAGGCTGCCTATTTCTGTCTCTTAACTACAAATCACACGTCTATAACATATGGACCTAGAGCTGTTTACAATTCATGAATTACAATTATTAATTAAAACATAGGAAAAAGTTAGGATCTTCAACCCAAGTTCCTGTTAGTCTTTATTACCCATTGTCAGACCACTCAGAATTGGCATAAGATCCGGGCACAATTATTAAGAAAGATTTAGGTCCATTGAATGATGACTAAGTCAAAACACTTCCTCAGCTATATCTTTTAGTTATAGCTAATTTTAAAATTATGACTCATTTGTTACCATTTATTTTTCTTTCCCAGCCTAGTTCTTGTCTTTAGTGGTGGTATCACATGGCTTTCTGCTTTGTCTCAGCTTTTGACAGCTCTGCTCTTATCTGGATTTGTAAACAGTTTGTTCTTCCTTTGCTAATTAATTTTATTTTTGTTTATTCCATCTGCAATATACCAAAGGTCACACAGCCTTTGTGTACTTTGTGTGACATTCAATGACATCCGACCAATTCATCTTTCAACTGTTGAGTGTAAAACTCTACTTGTGAGCAAAATAAGTGTTGTATTGCATTTCAGCATGGTTACATTTTAAACATATGGCCACTGAATAATTTATTTCTGTAAGCAAATGATGATTATTATAAAAATGTTAGTCATGAAAATTTGGTGTTTGCATAGCTACCTCCAGTACTCCTGGGTATATTTTAACTGTTTTTCTTAATAGGGCAGGTGATATATTAAACTATTTTTACATATAAAAAGATGAAATCATAATTAAGATTTAATCTTTCACAGTTTATAAAGCACTGGATGTTATTTTTTGAGTGTTATATTCGTACAGAGGGCCAAATTCTCTGCTGAAATCAATGGCAATACAGTAGTAGAAATTTTTGCCTAGTGTTTTTTCTTGAGCTGTATCCTTTATTATAGTCAAGCCTGGAAAACTGAAAATATAACCTACTGACCCTGTTTCAGGCTGCAAACATGTGTATGCTGAAGGAGCTTTTCTCCCTAATGTGCAGGTCTACTTCATTTTTTTGTAAACAGGCAGCTATTGAAATGTTTAAGAATCTTCACAGAGGCATTTCTTATACATTTAAATATCCTGCCTGATCACAAGTGCAGAGAAAACAGAGACATGAAGGAAAACAGTCCGTTCCAGTGTTATTGTGGCGGCTTTTATTTGTTTTGTGTTTTTATATAGTGCATCTTGGTAATTTATGGGGTGGGGACACTGTTTTTGGTGTCAGAAGGATAAAACTATGAGATTTCTCACCTATTTGCTTTTAAAATATTCCTTTAAAATGCATTTTTTTTTCAAAAACAATGACAACGGCGATCCATATGGATCAGACTGAGCTGCCTGATGTCCACACAGATTTCCTCTTTCCCATGAGAGAGGCAGACCAGCCGCCTACACAGTACGATTCTCCAACCTATCCCAGTTTCTCTTGGGAATGCATAAGGAGGGAGGCAGAAGGAGAAGGCAAGTTTTGGGAATATGAATTGTACCCTTACAACCACTGTGCAGAATAACTGGGATATGTCCCTAGCATTCTGCATCATGGAGTCCTCCCCTGCAGGAAGGTCCCAGAGTTAACTCATGGGATTGAAATACCACTGTGTGCCTCCAGGGAGCCAGGAGTAAGCGTAAAAGTAAAGAGCTGCCCCATGAATGTCCTGTGTCTAGAGTGGCTCAGCGGAACCCACAGAGGTTAAGGCTTGATCCTGCTCCTTCCATGTGAGCATGAGGAGAAAGGGGACTTACTCTGCTCCAACCACTGGAAGAACTTGGAGGAAGTATGCAGAATTTTCTGGAGCCCTCCCATCAGGGCAAGCCCACAACATTTTGGCACCTAAGGCAGGGAGTTCAAATGACACCCCCATACTCCCTTATTTGGGCCAAAACTTTGAAAGGTCTCTTGTGCCCTCCTTCCTCCAGCACAGCACTCCCCCATCTCTGTGCATCTAGAGCAGAGAGAATACATATGCACCAGCAGCAGACACAATTTTCTACACTTTGGGTCCTAGTGGCACCCCCCACAGTCTGGCACCTGAGGCCATTGCTTAGTGCATTGCTTATACATTTATAAGTATAAAACATACAATTATGATCAAAGCCTCAATCATGAAAGGTTCTGAGTGCCCTCAGTTCCCATTGACTTCTGATTTCACACCTCCTTTTTCAGAGTCATGGCCCAGAAATGTTTTGATGAAGTTCTGCTGCCACTATTACAGAGTGCACTGTAGTAGTCTGAAATCTCTGTTCTCACATGGAAAGACAAGGATTTTAGAATACTGCAGCAAATTCTACTACATCTGAACATCAAAGTGTCTTACAGAATATATTTATTTATGGCCTTTCCTATGCCATTTATCAATATTATATCTGAGCCGCTCCAAACATTCATTTATCCTCACAGTATTTCTGTGAAATATTATCCTCATTTTACAGCTGAAGGACTGAGGCACTGAGGGATTAGATAGATTGGCCAAAGTTACACAGGTAGTCTGACACTGAGCCAGGAATAGAATTCCCCTTTCCTGAGTCCCCAACAGCCATTCATCCTCTAACATGTCAGTATGCCATTGCTGTGCAATTGAACCACGTGGAGCATTTCTGGAACCCACTACTGAAAAATAGGGGGAAAGTATGCTACTACACAGAAGCTTGTGGAGGGTGACTTTCAGCCATGTCCTGTGAATACTAAGCAGCCCCTCTGTTCAATTCCTGAAAGCTGGGAGGATAAGGTGGCCGCGGGATGCTTCCCAAGAAGGCCTACCAGCCAGGTAGAGATGGTTGGACATTCTAAATTTCATTATCTGAACTCCCTACATTTCCACCAAAAAGACTTCAGTTTGAGATCAAGTCTAACCATGAATGAAAATTTGGTGGAGATGTTCTTATGTTTTCCAAATCAGTTTGTTCCATGAAATTAGTAACATTTAAACATAGATATTTTATTTCTCCTTATATCTGTATCTTTTCCTATGTACAGTAGAGGGAGAAAATGAAGGGAGATAACCTCCTATATTTTACTGACACCAAAAAAGCATTACATTAACATTACAGGAATCAGAGGGGTAGCCGTGTTAGTCTGGAATTGCAGAAGTGACAAAGGTGCCTTTATCTTTAAGGTGCCATTATCATTACAGTACCTTTTCAAAGTTATTACTGAGCAAAGCCTTCTGATTTCACAGACAAGACTGTCTCATCACATCTTTTAAACACTGGAAACATAATTTTAAAGAGACTTTTCTAATCCCTTTCACATGTCCTCACCTCCAGTAATAGTGTTTTAGCTTTTGGGTGGTATGGGTAGACAAATGATTGAGTCACTGTGCATTACTTCTGGGCAACTCATATCAGCCTGGGGGGACTTTGGAGCCCACCCTTAGGTTTAAATTGCTGTCTAATTTCCATACAGAAAAAAACCCCACACAATTATTCTGGGCCATGTTATCCTACTATTCTTCCCCACTTCATTTTAGGTCATTGTAGGCAGTGGTCTGTTATGGCTTTCTAAGAGCTTTATTTAATATATATAACCAGAGGCAGCTTCTAGCTATTTTAGGAGGGGGTCGTGGAGAGATCTCAAATTGAATTTGTGAAACTGCTCCTTTATTAGCTATTATCATTAACAAAAGAATTATATGAGCAGGAATTTTGAAAGGGTGCTTTGGAATATTGCATCCTGTCTGGAAACTAGTACTGAACCCAGGCCCACTGGCATCAGCCTTAACAGCTGTGCAACTCACTAAGCAATGCACTTAAGCCAGGTCTACACTAGAAGGGTGGGGTTGACCTAAGATATGCAATTTCAGCTATGCAAATAGCATAGCTGAAATCAATGTACCTTAGGTCGACTTACCCGGGTGTCCTCACGGCAGCGAGTCAACTGACAGATGCGATAGATCTAGATGCTAGATGTGATAAATCGATCCCTGATAGATCAATCGCTACCCACTGATTCAGCGGGTAATGTAGACTTGCCCTAAGTTTGCATCCCTGACAATAGCCTTAGTGCTAAAGGCCTACAGCAGCCACATCTCTCATCCCTGATTTAGTGGACAGGCAGCACTCTCCTTGGGTACCTGGACTTCATAAAGACCCCAACAGGAAAAGGAATCTGCCTGAGCAACAGACTAGTTACTGCCTGCGCGTTACATCCCTATCTTATTGTCTGACCTCACCCTGCCTTGTTGACTAGCTGCCTCACCTGACCCTACTTTGCTGCCTCATCCAACCTTGCCTCCCTGACCCTCTGATCTGGCTCCTTGGATTGGCTTCAGGCTACTGACCCTTGCAAGAAATCCAACTATTGCCCTGGATTGCCTCTGATACAGATTGACCTGCCAACTACCTGACTGCCTGCATACACTTGACTAGAGTTCTAGACTGACCTCGAGCCTGCTTCAGCCACCAGGCATTACACATCCAATACTAGAGAATTCTGCTGATATGCCATTATAGCCAAGCACAAAGCATCCCTGCAGAAGAAGGATAGTCCTATGCAATGCTTCTTACCAAATGAAAATTGCTCTGAACTGCTTCTGAATTTCAGATGCCCTAATTAAGAGCCAACAGTCACATAAGTAAAATATAATAAACTCCCTGAGGAGAACTTTAGCTAAGTCTGAGCTATTATACTGACTCTCTACTTAGACAATATAGTACAGGGAGGAATCCCCATACAGAATCCCCAGTCCATGCTAGTACTCTGGTAAATGAAACACAGAAATTACCTAGCAAAAGCAAGAGACTTCCATGTTTACTGAAGTATTTGTGAGTTATTTTGGAAACTTGTGCTTATTCTGCAATTGGATGGCTGATTTTTGACATTTTTCCAGTAAAGGTATAGAATACGAGATTGCAAACTGTGCTGTTCATTGGTAACTTTAACCCTTAGTATATCAGCTAATAACCAAGTTTATGTCAACTCCATGTATTGTATGCAGTTATTTATCTATAAGGAAATGTTATGAATCTATCTTCTGTGCACTACAACTTTGCAGTCTAAGGGGCCTGTGGCTTTAATAATTTATTTTGGGGCCTGTTTTCTGTGTTATGGTTTTCATATGCAAAGAGCCAGCAAAGATTTCTACTCTAAATAACTTATTTGAGATATTAGAAAAACTGCCAAGAACAAATAAGAGGCTGCACTATATATATCCCTCACTCTAAGATCCTCTATTGTGAAGGGATGATTCATTCCACTGTCCCCTATAGGGAGGCAAGATGATACCTTACATTTAAAAGTGCCATACAAACAAAACTATCAGAACAAGAGGGAGCAGGGAAAATCCACTTGATGTGGTAGTGGATCTTAAACTATGGACCATGGTCAACAGAGAATTTAGTGTTGTTGTCCACAATTAAACTATTTGAGAATTAAATATTAGGGATGGGAGCTGATTCAAGAAATAAGCGATCTTACCAAATGAAAAAGTTGGATAACCAATGTAATGACATATTAGAAAGACAGAATGCTTATACTACTGAATAAATCTACGGGTTCATCAACACAAGATGTCAGCCTAGAATAGCTCTTATGCTATAAATTAAACTGCCTGCTAAACACCAGCACCAGTCTCCTTAGTGTTCCTTCACTTCTAAACAAAGAAGTGAAAGACATTGTTTTCTCAACTAGAAATCCTAAAGCAAAGAAAATATTGGTATTATACATACAAATTCTATGGATTACAGTGCCTGAACTCATTCAATTCCAGCTAGTATGGTTTCTTATCCAGTTGCTGGGAACAGCAAAGAACTCAAATCCCTGGGAAAGTGTAAGTCAGTGGTACTAATGCTTCTGACTACAGCCAGGAGAAGTACAAGTTTTTCAGATGCTGCAGTTCTGCTAGTGCTTTCTGATCAATTTTACAACACCCATTCGTATTTCATGTGCAGCCACCTCCTAAATAGAACATGCAAGTCACGCATCATTATGTGTTGCAGACAAATATCCATAGGATACCAGAATGAGAACACCAAACTCAATTCACTTCCTAACCAATCAGGATTTGAATGCACCATGGAGGTGAAAGGTAAGTATGATAACCCACTGAGCTACCTAGCCTCCCAGGAATACTTTGGCTTTAGAATGGAAATTCTGACAGACATGTAATGGAGCAATTTAAAGTGGGAGTATGGGGATTTAGCAGACTCCAGTTAGCAGGGTTAGCAGATGCTGCTGTTGTATAACTTAACATTCCACTTACATTTTATTTTCTCTACTCTGTATTTTAGGACTAGCATAAAAGAAGTTCTTCCAGAACCTTAACAACTGTTCTTCAATTTTTGGGTCGTGTGGGAGGAAGGGTACGTATGAGAAAAATGTCATATCGCAGAGGACCTTATTACTTAATTGATCTTTTCCAGTTCTATTTTCATAGTTGATACTAATTTACATTTGCAGCAACTAGAGCAGCATGTTAGAGGTAATTCTGCATTCTCAGGACATGACTAAAAATCAATTTTTATTTTATTGAACCAATACTAACAGAGCTTTGGTTCTGTTAAAATCTGTCTTCTACCATCAAGAACACTGCAGATAATAAACAATCATTTGACTTCTCCCACACCAGTTTTTCTTTCTTCAAGATCATGTCCTTTACAGCATGGTGCAATATGAGGTGACCATGCATAGCAATGGCAAAAGGTGAAACCTAACCATTCTGTTGCTGTTTAACTTGATGATAGTGAGCAAGCTGTCCACTCTCCTAAAATTCAGGATTGAGGAGGGACATATGAAACTTCCTTGCCAGCTTCTATATCCCACAAAGAAAGAGAACAGGACCAGAGGATCACACTTTGCGGTTTTCAAAAGGGCCAGCCAGTCACCCTACAAAGACATCAATCAATGTGCTGAGGGATGATTCTACATTCCATTCCACATACTCACTATCCAAATACAGGGGTCCTGATTCTTTTCTCACTTACACTGATTTAACAACCTTGTAATTCCATTCACTTCAATGGAGTTGCTCCAAATTTACACTGATGAAGGTAAGAAGAGAATGTAAGAGGCTTTTCAAATTTCAGTTGCCTTAAAGACTTAAAACTCATCCAGAACACAGCTTCATGGAAACTAAAGGGTGGTTTATTTAGTGTATTTTTAAATATAAACTAGGTACAAAGGTTATCTAAAGGGAGAGGAAATTGGCATTCATATTTGAGCAATGTTAATATTACTTTGCAAATCTTAATGTATTTGAATATTTTTTCATCTTATTTTTATGACACCTTCATTTTGAATTACCAGATTAATTTTTATTTTAAAGAATACTACATCTTATTCCTTTCACCCCCATTGAAGAGGGATTTTTTTTCATTCTAAACTTTTCTGTTACAAAAATTTTTGCCTGGATATTTATCTCAAAATCCCAACCCACAATTATGTATTTGCACATCACTAGTAAAGCTTAGGGCAACTGAAATCAATGGGACCACTGAAGGAACAATGGACTACTCAACATGAATAAATGTGGCAGACTCTGGCCCTTAGTTAACAACCTATTTCCCAATATATACCTACACAATTACAGAAGTTCACATTTTCCTGAAGGAGAAGAAACACAATTCGATTGTATTAAAAATGTGTGGTAAATCAGTTGCCAGAAGGAAAGGTACAGCACTTTCTAAATAACATGCGTTTTAAAGTATAATTATAATAAATCCCACTGAAAGAATGCCAAGAGACATTCAAATATCATTTTCATTTACTAAAATGCAGACTGCTCCAAAGTAATAAAAAATCAGTTTGAAAGAACTAGATTATGTATGGTTAAGAAGGTGAATGCTAGATGTATAAACAGGGGAGTATCATCTATGAATAAGCATTAGTTAGATCATTACTGAAATACGGTGTCCAGTTCTAGTGTCCACATTTAAATAAGGATGTTGAAAAACTAGAAATGGTTTAGAAAAGATCTATAAAAATGATTCAAAGTCTGGAAAGTGTTACAAGGAGAGACTTAAACTTAGTTTATTTAGCATATCAAAGAGAAGATGAAGAGATGACTTGACCATGGTTCATAAGTACCTATATGAAAATAAGATTTCTGATAGCAAGAGCTTTTTAACCAAGCAGACAAAAGCACAGCAAAATCCAATGGCTGGAAAATGAAGCTAGACAGATGCAAACTGAAAATAAGATGCACATTTTTAAATGAGGTAATTAGGTACTTGAACAATTTACTGGGGAAAGTAGTGGATTCTCCATTACTTGGTCTTTAAATCAATACTGGATTGCTTTCTAAAAGATATATCATAGTGCAACTAGACATTATGGGCTTGATATAGGAATCACTTAGTGAAATTCTATGGCCTGTGGTATAAGGTCAAAGTAGATGATTATAAAGGTCCTTCGGACTTTAAAATCTATGAATATAGTTAGTGAGCTTAGCTAATGTGTTTTTACTAGATGGATATTCCCTCTTTCATAATATCAATCACAAACATTATATATTGTATCATTGTTAAGAATTCCTGGACAATTTTCCAAGGAATTTCAGGACCTAGGATATCCTACAGTTTTTGTCCTTATGCTTCTTCTGTGCACAGAGAATCTTTGCACTTCAAAAGAGGCCTATCAAGAATTTGCAGTAGAACACAGTTTTAGAATTGTGTAGGGCACAGAAGTATTATAAGTAATTAATTAATGTAACACAAGTAACATGATATCAAAATAGTAAAAAATGTTACAAGAGGTGAAATCCTGGCCCTATTGAAGTTTCTGGCAAAACTTCCATTGATTTTCAATGGGGCCAGGATTTTGCCTGCAAAGTTCAGCTAGCATTATAAACTCAACATTTACCAACTGTTATCAGACATACAGAAGAACTTCAGCGATACGAACACCAGAGTTAGAGACTGACCGGTCAACCGGACACCAAGTGAACCCCCCACCAAAAGAAAACCAAATATTGTACTGTAAATGTATTGTATCCTAAAGGTGGGCACATCTGGGCTGCCTGTCCCCACCCTGACACCCCCACCCCTGCACTCAGGGCAGCCATTTTCAGCAAGAGACTGGGGCTGCCAACCCAAAGCAGCCGGAGTCAACCAGCAGAGCAGGAGCAGGGCTGGGGTCTGCACCACTTTCACCCCTCCTCCACCCTGCTGACACCTGGCCTGGGACGTTAGCTGCTGGATCTGGAGCCTGAACTGCGCTTTGTTTAGAGTTGTGAACACTTCAGTGTTGCAGACAACCTCCATTCCTGAGGTATCTGTGACTCTGAGATTCTACTGTACTGCAATACCTGGGTGTCTCACAATCTTTAATGTGTTTATCCTCACAACTCTCTTGTGAGGTATAGAAGTGCTAGTATCCTCATTTTGCCCACAAGGCTCTTATCCAATGTCACACAGGAAGTCTATGGCAGAGCAAAGACTTGAACCCAAGATTTAGGATAGAGAACAATTGTGGAATCCCAGAGGTTGTGCTGAGGTGATTGTGGGTGAATGGCATCAACTGTGTATTGTTATATCCCATATTTAAAGTGTCAGTAATATTATGTAATAGATGAAAAAATATACAATGTATTTAGACTATGTTTTATCTTTGAATTGCAAACGTACACTCACCTCACTTACTATGCGGTGTGCTTGTCTTCCCAAACTGCCTGCTTCCTCCCACCCCCCCTACTCCCACCCCACCCCACCCCACCCCTCGCTCTCCAGATGAGAGTATGGTTCTGTTCAGTATGTTTATACGTGGCTGGTAAATAAAAATGGGTCCAGTTTAGCTAAGCTGAATAAAAATGTTAACCTCAGAATTTGTAGAATCCCAATTTATTATAGTAAATATTTTGGTTAGTAGAAATACTGAGGTTAGCTGTCTACAAATCCTGTTTAGT
Source organism: Dermatemys mawii (assembly GCA_007922305.1). Lineage (NCBI taxonomy): Eukaryota > Metazoa > Chordata > Testudines > Dermatemydidae > Dermatemys > Dermatemys mawii. The sequence continues at coordinate 60,077,845 of ML677326.1, read as the reverse complement.
TAGCCAAGCTAATTGACAAATTTTAAAGTAGTGCCCCAGGACATCATCTGGGATACTTTGAGTGAAAGGTTTCATATAAATATTGTTCAACTGCATAGAATAAATGAGAAAAATTTACATAAAGTAAAAAGTAAAGGTAAAAGTTAACATTTAAATGAGTTTATTATTCCAAGTTCTGGTGTTTGGAGAGAATATAGATTGTAGATATGAGATCTACATAATCTTAAAGCCCCTGATTTATTTTTAGAGCTGCAAATGGACCTGTTTCAGATTATATTTCCAACACAGTAAGAATCTGATCCAAAGCCCATTGAAGTCTATGAAAAGACTTCCTTTGACTTTAATTATCTTTGGATCAGGCCCTAAGCTCTTAATACAAAGCCTATAATTGAGATAGGTGCTGTATACTTATTTAAGAAAACTGTAAAATCAATTTAATTTTTCTTAAGGAGTCACTTTGGTTTTCTTAGGATCAGAGTGACATGACATGCATGATAATATGGTTGGTGAAAGGCTCTTGAAGAAACAAGACACCATTTCAGTCTGAGCTAGATTTTTTAGACAGCTTTATATTGTCTTTGATCAAAAGAGTGGCTGAAGACATTGCGGTCTCCTGTCCTCATTAGTGTATTACTACAGTGACAACTACATGTTTTTTTAGCAATAACCCAACAGATAATACAAATAGAATCTTTACAAGCTGACCTGGTTTCATTATGAATTTAGACACTTTTCTAAGTTAATGAGTTGTATGTGAACTGATCTTGATTTTCTTTGAAGGTAATCTTCTTCTTAGCATTTGTACAATGTGTCTCAGGTGGCACGTGACTAGGATTCAACACCAAATTTGGTCCGCTGGTTGGATCATTCCCCAGCTTGAGACAGTTAATGATGGGGAGAGCGATGTGAACACTGATCTATGCCCCGCCTTTGAAGGTATTTATTTCTGGTAAGTGTGAGGCTGTATGATTAAAGATATAATTGATATTACTATTGTTATATAACTGCAACAAATCTTCAACAAATTGTACCATATAAGGTGTCAATGGAAAAGTTACACTCTGTCAAGTATGATTATCCTGGTTAAATCCATGTATCACTTTATCTGAAGTTCTGAATATTAGCTATGTAGTTGTATCTCAGATGTGTTTGTTCTTATGGTGACACTCCCAAGGTAATTTACATACAGTCTCACCAGCCCATTGTGAATGGACTATTCAAGCTTAACGGGACATTAAGAAGAATCATCTCTCCAGATAGCTCTTCCTGAGGACACTTCAGACAGCAAGAAGCCAGTGGCCACCCCTGTGATTCAGCAAAACATGTAAGGGCATGTGATATGGACATGTGACTGCTGACACCATCTTTGTCAGTAATTTTCCATACACATGGGCTGTGGGCTCTGTTTGGGACAGTAATCTTCCATGTACATGGCAGAGGATATAAAAGAAACCTGCAACATCTCCATTTTGCCTCTTTCCTACTCTGACTTCTCTGGACTGTAGACTTACAACTAAAGGAGTATTTTGAACTATGCAACCTTCCAATCTTTTGGAAGTTACCACGACACTTTTGCAAACCAGCAGACTATTCCATTACTGCTATAAACCTGATCTAAGGACTTCGCAAATATTTGTATGTATATGATCTTTTAACCATTTCTAAAATCTTTAGTTAATTTACTTAGGATTGGCTGACAGTGTGATATTTGTGTAAAATCTGAAATATATATTGACTTGACTTTTGTTACTGATTTGGTTAATCTAATTATAGAATAAACTACTAGTTTTGAGGGATTGTCTACCCAGCTTTTTACAGTCTTCCCAGAGTGTAGCATTCTCAGTGTTGTGCACAGCCTTGCCAGACCACTGGCCCTTCTCTAGGACTAACATACTCACCATGTAATCCCATCCCACTCAGCTCCTAAACAACCAGCCAATCAGATTCTGGCCAGCTAGCAGGCTGGAAGCCCTGGGAGTGGCTGGGAAGGAGCACACCTCTGCCAATGGGGAAGCAGTAAACAGAGCTGGGTGGTATGGTCATGAAGCAGCTCCCCATCTTGCATGACCTAGGAGCTGTCAGGCCAATGAGCGCATAATGCCTCTGCCCACGGGAAAACACAACAGAGACTGAAATTGGAAACATAGGACTGGAAGAGACCTTGAGAGGTCATCTAGTCTAGTCCCCTGCACTCATGGCAGGATGAAGTATTAATTAGACCATCCCTGACAAGTGTTTGTTTAACCTACTCAAAAATCTCTAGTGATGGAGATTCTACAACCTCCCTAGGCAATTTATTCCAGTACTTAACCCACTATGACAGTTAGGAAATTTTCCTACTGTCCAACCTAAACTTCCCTTGGTGCAATTTAAGCTCATTTCTCTTGTCCTATCCTCAGAGGTTAAGTAGAACAACTTTTCTCCCTCTTCCAATTAAATACTTGAAAACTGTTATCTCCCCTCTCAGTCTTCTCCTCTCCAAACAAAACCAAAACAGTTTTTTCAGTCTTCCCTCATAGAGAGCAGTGTGTGTATGAAACTGATTGTTCCTTCCAGTTTTTCCCTATTGAATTTTATCTCTCTACATCTGTGGGGGGCCATGCCTCCTCACAATTTGGATCTGCTAAAGCCTTCTCTAATCAGAGCAATTCACAAGGGGGCTCATTCTTCAAACGGGGTGGGCTATACACTGTCTGGGCTCTGGCTGGTGAGCAGGGCAAGCTGCAGCTGTCTACTCCCCCAGCATTTAAGAAGGGTGGGGCTGCCAATACTGAAGGCTCTAGCCTATAATTATGCAGAGCTGTCATACCAGCCCAGTGTAGGGGCTCAGGTTAGGGGTTGAATACCCCATGCAGTTGCTGGGGCTCCAGTTTGGGGGTTGAGCATCACACACAGTCTCTGTGGATAAGATTTGGGGGTTGAGCTGAGGAGCATAGGCCTCCCGGCTTACCGAGGGGGAGTAATGCCACCCCAGGGGTAGAGTAGCAGGGGGGACGCAGACCTGTCTAACTCCACAGCATCCCAACAGTGGCGGAGTAGTCCACCACTGGATCAGCAGGGATCAACCCACAATGCGCTGATCTGGTTTCAGGCTTGCTTGCCACCAGATTACATCCTGGTTCCTCCTGGTTGCTTCCTTCTTTCCTTCTCAGGCATACCTGGATCCAGGAGGTTGTCCTCAGTTTTCTTTGGGCACACTGCCAAAGGTAGCAGTAGCAGCTCCTCCATGTCAAGAGCATCGGGGCTTCCCGGAAGCTTATGGTGGGCCCTGGAGCAGCAGCGGTTCTCCTTGGTGCTCACCTTCAGCAACAGAGAAGAAACATCTATCTCCTCCGGCAGCTTCCTCCTAACTGAGCAGCTGGGCTAGCCTTTTATATTTCCCCTTCCTGTCCTGCTTCTGCGTCTGAAGGGAGCCATGCCTCCTCGCTACTCCATCCTATTTACTTCATCCCTTCCAAGGGACAGGGTTGGGCTTCATAGCTCGAGCTCCAACACAATCCTGAAATATATACACAGAACTTTTTAGAGCTGTAACACAAGCCCTGTGACTTGAGTCTGTAGATCCGGGGCTTAAGACTTGCACCCATAGGATTCTGCTTGCTGTGTAGAGGTACCCAGAGAAACCACAAAAGAGACAGTAAAGCAGCTGTGCAGCCTGAAACTATGACAAAATATTCAAAGAGAAATGATGTATAGTGAGGAAACTAAGAATCATTAACTTGGACAATGGGCTGCATTGAGGACTTTACACCAATTCCCTCTAGAAGGGTGGCTTTTCTTCTATATATGCACATCATTTATGCTTTCAGCTCATCCTCATATTTTTGCTACCAGACAGCTGACATGTTATAGTGTTGCCCATGACCCAGAATACAAATGAATTTTCAGAAGAGGATACTCTGCTTTCTTTATGGGGAAAAAAATCTTGCTTAGAACTCTCACCATGGAAACTGTTCTACTATTCATATCCTTGCTCAGAGTGCTTCATAAATTGTACAGTATTTGATTTTTACTTCTTAAAAAAAAAAGTACTCCCTTTGATCTCAAAACAGGGTCAAAATGTATCTAAGGAATTTCATATCGTGATTCATTACCTATTTCTAACTGCTCATGGAAGAATTTTTTTCTCTCTTGCTAGACGTCAAACTGTCTGATATAACCCTGTGGGAGTATTATGAATAGCAAGCTCAGAATACTGCAAAAACATTTATGAAAAGATTTAACACACCCCAAGAAAGAAATTATTTGCAAGGTTTGCAATTTCAGAAATAAAAAGGAAAGTTATGGTTTCAGGTCCCATAAAGAATTTGTTTCATTGGTAATTTTTGGCACAGTGGGACCCAATGGTCATTACAAGATTAAGGACATTCTGTGCAAAGCCATTCACCTGGGAAAAGTAGGACAGCAAGGCAGCTTCTTCAAAACTAACTGTATCAAAGTGAAGTTACACTGACGGGCAATCTTGAGTAATCAAAGGATGTCTGCAGTCAAGGACATCACTGTAGTTACCAGTGAAGCACTTAGCACTCCTGAGGGCACTAAAGAACAATTAATAGAGCTAGCTGGAAAATGAGGTCTACAGCTGAGCAAAATTCAAAATGTCTGTCCTGTGGGAAATTCCAATATTTCAACATTTGTTTTCCCTTCAAATTAGGGTAAATAAAAAGTTATAGATTGGAAATTCTGAAAAAAATTAGATTTGGAAATAAAGATTTCAACATTTCTAGAATGAAAATGTTTTATTTTAATTTACTGAGCTGGTCTAAAATGCTTTCTTTAGATTCAGTTCAATATTAAACGTCATTTTCCTTTAGTGGTACATTGCCTTATGGGAGTGTAGGGTCATAGTGCCTTTGTGCTCCCCCATGGACTAGGCTCCCTGGTTAGATTACATCTCCCATGGTGCATCAGAGAGCTTGGCTGGAGGGCAATCCACTTTGCATTATGGGAGATATAATCCTTCGGGGAGCTCAGCTTAGAGAAATTGGGTGCCTAACTAAAACATCCATAAGGCAATATGCCAATAGAGAAATACAGTTTAATGAATTGATTCAATATTAAATGTTTCAGGTCAGGTCATCTAAATTAAATATTCCAGTTCAGATCAAACTAACCCAAAATTTCATTTAAATTTTCCAATGGAAAAAAAATATCAAAAAAGTTTGAGTGAAAAATTGAGATTTTCCTATGGAAAATTTCATTTCTAGAGAAACTGCATCATCTGTTGGGAAATCATTCCAAAAGAAAATTCCCAACCAGCTCTACTGAGCACCTGATATTGTAAAATCTGACACTGTATGCATGGTGTGGATAATTTAAACAAGTGACTCAACCTAGACTCAAGTCAAATCTCAAATGCTTTCTACTGGGGGGAAAAAAAATTATAATTGTATTGTAATACAACATTTATATTATGATAGCACTTAGTGGCCTTGAACAAGATGGACCCACTCTTCTAAGCACTGTACAAGTATGTAATAAATGATTGTAAGCTTGTGGGGCAGGAACTATCTACAAAACAGGATGCAATAGATGGATGAGAAAAAGCAGATCAGGATAGCATTGGTACAGGCACTGCAACAAATAAATCTAATGGGATGGGTCCAATTCTTAGTAAGTCAGTAGTAGTGTTCCTTATGAGAGAAAACAGGGGCAACCCAGGGCCAGTGCAAGGATATTTTGTGCCCTAGGTGAAACTTCCATCTAGCGACCCCCTTCCTCCGCCCTCCCCCCTGGAGCATCGCTTAATATAAACTTTCAAAATACATCCTTTTTAGTCACATATACTTCCTTCCTTCTTTCATATCAAAATCTACTGCATTTTAGTCTACCTTTAGAATATCCAATTATTGTTATTAATAAAATTTATAAAATTAGAATGGTGGATACTCCATCTTACAACAACAACTGACAATATCAATATGATACATTTCAACAACCTACACATGCATATTTGCACCTAGACATATACACTCAAATACTTAACATAGACACACAATTGACACAAAGTATTAGTGAAATGATGCAGCAGCACTTGCTTGGATCTGACACAACAAAAATAGTTAGCCTCAGTCGACAACCTCCTAAAACTAGTAAACTTAGCATTATAAAGAGCCTGTCAGAATGGGTAATGGCTGCGCGCGATGAGAAAAATGATGCCATTGCCACTTTGTACCGTAGTGAAGCAGTACGCTTGTGCCCGCAACACAGAGCTGGCGTGGACTATAGCTGTAATGTATGAGAAAACGACAAGTTAAAATGCACGTTCAATGATGTTTCTCTTTCCTTTATTCATTCATTTTCCAGCAATAGTGTAAAAAAAAATTGGGGCACCGCTTTTTGGCACCCCCAAATCTTGGCGCTCTAGACAGCTGCCTACTTTGCCTAGTGGTTACACCGGCCCTGGGGCCACCTGTTGTAAAAAATGTACAACTCAGGGAAACTCAATCATTGCTGATTAGAGAGAAGCTTTAGTCTAATATGGAAAGGTAAAGCACTCATCCCCTGTGCCCTCTTCTCTTTTCGTGCTTTTAGAAAGTGAGGTGAAAAACTCGGAAGAATCCCTATCCTGCCTGAACTTCTGGCTCATACTATTTTCTCTGAACTATTTATCTCTAACTGTGCTTAATCAACACTTCCAGACATGGCACTACAAGGGGAAATGCAGTTTCCAGAGGTTCCAATCAGCAAAGTGGAATCAGGTAGCAAGGCAATAGTGGAAGTAGCCTTTAAAAACTATATCAATTTAACAATGCTGGGGGCGGAGGAGTCATACTGAGCTGAGGTTGCTTGAGAAATGATAGTCCAGTATCTGTAGTCACTACTTGATATAAAATAAAACACATTTACAGTGGTGGAAAATGGAATTACTAGTACATTCATTTCTGGAAAACTTCCATGTAGAGTTTTTTAGATTACTTAGATTTGCAGGTTAGCAGTAACTAGCTATGTTCCCCAATGTCCTGCAGCATCCCTGGAGCAATTAATTTCTAGAGTATTGTGCCTCAAAGAATAATCATACCTCAGCTCAGCTATTTATTCTTTACCTATTTCCTTGCAACAGAGCAATCTCAGTAGACTTATGGGAATAAAAAAATGAAATGTTTTGTCAATACACATTGCATGAAAACTCAGATTGGATTTTATATCCTATTTAAATCCAATATCCCGTCATAACAGGCTACTAACGGGAATCATGATGCTGACTGATAATTACAATAACTCTGACACAGCCTGTAAATGCAAAGATTGGCTTGAACAATTTTGCCACAATATACAATGATAAATAGAGACAATTGCTTATATATTTGTTGTCAGGTCTCATTTGTGCTTTATAAATGGTTAGGAGAAGGCAGCCACACTAACCAGAAAATGTTAAAAATAATGGCACTGCAAAGCAGAGATTTTACCAAATGCTGAATATTGAGTGATACAAATGCTATCTTGCAAAACGTAATTATACAATTACATGCAGAAAGATGCTATGTGCAGTAGTCCTTAACTCTAGCTTTAGCATTACTATTATCGCTTGTGCTCATTTTCATTATACCTACTCCAATAATAACAACTTTTAAAAACTAAGGCATGCTCAGAGTAACACTTTGTATACCTAAGTAATTTGTAGGAGAGGAGAAAAATCAAAATTAAGACCCATGCCTTTATTATTTACAGCTTCTGAAAGGTTCCAACTTGTCAATCCTGGAGACTGAATTCCCTAGCCAATAAACAAATAGAGCATGAGTAGTGGCTGTGTAGCTTTCTCACATCATGAAGTTCAAATCCCAGTGAATCAGCCGTGTAAGAAATCTACCTACTACAGTACCTACTACTAGGACTACTGCATATAGTGTATTTTGTAAGCATAATGGATGGAATTCTGGCCCTACTGAAGTGAATGGGAGGCTATTGACTTTAAGAAGGTCAGGACAGACAGTTTTTCCCACTGTTGACTGGAAAAGATTCATACAGCTGCTCAGCTAACTGTAGTGTTAAGAGTAGTGTGAGGTGCTCGAACTTCTGAAGGAACCTTCCATGAGTGATTACAGCTGCTCACACCCAAGCTATGACAATCTGGCCACTTACACCTGAGTGCTAGTCACCCAAACTAATTTGCAATGTAAAATTACCCCTAGTGGAAAGGGCACTGGAATGAGACTTAGGAGAACAAGATTCTGTTCCTGGCTCTTTCATTGAGCTGCTGCGTATTCTTGGGTAAGTCACTTTGCCCCCTTCCCCTTTTGTCTCTTCTATTTAGATGGTGTGTGCTTTGCACACTGGTTGTCACTTACTGTGTGTTGGTACAAGATACCCCAATATCACTTGGGACCCATAATTGCTGCTTTAATACATATAACAATAATTGTAAGTTCATTGTATCTGTTTGTTTAGGTGGAAAGTTTTTTTCTTGATGCAGATATGCAAAGTGTTAGTATTACCTCCCACTTACTTCTCCAAGTGATGTAAAAAATGAAGTTGTCTAGCTGAAGACAAGCAACTAAAGGCCCCACAAATTTATCCCTTACAGAAAAGCACTGCTGTAAAATATGCATTATTTCATTTTAAAATACACTGAATTGCAAGATAAAAGCAGACAAAAAAAAATCTCTGAGGCTTGCTGCTAAAAGCTTTTAAATTATCACAATCTGCAGATATGTAACAAATTGACCTCTAAAAAACTCTTATAATATTATCCGATATAGTCAATTTCAGCCCACAGATCTGAAGGTAGAGTCCGGGTTCTCCAAGAATAGTACAGTACTTATGTCAGCAACCAAGCAATGACAGCCTAACAAATGCATTGCTAATATTTCAAGCTATTCAGCTGATGCTAAATAACATGCTTGCAAATTATTTGGGGAAATCTATTGGATCAGACCTGTGATGGCACTTACAGGTACCTTACTAAGATCTCCTATAGCTTTAGGTTTTGATGGTCTTGCTACATATTAGGTGGTTGTATTACTTTTGTTTGACTCAATTCTCTTGATTGTATATAGAAAGTAGTTGGATCTATCCTAATTAGAAATAAATAGACTGATATCGGGAACTTAATCAAGTCATTAATACTTCTGTCAGTCTTTCTGATTAGGGACTTGTAGACAATGGAAGCAATCCCACTGACTTCAGTTTAGAGCGGCCTGGACCCTAACCCTGAATTAACAGTCCTATAGGTGTCTAAGGTTTTCATCACAATTTGAGTAAATTCTCAATAGGTTGGTATGTAAATTCACCAGTACAACAAATGTAGAGCAGATCCTTCATTTATCAAGTCTTTTTGTTGCCTTTACAATCACTACTGAGTATTTGCCTTGTCCAATTTAATGTTTTCTGAATGGGATGACATTAGCAGCAGAGATATCACTACTCACAGACATTCTGATGGAATACAAAGATAAAACATTAGAGGGCAGAATCAGCCAAAAAAGAAAAAAAGGCATAAAAGCAACCATATAGCTGGCCAGCTAACGATTCCCACTGTTGCAACAGCCTTTTGGGAGCCATTCCAATTGTCCATATATATTCCAGTAGCCTCTGAATTTACATTTCAGCCCCTCTTCCTGGCTTTGAACTTAGAGCGATGGGATGCTCTCCATTCTCAATCCCTTAGGGGACCTCAGCAACACCTATTACTTAAAGCTGCCTGTTAGTGTGTTTGTTTGTTTTGTTTTGGGAGAGTGGGTATTTTTATAAAACATTTTTCCTGCAATACTTACTGGATAAAATCTCTTGGCTATTTCTGCTAGTGGAAAATGTGGTGCTGAAATAAGCAAATAGTGCTTCATATCATAGGGGCTGACTCTGAGGGTGGTCTGGGGCTGAAGAACCCATGGAGAAAAATTAGTGGGTGCAGAGCACCCACGAGCAGTTCTCCGCCCCCGCACCCCAGCTCACCTCCGCTCCACCTCCTTCACTGAGCACACTAATGCCACTCTGCTTTTCCCCCTTCCCAGGCTTGCCGCCAATCAGCTGTTTTGGGTGGCAAGCCTGGGAGGGAGGAGGGAAAGCAGAACAGCGGTGCACTCGGGGGAGGAGGCAGAGGCAGAGCAGAGGTGAGCTGGGGCGGGGAATGGTTCCTCTTTCCCCATTCCCCCCGGGTTACCTGCCTGCCCCCCCTGCCCCAGTTCATCTCCACTCCGCCTCCTCCCCTTAGCATGCCACCACTCCACTTTTCCCCTCTCCCTCCCAGGCTTGCCGCGTGAAACAGCTGTTTTGCATGCAAACCTGGAAGGGAGGGGGTGGAGGAGAAATGCTGCTCGCCCAGGGGAGGAGGCGGGGCTAGGGATTTGGGGAAGGGGCTGGAATGGGGGCGAGGAAGTGGCAGAGTTGAGGCGGGGCAAGGGGGGCGTGAGCTCTCACCGGCGCCGGCTAAAGTTGGCGCCTATGCTTCATAGCTTTCTTAAATCTTCAGACAAACTCATAATAACTCATGATTCTTCACCATTATTGGTTATGGTAGGTGCTTTCTGAAGAAACAAAGAGCACAGGGCTTGCCTGAGAAGCTCACAATCGAAGGACGGACAGATGTTAGTGGAACAGTCTCCCACATATAAATAGAACAGTTGAGGTGGTGGTTGCAGGGCTGGATTACCCAATAGGCAGACTAAGCACGTGTTTAGGGCACCAGCAAAGCAGGGGGCGCCAAAAAAAGATTTTTTTTAAAAAAAACATTGATATTTGATATTTCAGAAAAAGCATCGAAGCAGTCATCATGGGAAAAATCAGAACTTCGTTAGACTTCCTTACACACTGGTGGCAGTAAGTTTTTTTTCTCAACAGTCCAGTTACTTTATACATTTTTCTCTGCCTCAACATACCGATGGGCAGTTCTTAAAACATATTTGGACAATGATTGTGTGTTGAAATTTCTTTCTAATATTCACTAGGAGGCAGATGCAGTGGCAACAAGTTCAATTCTGAAGTCCTACTCAAAGATTGTGGATTCATTAGAAAGTAGAGCTGAAGACTAATCACAGAAGGGAGAAACTATACAAGAGGCAGAAAACATTGCCAACGAGATGCAAGAACTAGAGTTTGTATTCATGTTGACCATGTGGGATGAGATTTTACAAAACTTGTACCACACAAGTAAAGCTCTTCAAGAAAAAGAATTGGATTTGAAAACATGTGCAGACCTCTGTCAATCATTAGCAGACCACTTACATAGTTGGAGTAATGATTTTGAAAGATCTGAAGACATATCAAAAGATATCTTGCCTGATACTAACTACAAAGAAGCCCAGTCCCACAAGTGAATCAGGAAAAAACAAGCAAATGATAGCAGTGCAACAGAAACAGCACTGAATCCTAGAGACAAATTTCACGTATCTACTTACTACGCTATAATTGATAAACTTGAAGCTCATATGAAGAGGAGAGATGAAGTGTACAAAGAAGTATCAAGTAGATTTTCTTTTCTAAACAATATGGACTTATCTGACGAACAATATTCAGAAGGTTCCCAAAAGCTAGTTGACTCATACCCTGTTAACTTGAATATGAATCTCCATGGAGAAGTACAGCAGTTCCACTGTTATATGTGTGCAAAGTTTAATGAAACAGGAAAAATGAAATTCAGTCACATTGATCTTCATGATACAGTATTGAAATACAGAATACAATGTGTATTTCCAAATGTAGAGATCGCACTACGTATTTTTCTAACATTGATTACTAACTGCTCCACAGAATGCTCTTTTTCTCAGCTGAAAAGAATAAAAACCCCTCAGAGAACAACATGTCAGGACACACTTGATTCACCTTCCCTATTGTGTATGGAAGTTCAGCTTCGCTGAACTTATCCTGAATTTTGCAATCAGAAAAATCTAGAAAGAAGCTATTTTAATTTCTGCATGCATGCAAGTTTTGTGTCATTTCAAAAAAATAAAAATTTTATTTTACGGTATAGTATTGTTTTTAGTTTGAAATACATATGGAGGGGCACCACAATCTTTTCAGTGCTTAGGGCCTCTAAAGGTCTTAATCCAGCCCTGGGTGGTTGGCCCCATCTTCGCAAAACATGTCTGTGTAAAACAACTAGATTCCTTGTAGGAAGCATGGCAGAAAAGTGTGCTCTAAAGGGAATTAAATGTGGTGAGGTGAGGGGCTGGGGAAATGAGCTCAGCAAGGATGCTCCTTGCAGAGAGGGCAGCCTGGTGTGTGAAGTGGAAATGGACAGTGAGAGGTTGATTTATCAGGATTAAACCTGGTTTTAGCAATACACTGTATCAATTTTGGCTAGACATAAAGGATTTGAAGGAGATTTATCTTTCATGGCCTTGGCAGTCCACGTCTTCCAGTGTTTATTTTTTCCAGCAGCTCAGTGCAAACCCTTTCTAAATGTCCTGCAACTGCTTCTGGCAAAGTTTCAACACTGCTTTTTACCTGTGGAGCTGTTGTCAGTTTGAGACTCATTTTATAGTTATCTTGGCAACTAGTCTTTTGTAAAGTCTCTCTCATACCCTCTCAGAGTTTCATTAAGATCCTCTACACAATCGATGTGATCATACAAAGATTAAATTCAGCTGTTGGTTGGAACAGTTTCGTAAGTGGGGCTTCTCTGGTCCCTCTTTCACAGAAACCACAGGAGAAGTTTATCTACTCTCTGCACGCTCCTCTTAAAGTATTTTAATCTCAGCATCTCTTTCAATTTAGCACTTTAGTAGCACATTCTTCAAACTCTTTTCCAGTCTGTTGATTAAAATCTCTGTACATTGCAACACTTTCCTGTAACTCAGATATATCCTCATTTTCCTCAGCTGGGGCCTCGAATTTTTCTTCAAGCTCAATAGCTTTCTGTCAGCTTTATCTCTTTGTTCTTTTTTCCTGTGTAGTTTCCGCAGATACCTTTTATATAAATTTCTATGCTTATGAGATACCATCTTCCAGTTTTTTGTCTAGTTTAGCTCTTGCTTGACAAAGTTCTCTCAGAGCCCAATTCTTTAACTTATATTAAGGTTGCAAAGTCAAACACTCAGAAGTTATGAAATGCCAGAGTTAAGGTTTCTAGGATTTCTTTGTTCCAGTTTCCTTGCCTAGCCAGTCCAAGTCTTCAGGCTCCAGGAGCCCTCATCTCTGTCCCAATAGCAGGGAAAGTTCTAGTCAGTCTCCACACCGCTGGGCTGGAGTAAGCTCAATACTGGTAGAATCTTCAGAGAATTTATTTGCGCAACTCTAACAAGTCTCTACTGATCATGTTCAAACAGTTTGCAAAGGCTTATAGTGTGACTAAATTTGGGCATCTTTTTACAGGAAGAGAAGAAGTCACATTACTGACAGTGGGAGACTCCCAGTCAAATCTGAAGGGCTTGCACTAAAGCCTGGAGGAATTAAAGCTTTTCAGTGAATGGTTTTATGATTTTTTTTAACATGGACACAGCAACATATTTTTCCTAATCTTGGACATGGCTGAACCACTTTAGCTGAAGTTTCCAAAAGAAAAGAAAAAAAAAATCAGCCTGAGGCAGAGACCTAGTATGGAAAGTTTCAGGCTAAATGGTTAAAATTTGGTAAAGTTATAAACAACTGAAAATAGGCTATTAGTATGGAAATGTCTGGCAAATTTCACTGTAGATGGAGCTACCAGCTTCACCTATAATGACAAAACCTGTAAGAGTAAAATCTTCAAAAACACCTAAGGGTATGTCTACACTGCAGTGAAACACCTGCAGCTGGCCCGTGTCACCTGACTTGGGTTCATGGGCTCTGGCTGTAGGGCTACAAAATTTCAGTGTAAACATTCAGGCTCAGGCAAGAGCCTGGGTTCTGCAACTCTGAAAATGGGGAAGGTCCCAGAGGTGTTTTACAGCAGTGTAGACATACCGTGAATAACCTAGGCATCCAGATCCCATTTATTTTCCTAGGCACCTAGATCCCATTTATTTAAGGGTCTTAAGCACTTAGGAGCCTAAGTCAATAAGACTTTGTCACTAAAATGTCCAGGAGTATGTTTACACTGCAAATATCTATAGAGATAGATGATATAGATCAGGGGTAGGCAACCTATGGCACGGGTGCCGAAGGCGGCACGTGAGCTGATTTTCAGCGGCACTCACACTGCCTGGCTACCAATCTGGGGGGCTTTGCATTTAATTTAATTTTAATTTAATTTTAAATGAAGCTTCTTAAACATTTTATTTACTTTACATACAACAATAGTTTAATTATATATTATAGACCTATAGAAAGAGACCTTTTGAAACCGTTAAAATGTATTACCGGCATGCGAAACTTTAAATTAGAGTGAATAAATGAAGACTCGGCACACCGCTTCTGAAAGGTTGCCGACCCCTGATATAGATATATAAAACACCCAAAATCACACACCACTGCAGTGAATCTCAAGCCCATGTCAACTGACTAGGACTTACAGGGCTCTCACGACAGGGCTAAAAATAGCAGTGTAAATGTTTGGGCTCAAGTTGGAACCAGGGCTCTGAGACTGTCCCCGCTTGCTGGGTTTTGGAGTCTGGGCTCCAGCCTAAAGGTTTATATTTCTATTTTTAGCCATGTAACATGAACCCTGTAAACCGCCATCAGGTGACCCGGGCTCTGAGGTTCACTGCCACATGTCTTTCTCTGCAGGGTTAACATACCTAAGGCACTTTTGAAAATAAGATTTAGAATCCTTAGACAACCAGACACTTACATGGGATGATTAACAAGTTAAATGGTTATATCTAGGAATATTCAGTTCAATATATCCTTGTTCTTATAGGAATAGACTCATTGTCTCTACTAAGGGTAAGGACAAACTGATTTCGGTTAACAGTTAAATTCATCTTAACTCTTCTTTTTAAGCAAGTGATGCTACACCATCAATTTTTGTTTCAAATTAATAGACACCCAACAAGCACTTCCTCTTTTATATTCACATGTACATTTAGATATCCCTGCAATCACAAGAGTATTTCTTTGTTAAATGACTAATAAGAGTCTAACTTGAAGTTTTCAGACAAAAGTCAAACCATTAATATTAATGAGTGACAATTGTTTTTAACTAAGGAGGTGACAGTCTTTGAATGTAGAAAGTAACATATGTCTTGAGTAAAAAAGGGAACAATGGTGAAATGAGGCAAGAAATTAAAAGAACACAATAGAAAAAAGTGTGTTAATTTGTACCAAATGCTTCTTTGTTGCCATTTCCCTATTCAAGATAGGCATGTTCACATGAGCATATCTATTGGATGAACTTTATGGGATGAACTTTATAGGATGAAAACTTTCTAGGATGAAAACTTTATTGGATGAAATTTCAAGCCTGACACTCTTGGCTTGAAATTTGAGTTTCTCTTTTCTGGAGAGAACTGCCTACTGACTTTACCAAATGCCACAAGCCCAGGCAAGACTTATTTTAAGGAGGTCTTTATTCTCTTTGACATCGTACTCATAGGTCCTATGTGACACTTTATAGAAGTAGCTGTGCCACCAGCTGCCTCACCATGCCCTGCTGAAGGATGCCACAAGTTGGTCCGATATGGTATTTGCAGATGTCTGGCATCTGCAGGATGATCCCCTATCTGCTACCTAGGGACATGCCTAAGTAACCTAGAAGCCTAATGGTCATCCTTCAAGGGCAATTTGTTCCAAACATCAGTTATATTATTATTATCATCAGTTATATTATTGATGTAAGTGAAGGCTATCCAGATGAAGATGGCATTAACCTGGTCACCTGCTGAGTCAAAACTTGAATCGCCATGGAAATATCAAAGACAGATTCAACCAAAGATTCCTGCAAGGTTTTATGCACATGTTTAACATTAAGCTCAGGAGTAGTCCCACTGAATTTAACTTCACACTTACAAGTAATCCTAATAAATATATGTATAACTCTTTGCAGAGCTGAGGCCTTAGTGCCCAGTCCTGCACCTTTGATGTTTATGGCAAAATTATCATTGACATCAATAGGTGGAGGACTGGGTTCCTACCACCTCTTATGGCTGAGTAGATGATTCAAAAAATCTTGGAAAGGAACTTCTCTGTAGTTGCTACTTGACAGATGGTTTATCATTGGAAAGCAGTATGCTCTTGAGCAGTAAGCAACATTTGTAACATTTCACTGAACCTCTGTTATACTTGAGCTGTTTACAGCCCTTTTGGCTCAGGATTACATCAGACTGGATGGGCTATTATGAGTTTAACTATTCCATCAATATTCCTTTCTACTGTGAACTGAACATCTAAAACTAATTATTCTGCCTATTAAATAGCAAATGATGGAGGTATGTCAAGAGAGCCTGTTAACCATATGTACCTTGGGAGAGCAGAAGAAATTGAGTGCTTATTTTTCATAGGTGATAAACCATTTATTTTCTGCGTAGTTTTTTGATTCAAGCACTATTTTGAAGCATTTATCTTCAATTTACAAAGCCCTTTTTTCTAAAGTTATATTTCTAATTTATTGTACTATAACATACCACATACTTCCCACTAATATATCTAACAAAAAAAAATGTTATATCTTAAAGGTCCCTTATATCTTAAAGGCGATTTATGAAGTGTGAATCCAAACCGTAAGGATATTCAAATCTCAAATGTTGTTTCATGACCATTTCTACTTAATGACAGGTGAAAATGTGCAAATGTAAGCTTGATTACTTTAGAATAAAGGTTAATGATATCACAATTTCAAGGCAGCAAGACTGTTAAATGACAACTGGGCTTTGATTTTCATTACAATTTATATCTGGCTCATCCACCATATAACACTTTAAAACACCTGCATATTTAGAGCTAGTCTTACACTTATTACTAATCAGGCCGATAAAGTAATCTAAAATTATGATTCCTAACCATGAGCCTGATGCTGAAAATATCCAGTGAAGTGAAGTTCCAGAAATTGTGCACTGTAGAAAACTAGCCATTTTTTCTTTAGATCGGTACAACAAGCAGATCAGTAAACAGGACCTGTATGTGACTACCTTCAGCCAAATTCTATTTTCAGTCAGTCAGTCATGTAAAGAAAAGAAAAGGTGCTAGAATGTTACTCATCCTGCAGATAAATTAAGTAGAGGATCAAGAATGTCTCTTCTTTGCACAATTTACAGAAGACCTGAATGTATCATTATAATGTAGCCACCATTACATCTGCCCTCTGCCACAGCTCTGAACATGGCCCTTTATGGAGTTTCATGAAACAATGTGCACATAAAGCAAAAGTGGCAACTTTAGTCTTTTCTGGAATGGTCATAAAAGGGGTAAAAGATTCATGTTGTACCAAGGTGGAGTCTCTGTAACTTGAAGTCTTTGAATCATGACTTGAGAACTTCAGTAACTCAGCTAGAAGTTATGGGTCTATTAAAGCTGTTCTCAAACTTTTAATGGGGTCACCAGGGCTGGCTTAACTTGCTGGGGCCTGGGGACAAAGCTGAAGCACAAGCCCCACAGACCAGGGCCAAGCTGAAGCCTGAGGGCTTGAGCCCTGGGTGGCGGCGTCGGATTACACTGGTCTACAATTTTTTAGAAGTCGTCTGCTTCAGAGATAAAATGTGATATTTATTATGTATTTTGATGTGCTGAATTCAAATATGACAATTAAAACAACTGATTGGCTACTGTTTCTAAAATATTTAAGTTTTTACATTTTATGTCTATGTATATTGTGTAGATAGTAGAGTTTTAATCATAAATTGTAAACCTAGGTCTTTTCATGTGTTTATGGTTGCTTTACATGATAATATTTCACCTGTCCTGTTTATGTAACACTTTAAAAGTCAGCAAAAGGGTTATATAAATAAAATGTATTATGAAACAAAAGGCAAAAAACTATTATGTACATAGTTTAGTCCTATTCAGTGCCTACTTAGTGCTTCTTGGCTTGTCCCTTGTATTCATTAAATGGAACATCTCTTGTCACTGTCCAGCAATAGTCTGCAAGCATTGATGGGCTCCATTTGCCCTGATAGCGTTTCTCCATTGTTGCAATATCCTGGTGAAATCGCTCGCTGTGCTCGTCGCTCACTGCTCCGCAGTTTGGTGGAAAAAAAAATCTAGATGAGAATGCAAAAAAAATGTATCTTTAGTGACATGTTGCAACCAAGGCTTTTGTATGCCTTGAGGAGGTTTTCCACCAACAACCTGTAGTTGTCTGTCTTGTTGTTTCCGAGAAAATGTATTGCCACCGACTGGAAGGCTTTCCATGCCGTCTTTTCCTTGCCACGCAGTGCATGGTCAAATGCATCATCTCGAAGAAGTTCACGAATCTGAGGACCAACAAAGACACATTTCTTTATCTTAGCTTCACTTAACCTTGGAAATTTTCCACGGAGGTACTTGAAAGCTGCTTGTGTTTTGTCAATGGCCTTGACAAAGTTCTTCATCAGACACAGCTTGATGTGTAAGGGTGGTAACAAAATCTTCCTTGATTCAATAAGTGGTGGATGCTGAACACTTTTCCTCCCAGGCTCCAATGACTGTTGGAGTGGCCAATCTTTCTTGATGTAGTGGGAATCTCTTGCACGACTATCCCATTCGCAGAGAAAACAGCAGTACTTTGTGTATCCAGTCTGCAGACCAAGCAAGAGAGCAACAACTTCAAATCGCCACAAAGCTGCCACTGATGTTGGTCATAGTTTATGCACCTCAAAAGTTGTTTCGTGTTGTCATAGGTTTCCTTCATATGGACTGCATGACCAACTGGAATTGATGGCAAAACATTGCCATTATGCAGCAAAACAGCTTTAAGATGCATCTTCGATGAATAAATGAAGAGTCTCCACTCATCTGGATCGTGAACAATGTTGAAGGCTGCCATCACACCATCAATGTTCTGGCAGGCTACAAGATCACTTTCCATGAAGAAGAATGGGACAAGATCCTTTTGACGGTCACGGAACATGGAAACCCTAACATCACCTGCCAGGAGATTCCACTGCTGTAGTCTGGAGCCCAACAGCTCTGCCTTACTCTTGGGTAGTTCCAAATCCCTGACAAGGTCATTCAGTTCAGCTTGTGTTCTGAGGTGTGGTTCAGAGGAGGAGGATGGGAGAAAATGTGGGTCCTGTGACATTGATGGTTCAGGACTAGAAGTTTCATCCTCTTCCTCTTCCTCGTCTGACTCAAGTGAGAATGATTCTGGTGCATCAGGAACCGGCAGTCCTTCTCCATGAGGTATTGGGTGTACAGCTGATGGAATGTTTGGATAATGCACAGTCCACTTTTTCTTCTTTGACACACCTTTCCCAACTGGAGGCACCATGCAGAAGTAACAATTGCTGCTATGATCTGTTGGCTCTCTCCAAATCATTGGCACTGCAAAAGGCATAGATTTCCTTTTCCTGTTCAACCACTGGCGAAGATTTGTTGCACAAGTGTTGCAGCATATGTGTGGGGCCTACCTCTTGTCCAGATCTCCAATTTTGCAGCCAAAATAAAGGTGATAGGCTTTCTTAACCATAGTGGTTATACTGCACTTTTTTAATGCAAAAGTCACTTCACCACAAACATAGCAGAAGTTATCTGCACTGTTCACACAAGTACGAGGCATCTCTGCTCACTTTGGCTAAACAGAAATGTGTCCCTTTGCAAAATCAAACACTGACAAATAAGAGAGCACGACACTGTATGATTTCTAGAGCTGATATAGGGCAATTTGTTCAGCAGAGTGATGTAAGCTTTGTTATGATTGCATCATCCATGACTTCTAGGAATAACATGGTGCAATTCATATCATGTATGACACAATACCAGCTTCAGATTGCATTAGATTGCCTAAAAAGCAAGTTCTGTCCAAACCCAGTCATAGATTTATTCATAGATCCAGTCAAAGATGTATTTTAGTCATTTCTGGTTTAAATTGAGATCCCTTCCCTTTACAACTCACTTATCCTCCGCCATTCCCATGTCAAGGGTTGTATATACTGACCCAATAGCATATCTTGAAAACGAGAGCCAAACAACAATTTTAAGCATCATTTTCATTCTCAGTGACCCAGAATTAGTAAGGTTTGACTACATTTATTTCAGAAGCATTTTGGCTGTAGAGCAGTGTTACAGGCCTCTCACCTGAGGCTGAAGCCCTGGGGCTTCAGCTTTGCCCCCTCAGGGCAACCCGGGGCTCAGGCAGCTCAAGCTGTGGTCCCCCCCTCCTGGAGTTATATAGTAATTTTTGTTGTCAGAAAGGGGTTTCAATTCAGTGAAGTTTGAAAACCTCTGGTCTACTACAAGCATGAGTGGATGGGTGAAGTTCTGTGTCAGAAGGTCACACTAGATTATCATGATGGTCCCTTCTGGACTTAATGTCTCTGAGCTTAAGTAACATTTTACTGCACCATGTTTTAGGGGTTTTTTTGTTTAGGGCAACAAAAAATACCACATTAAACAGGGAAGCATGACAGGGTCAGCCACCTCCCAAGTGCATTCTTGTGAACTGTTCAAGTAAAATTTTATCCAGGCTTTTTGACATCTGTCAAGGCTGAAGCCCCACTCTGGAGGCCCACAAAGATTTAGAAATATTAATACTGGCCATTCCAGGCTTGTATTACACTCCCAAGGTTACGGCTTCTCTCTGACCTTTGCTTGGTAAATGTTGCCACCACCCAAATGCAAAAATTCTGCTTTAAATCCAGGAAGGAGCAGTTGGGAATTCCCCCCCTGTGGAATACCCCCAAGACCTTTCACCTCCCACCCCATTCCGGGGAAGAGCTGAGAAAGAAAACAAAGAATCAAACAACACATGTACAAACCTCTTAGGACATCAAAAATCCAAATCCTTCTTAAAAAAATAAATGTTATTAAAACAAAAAGAACGAAAGCATATCTGGATCTTACACATTTGCTAGATTTTAAAAGAGCAATTTCAAAAATTAATCCCCCAAACTAGCTTTCTTGGGGGTTCAGCTTAAAAGTTACAAGCAAACAAAAGCATCTGGGGTTAGCACAGAAGAGATCCACAAACCAAAATAAAAAATGAACCTGATAGCATCTAACTAAACATTCCCTATCCAAATTATTTCTAGGTATGGAAGATACTTTTTCATACCTCGTTCAAACCTTACAGAGTGTCAGGATTGCCTCCCCACTCTGAACTCTAGGGTACAGATGTGGGGACCCACATGAAAAAAAGAAATAACCCCCCCCCAAGCTTATTTTACCAGCTTGGGTTAAAATGTTTTTCCCCAGAACACAACTTCTTCTGTATCTGGACCTGGTACACTGCCACCACCAAACTAGGTCTAGGGTAGTTTGGGGACCCTTCTTTCCCTTTCCACTAACCCCCCAAACTTCTTCCTTCCCTGGGAAGCTTGAGAGAAAAAAACAAACCAAACCTCGCCTGATCCTGCGAGACGTGCCCGATCCAAAACCAGGATCTTACACAATGAAAAACAAGCAGTCAGCTTCTTAAAAGAAAGATTTTAATAAAAGAAAAAAGAAAGGAATAAATCCCTTATAACCATCAATAGAACAGCATCTACCATAATCAACAAAAGGATTCAGAAACCAAACCTCTCCCCCGAGGCAATTTTCTCCCACAGTTGATATCTCTGCTGAAGCTTACAATATCAAGAAGCACCCAGCAACACTCACCACTGAGAACCCTCCAAGTGATAAAAAAAAGGTAAACTTACTGACTACAGTACTTGATAGAATCGTATAGTTATAGTGAAAGACATAGCTGTGTTCATCCCATAGCCGAGGTGAACAGAGAGAGACCCAGAGAGAAACTGAAACTTAAAATCCTTTGTCTCCTGAGGAATTTCTCATTGGTCAGTTGTCCACCTCTCAGGTTACCTTTAGCTTAACCCCTTACAGGTAAACACTAATTCTAGGCTATTTCACACTTATGACACATAGCATTGCTGCTCTGTGTCCCTGCAGCCCAGACACCAACAAACCAAAGGAGGGGTTTTTTTCCCCCATTTTAAAAAGTTCTAGCCTTCCAATTGGCTCTTTTGGTCAGGTGCCCACTTATTTTTTTTCTTTACCTGGGGGACTTTTTAGCCCTTTACAGGTAAAGCAAGTAAAGAACAGCTCTCAAGAGGGATTTTACAGCTAACTGGCTGGCTGGGTATCCATCAAAGGGAGCTGCTACTCCACCACTTTATTTACGATAAGATCAAAAATAGCATCCTTGAGAATTGGGTTTATTAATATAAATAACCTCCAAATAAAACTCAAAATCCCAGACGAAAGTCCAACCAAAAATCCACACAAAACAAAGGGTTCTCTCCCTTTTCCGGGCCTTACTTCCTAAGGCCTACCCTCATTCGGAGGGCCACTCCAAGGCCCTACCTGGCTAGAGTCCCAGTCCAGATACTCTCCTTGAACCTGCTCACTCCTAGCAGTCTCAAGTCCTTGAGCATTCCCCTTTTTTGCAGGTTCCTGCTCCTTTTTTAAAAAATAAATAAAATAGGGAAATCACCTGATTCCTCTCAGGTGTGGCTTCTTCACTAATCAGGGCTGACTAATTCCCAGCCCTCCAGCCCTTAAGGGCAAGCCCCCTGTTACAGGAATAAGAAATTACAGTTAATATTCCATTTTCTGCATCACTAGTTATTGAAATTAAACTAGTGTTCACTGAGAACTAAGGGAGGAGTTTGCAGAACATTTGCAGGGTCATATGGAAAAGAGTTGAAGACTGTAGTCACTAAACTTCACTTAAAACTGGTTTCTATGATTTACAAATTTAGAATCACACTTAAAAAGTTTGTTTCATTTCTTCTGCAAAGGTTTGAGCCAAGAAGAAACACAAACATGTTTGTTTTGCATTATTAATAGGGAGAGAAAGGAGGCATAGAAAGTGATGAGGCAGTAAAAGAGAAATAGATTTTTTTTAAAAAAGAGAAAAATTAAAATAAATGCCAGAAAACAGTCTGACCACTCAACAAATTCCCGGCACCAACACAACTGACACCTTTGTTTCCAGCAACAGCAGAAAGTCCAAGGGGACTATATATCCTTCAGGTAGCTCTCCAAATCAGACTTGAGATAGAAAGACACAACAGGGCAGGGACTGTTGTATTGTACCTGTGCTGGTGAAAACTAGAACTATCTTGTCCAGCTGTATCAGTGGGAACATTTTAAGAATAATTCTTTAATAAAAAGCATTGTATTCATCATTCTAAATAAACGAAATGTCATAAGAATTTGTGAAATGGAAGAGTTGACTTTATATTTTGTTCATATAATTGAATCCAAGACATCATTATCTAAATAGCTAAAGACCTGTAGCTCAGTGTCTGGTTGAAATGGTCTAATGTACAGTGAAACAGGACAAGTACAGTATGACTGTTCTATACTCAGACTATTAACTGAAAAGAGGTAGTTTTATATGTCAATGATTGAGGAATATGATCTTAAACTAGCTGTTGCTTGGTAACACTAAAAGCTGCTACACTGAGATCCCTGAATCAGAAAAACTTCAAAGTATAAACAGTCAGAAAATAGCATGGAATGGAATGAAGACAAAATAGTAATGACTTAGGGGAATAAGATGGAAAAGCTACAGTCTTGGAATAGTAAGAAACATAAAAAAGGAATATAGGAGTCAATGGCAAAACTTCCAGTGACTTCAATGGACCAGGATTTCACCCCATATCTTCTGATCACAGACCTATCACGTCTATGTCACTGATTTTAATTGAGCACATTTTTGTAGTGATTGAAAGTTATCATCATTTAATAGTAATTTACTGTCCTATGTGAAATGGCATTTTAATACAGTTAAAACTGTATTAGCATCTACATTACAAAAACCATCATTACAACTTTGCTGTCAGTCTCAGTAGACACTAGATATGGAATGGACCTGGAGATTGAACTAATCCTTAGCCATAAAGGTGGCTCTCAAACTATGAGTGTTCATTAGAGAGAGAAGAAGATTTCAGCGTGTGAACTGTACATAGATCAGGAATAGAAACATGACAATCTCCAGGACTATCAATGCAGCAGCTTTTAGAAGAACTAAATTCACCTAATACTTATGGGAAAAGATAATTATTCCTTGGTATTTGTTTGATTAATTTTAAGCAAACATTGATTACAATTCTTGCCACTGATGGCAAGAAGACATCTTGGTTAAAAAGAGTTATGGAAGTGGATATATAGAAGGATGGAAGTCAAATACAAAGGATGGAAAAGAGGGGACACAAAAGGCAATGAATATAAATTATAAGTTTCAGAATGTAAGTGACTGATAAGGGAAGCTAAAGAAATCAATGAAGTACCAGTAGTCAATAGGGCTAAGGACAATGAGAAGACATTTTTAAAACAAAACAAAACATACTAGATCGTGTATACCGCCATTGCTACATGCAGATGGTAAAATAGTCAATAGTGATGTAGAAAAGGCAGAACTGTTCAATAGACAATTCTGTTCTGCTTTTGAAATGAAGCATTTCAATTTCTATTTCATATGATATTGTGAATGGAACAGAAAGTTTATCATCTGTATCAAAAGAGTACATGAGGCACCATCTGGTAAAATTAAGCATTTTCAAATCAATATGGCCCAGATAACTGACACTGAAGAGTCTTAAAGGACTAGCTTAGTTCTCCAAACTACAAATGTCAATTTTTCACATATTTTAGAAAACTGGGAAAATTCCAAAGGACAGGCAATGTAGTTCCAATATTTTAAAAAGGTTAATAAGGGATGCCACAGGGGACAATAAATCAGTCTGCATGATATCAATCTCATGTAAAATAATGGAACAGGTAATTCCAAATTATCACCAAAGAATTGAAGGCCAAATATATAATTACTGCCAGTCAGCTTGATCTCATGGCAGGTAGGCTTTGTCAAACAAATCTGTGTTTCTTCTTAATAAGAAAAAGGCAGCTGTGGTGAAACAGCATACTTGGATTTGTCCAAGTTATTTGATTTAGTACTGTATGGCATTTTGATTGAAAATTTGCATTATATGGCATAGACAGGGCACGAAACTGGCTCACTGACAGGTCTCAAAATGTAATTATTAGTGGGAAGACAAAAATGAGTGAGGCTGAAAGGAATTTTCTCCAGATCAGACTGGCAAGGATCTAGGGGGTTTCATGCCTTCCTCTGTAGCCTGGAGCATGACTCTCTTACTAGGATCATCTGTCACTTAATCAGTTCCCTGCCACTTCATAGGCCTCAGGCATCGGTTGCACCTCGATCTCCCCTGTTCTTTGCCTGTGGAACACAGTAGTTTAGTCTATCAAGGAATTATATGTTTTAGTCTACTTAAAGCATTCAGCTTGCAAAATACAGTCTTGAGGAGATGTCCCATTACTGATGATTTTTTTTGCAGTACAGGCTTCAAGTTCTTTCTCTGTACCAAGTACGTTATCGACAACGGAGCGGAGGTAAAATTGCCAACAGTCTTGACTAGTGGTCACTCACTAAGATGCGAGAGCCTGCAGCATGTTCAGAATCACTGACTGGAAGAATTTTGATTTTACCCCAAT
Source organism: Dermatemys mawii (assembly GCA_007922305.1). Classification (NCBI taxonomy): domain Eukaryota; kingdom Metazoa; phylum Chordata; order Testudines; family Dermatemydidae; genus Dermatemys; species Dermatemys mawii. Next base: position 60,052,462 of record ML677326.1, on the reverse strand, counting down.
TCATTTTCAGCCATTGAGCTTTCCAGGGCTTTACGTGCCACAACTAGCTTGTTCGTTGACTTGACAACTAGATATATGTCATCAGAAAAAAATCAACTAAAATGTATTTGCTTAGTGGCTGGTCAAATACATAGTCTATGAAGTCATTGAAGAGTTCTGGGGCAGCAACACATTCTTCTCAGATGCCTAACACAATTGGGAAGATGGTGATTCTTTCCCTATTTCAAAGGACATAACTTGATGAGTCATCAAATAGGAAACAGAACATCCCACAGAGCTTGTCTGGAAGACCTGTGAGTTTCAAGGTCAGCATAGTGATTCCATGTCAATAGAAACAAATGTGGCCTTGATATACACAAATGCAATGTGAACAATTGAATTCTCAGACTGCCTTCATAACCTTGTACAATGTAAAGATTTTCTCTGTCATGGAACAGCCACGAGTGAAGGCAACTTGTCATTTTCCCTTGCTCCTTTAGATATCAGTTTCTTGGGCCAACAAGACAGAAGCAAAACTTTTCCCGGGGTGGATAGGGGAGCAGTGCCACAATAGTTACAAGAGTCTCATTTGCTGCCTTTCATTTCCAACATGGCAAAATAATGCCTTTTTTCACCATCATATAGGACTGACTCTGTTCTCCAGAAGATATTTAAGAGCATCTGAAGCCCCAGAAGAATAGCTGGTCAATAAAAAGACGAAGCTGAGGATATGTATTGCTTTGGTGGTCTGTAGTCTGACTTATGTAACTGAAATGTTGCCCCTGACTCTCAGAATTAAGAAGAAGTTGGACAGCATTCACATGAAGCATCTCCAAATTAGGAAAAATATCAAATGGTATGAATTCAAGTTGAATTAAAAGCTCTGTTTTCTAACTAAACAAATCCTAATCTTGAAAACAGTTGCCCACTACTCTTTAAGGTGGTATGGTCATCTGCACTAAATGTCTATGAACTTCCCAGTGAGAATCATCTTAGGCTTTCTTACATGTTTTCAATGTGTCAAAGGGCCCTCCAAAAAAACTAAACCTTGATGGCTAGAAGGTGTCAACAGATACCTGTACCTCATTGGCATCCTACCCCATACTGTGCCAGATTTGGCTCAGAACATCATGAAGGCACATAGTGCACTGGTTTCCTCTATGAGAAGTAACCTGCTCTGTGATACAGGAGGACAAACACAATGATCTAATGGTATGTGATATGGGGCATACCCTGGATAGGCCCACATTAACTCCTTCAGAGCCTGAGAGGCCAGTTATGGTACCTGGCTGTACCTGGAGAGAGAGCCGCATTTAAATGATCATGAAGCCCAGCTGGACAGGTGCAGGCTGGTTAGCATAAAGCCAGGAAGTTGAGAGCAAAAGAAGGCTGTAGGGAGAGAGTCTGCAGTCACTTTCTGCCAGTGCAGAGGTGGTGAGGAGAAACCCTGGGAAGAATAAGCCCAAAGATCCTGGCCCTGAAAGAAGGGTCAACCCAGAGAAGTTGCAGGAAAGAAAGCCTGAGAAACTCTGTGTGGGAAGTAACCCAGGGAAACAACAGTAAGGATCAGGACTGGGCAGACCTTGGCTCCTGGTTATAGGATCCCATGGCTGGAACCCAATGCAAAAGGTGAGCCAAGTTCTCCCAGCAGCTACTGGTAAGTGGCGCAGGACTGGTGAAGGCAGCATCTGGACAGTTGATACAGCAAGATGTCAATACCCCAGAACAGAAAAATTATGCGGTGACTGGCCAGAGAGCTGTCATAAAGAGAAAGCAACTGAAGTCCAGGGTGAGCAAGTGACGGAAGGAAGTGCTAGACTAGACAAGAGCTGATCTCCAGTCCCAGTCACAAGGAGGTACCCCAGCGGTGAGTGAAGCCTGTTACATGGTCCCTTCTGGCCTCAAACTGTCTGTGTGGTGGTTCAATGAGGAACCTTGGGGCGACTGGGAACTATTCACTAAAAATCTCAGAATAATCTCAGAACAGCTCCCCTTGAACAATCTCCACTATATGACACTTACATTAAATTCATAACTTTGCTAGACACTAAAAATCGTGGTCTTAATAAATACACTGGATGTATAGCTTAATATAAAAATCTGTAACCTACTAACCCCCCTTTTGACCTATGACCACAAGAGTGTTAATGGACCACTTCACCTTGAATGGTCCCTTAGAATATATGCTGACTATTTATGCTAAACTATTTGTTGGACCTTGTATTTAGCTCTGGCACTCTGAGTACATTTCCCAGGCCCGAGGAAGAGCTCTGTGTAAGCATGAAAGCTTGTCTCTTTCATCAGAGAAGTTGGTCCAGTAAAAGATATTACCTTACCCACATTATCTCTCTAATATCCTGGGACAGACATGGCTACAACAACACTGTGTACACTATGTGAAGTCTATCGACATCTTTTGCACTCTAGTCTCCTGTATATAACACATTTATGGTGCAGCACTGCCTATTAACCCATAATTGAGGCTGTCTGAAACATCACTAGACACACAAGAGCTTATGTAAATATCAGCATATTCACATCTGCAATTTTCCCTTCTCTTTTTGCAATTACCAGATTCTTCTTGAAATTATACCTATCCCATATTAAACTCAGGGATTCATTCAAGTACAGGGCTTCATAGGTAGTATAATAATATGGCTGGGGTAAGAAATCACAATTTATTCCTCCATTAACCTCCAGCCTTTACTAAATCAAGTATGATATTACTCTTACATCCTGGAGGAATACATTGTGGTTGTTTTGTGTTTTTCCTAACAAGAAATATGAGGTTTTCTTTGCAAGTAATGGATGAAGCCCTGAGGTGAAGCAAGGAATTTTTTATTTTAATCTCTTGATGAACCTGTGTGTTGCTTCTGAATAAATCATAATGACTCCTATGACTTTTAGAGCTTGGAACCTAAGTCAGAATAAAATGAAAGGCACATATCAAGTAGGCAAGTATGTGTTTATTTCTGTACTGTCTGTAAACTTCCCACATTTTTGCCTCCATTACTAAGTTTCATGACTATCACCATCATAATAGTTATAATATTTACAAACACAGTTTACTTTTTCTTTCTTTGTGTAACATTAAAAAAAAACACCACAGCCCACAACCACACCTTTCACAGCACAACAGCAGTTAAAACAAGATCTGTCCATTCTGACCCACTGTAATGGACTAGTTGCATTCAGTACCTCCTCAAAACTGTAATTACGTGAGAACAGTAAAAACATGTTTTAACTGGCTTCAGCGTGTTATTCTCATTCTATTAACACCTTGTCTATTACCATATTTTATTATCCTCTTTATTTCCAGACATAAATTCAAAATATTGAAATTTTTCCTACCTTCCCATATTTGCAATCATGGAGCATCACTAAGAAGAGCTTAGACATTTGTACATCAATCTAGTGTAGCTGGGAATAAGCAGGCAGATCCTCAGATGAAGGAAATTGTCATTGCGCAATTGAAGTCAATGGCACAATGACAATTTACAGCAGTTGCGGAGCTGTCCCTTAGAAACCATTACTCTGTCTTTTGTTCTTTACACAACAAACATAAAATGAAGGAACACAGACACACTGGAGTTCAAATATCCATGTTTACTAACTAACCACACACATACACACACACACACACACACACACAGAGCTGCTCTGGCAGGTGTCTGGTGACTTCTGAAACAGAAGTCAGAGAGGGCCAGTAAAGGGCTCAGGCCAATACACTACACGTATGCTCCTGGATTGAGCATTAATTGGCAGAATTTATTAAATGCTGGAGGTGCGGGGTAGTTAAGAGACTGGCAAATTCTCATCTTTGGAGGGTTTGAAATTAGACACACCACTGAATCTGAAACATGGTAAAAAGTCCTAAACTCATCCAAAAAAAAAAAAAGAAAAAAAGAAAAAGAAAACTGTTGAGCTTAATCCAAAGCTTATTAAAGTAAATGGACTTCAATGGGCTTTGGATCAAGACCTTTCTCTCAGTTAAAACAGAATATGAACTATATACAGAAAAAGGGATGTATAAAAAGATTCAAAATATAGGAAAATAGGATGCTCAGGCAGTTTTAGGCCTCTCATTCAGGCAAAATACTATCTTTGTTTAAATTTAACAAATTTGCATACCTAGCAAAAGACAAATTCATTTGTTGACATTTTTTTCATTTATACTTTGTTGCGTATCCACATATTGTTGTAAAAATTTCACACGTGTCAAAGTGACATTAACAGTAAGAGTGAGAAATGCACTTTGAATGTATTGGGAAGGAAAGCTCGGTGTGCCTGTGGATGACTCCTAGGGCATTTTTGTATGTATCTAATAGGTGTATTTGGTCTTTCTAATGGAGATGTAAATACTTGCTTCAGGACCTGGCCAGAAAGCCTGCGTATAATTCCCAGGGTGTTTTTTTTTTTTTTTTGTAAATGTTGCAAAAGGAGAGCTTTGACTTTCTTGTGTTTGTATCTGATCTTTTTTATTTTATTTTGACCAACAGTTTTTTGACTCAAGTGGGAGGATGAAAGGTGAGGAAAGGAGAATCTGAAAAAATATTTGCAGACTTTAAAAATAATATAAATAATCACTTTCTTCTTAAGCATAAACAATTCTTACTTATTACAGACTAATAGTTTGATCCTGCTCCCACTGAGTTCTATGGCAAAATTCTTATAGATGTCAATGGAAGCAGGACAGTGCCCTAAGTGGCCAAATGAATTTAGCAAAATGTGGATTTTCTTCATTTTTTGTACAAAAAGACCTCGCTTTCAAAGCTGAACTTTCTGAATATCTGCTTACATAATATTTTGTGCTGATTTTGCTTGAAGTGCCTTTGGTATCTGGTTGATTTTAAGAGTAGAAACAAGAAAATACCTGCTAAGTGTGTTCTGACTTGTCATACATTATAATTACATCTAAAGGATGCCAAAAATCCTTCTGGAGTGAAAAACTGCCTTCTTTTATAATCACAACACTAATAGAGTAAAATGCAGTAATATATTCCAGCAGAATGAGTCCAGGAATCCAAATATGTGCTATAAATATTCAATTAATCCTCCTGAAACAGTAGCAATAAGGCTGAAGATTAATCATCTGATCATTCCTTGATTGTTGTTGACAGTTTGACATGTGTTAATAATCTGGAAAGATTGCACTCATCAGAAGCAGTTTCACATTTGACATCCAGGCATTTTCATGGTCTCCCATACAACACCACTGTGTATAATACCAGAAGATCTGCCCCACTTGTGAGATAAAAGGGTAGGTTTCACTATTTATTCTGGAGAATTCTTTGCACCATGCTTTGCTCTCTAATTAGCATTTATACTTTTTGGGCAGAGACTACAGATGGGATCCACAAAGGGACTTAGGTGTTCCAAAGCTGAGCATCACAGCATCTAACTTTTAAGTTGCTAGAAAAATCACAGGAACAACATTGCACTGCACAAAGCTGAGTTAGGCACCTAGGCTCTCAGTACAACAAATGGGTAAAAATAGACCCATAAGAATGTCATCCACAAAAACTAGCATGCTAGATTCAGAGCCACCTAAACTAGCCATTGAAAGAGGTCAACTAGAGAGATGTATACTAAGCCCTGTCCTTCCTGCAGAGATAGGCACCAAGACTGCATGGAGGTCCCTAGCCATCCATAAATGATTGGAGGGTACCCACCTTAAATCTTTTATTCCAGTGGACTGAGCTCTGGGATATTCTGATGTGGGTCCTATTGAAGCTGTTCTAATGTGAATAAATAATTAAAGAGTGATTGGAGCAAGGGAAGTGGACCCAGACTCTCCCATCTCCCAGGTGGGAGACATAACCATTGGATTACAGAGTCATTCCCTTTCTTGCTCAATGTCCATTTAATTATTTACAGTGGAACAGCTTCAGTGGGAAAGACTGAGGGAGTGCTACAGAATATCCCATACCTCAGTGTTCAGAGAACTCTCCTAAAAAATTGGAAGCCCCAATTCAAACCTCCCACCTTCTCACTTACATAAGCATGATCACATCATTACCATCATCAGTCACCTGCACCCAGCTTCCTGGTCTTCCTAAAACTGATGTCTTTGGGTGTGTTCCAGTGTATCTCATGCATACTGATTCTCTGTACTCTCCTCCCAGATTCATCCATTTGTCTGCTTCCTCTGTCTACTACCATTTTATTGTTTGTGCAATAACCTTTTTCTCTGTAATAGTTGCTCTCTGGAGCAGGCATCCTGTATCTTTCCATCTCCCCTTTTTTTCCTGAGCTGTCTATGTCACTTTGTGCATTATTTGCCATGGAACATGCCACTTAGTCACCAGTGTACATTTACACAATTGACTTTTGTCATTTGTACCATACAATTATTGTATTATAATGTAAAGAATGTTGGGAAACAGTTCATATGAAAGACACCTGACAGGATAAATGTGGAGATCTCAGAACCTTTTTAAAATTGAGTTGGGTTTATCTATTTAGATGAGCTGTTTAAACTACATGGCAGAGAATGCTACCTTCCAGTAATACTGGCAGAAGATAAATGTGTCTTGAATTTAAATTCCTTATGTGGCTCCATATGCCATTTAAACAGCTGCTTAGAGCATTAGCCAACACAAAATTATTAGCAGGTAACCCTGGAGGAATGGCCACAGTGTAGGCCAGCTAACCAGAGATACAGAGAACACCCAGAAAAACAAAGTTATCTAAAGTCTACCTGGGAAATGTGGCAGATGGAACTCTGGTTTTAATTTCTATTATGTCTGCAGGCATCCTTCAAAGCAACATGTGGATTGGCAGCAACACTATTACTATGATAAATTTCACACCTTTCTAAGAGGCTGTCTACAGACAAATTTGAAATTGAAACCAGAGTCACTGCAAGGTGCTTTGCAGAGATGAACTTCTCAAAATGCAAAGGAACAGAGCTCTTCATTTGAAATATATGAGTAGACACCCAGAATGCTAATTTTACACTGAACAAAATAATAAATTCTTTACAGAATAATATTGCAGACTTGGAAAATCGATCTGGGCACTCCAAGTTCTGCCAGTTTGTCCTTCCAGAATATGTGATAAAAGGTAAACCCATAGAACTTAGGCAGATTGTTTTTCTTTTTAGGAGACTCATTACAAGCCACTGATAACCTTAATTTACAAATCAATGTGCACATTCTGTATCTGGCACCAAGTCCCTTAAGAATTTCTTTTTAGAGGGAAGGCCAAGGAGCTACAAAAATTGTAGCAGGGTACTGTAGTGAGGCGGTGTGGTTCCTGCCGCCCCAGATTGAGAGGAACCCTCCGGACATCATAGTGGGCGAAGTTAGTGAGCTCTGAACCCCCCGCCCCCGAAGGTCAGGCAGCGACCCAGAAGTGTAAAGGCTCACCCTCAGAGGTCATTGGGGAAACAGCTGCCGGAGAGGCCAGATGCCTCTGGCCTAGGCTGTGACTGGGGAGCACCAGTGGCCCATGGTACATGCAAAGAGTTGCCAAGCCCGTCCTGTGCCAGCTACCCAGAGGAGTTGCCGGGCTTGCTCTGCGCCACCTGCCCAGAGGAGTTGCTGGGCCAGTGTAACCACTAGGAGAACTAGGCGGCCGCCTAGGGCGCCAAGATTTGGGGGCGCCAGAAAGTTTTTTTTACATTATTACTGGAAAATGAATGAATAAAGAAAAGAGAAACGTTGTTGAATGTGCATTTTAACTTGTCGTTCTCTCATACGTTACAGCTACAGCCTATGCCAGCTCTGCATTGCGGGCACAAGTGTACTGCTTCACTATGGTACAAAGTGGCAATGATATCATTTTTCTCGTCACCGCAGCCATTACCTGTTCTGACAAGCTGTTCATAATACTAAGTTTACTAGTTTTCGGAAGTTATCGACTGAGGCTAACTGTCTTTACTGAGTTGTTTCAGATCTAAGACTCTGGCAAGTGCTGCTGCATCATTTCACTAATACTTTATGTCAATTGTGTGTGTATGTTAAATATTTGATAAATAGGCCTGTGTAGGTTGTTGAAATTTGTCATATTGATATTGTCAGTTGTTGTATGATGGAGTATCTGCCATTCTAATTTTATTAATAATAATAATTGGATATTCTAAAGGTAGAATAAAATGTAGTAGATTTTGATATGAAGGAAGGAAGTATATATGACTAAAAAGGGTGTATTTTTGAAAGTATTTTGAAAGTTTATAATAAGCGATACTCTGGAAGGAGGGGTGCAAGGTGGAATTTTTGCCTAGACCGCAAAATATCCTTGCACCCGCCCTGCCTGCGCCAGCTACCCAGAAGCGTTACCGGGCCTGCCCTGCACCAGCTACCCCGAAGAGCCCATGGTGCTGAACCCCACCCCAGACAACACCAGCCTGACTCAGGTACAACAAGAGGGGGAGATAGGAAATAGCCCGGGGACAGCTGACCCTAGTCTGGCTGCAGCACTGCCAGAGCCTATGTCAGTGTGTTGCAGCCAGGATCCCCACTGACACAGCAGGAGGTCTTCTGCCAGTGCTAAGGCCCCGGGCTGGGAAGGTACTGTTAACCACTACTAATCTGAAGCCCCTCAAATGTCTCAGGGACACAGATCCCCAGAGCGGAACTAAAATAACTGTGCTGGCTAACTGAGAAGAATAAAATGTTTATAAAGTATATTCACCCAGCAATTTGGTTGAATCAAAGACTGAAAAAGGAAGGGAGAATAAAAGTGATGGGTGAAATGCGAAAACCTGCACAGAGGAAATTAAAATAGAAGGGTGAAGAGAATGAAGAGTAGTGTTCAAGGTCATTAATAAAATAGTGAGGGAACAACCATTCCCCCACGTTAGAAAGACGAAATGGTGATCTTTACTAGGCTATTGTTGAAGATTGCCTGATATAAAATGAGTCTTAGTTGTCTGCTTTACTATTCTATTCTTGGTTCAGCATAATAACTAAAAAGCATTTATTATTCTATTTATTAAAATCATGCATACATTCGTATTGAGACATAAAATTACTGTTTACCCAGACTGGAGATTACACACCAGCTGATATCACCTTCCAGCCCCGACCCCAACACACAGAATTAAAAAATCTCTTTTTTTGTCTCACTCTGTATGACAAGGTGGGATTGCACTCATTAGGTTGCTTCTGAAAATGATAAACTAGATAAGGCTTAAAAGATCAGCCTCACTGGTTCCCTCCCTCCTCTGCCACCCACACACCTCCCATTTTATTTCATTATGTCTGGTTCAGAGTCAATTGTTAAGAAATTATGATTACTTTTTTATGTTCTGTACCCAGCATAGGTGGTTTGAAACAGAATATTATAGTTTAATTGGATATGTGATTAATCACTTATAGATACCTACCCTATTTATTTATTTTAACTTTATGGGGAAGAGGCAGAGAGATAAAACTGAGATGTGCTTAGAAGTCTAGCACAGAAAAAAGACGATGCTTTTCATCTATCTAGATTGCAAGCATCATAGCTAAAGGTAAAGATTATGCCTGATTGAGTTCTTCCCACCTTACACATTCCTTTGGGTCTTTATTCCTCTTTCTTATGGGTATGCAAACTAATTCTCAATGAGGAGGGCCCCCATCTAGCAAACAGGTACAAATGTATGTAACTTGTGCATGTTGTTAGATCCATTGACTTCTGAGAGACTATTACAATACAATACAATAAAGACAGTTATTCACAAGGAGGACTGCTTGTCATTTTAGGTGATACTGGCATTCACAAAACCCCTGTTCAGTGTCACCTAAGCCTGTAGGTGTCAAATGTCACTAGATACCTAAATTTCCACTATTAACATCCCTGAGGTGCCCAAGTTTCAGAATCTGGGGATGTGCACAGACACTTAACTCATAACACCCCTCAGCAGCTTGCCATCTAATGTCAAAGATCCAGAGAGCTTCCCAACTAGGCATACCCTCACCTATCTTGCTTGTGGGGCCCAATCCAGTAGTAGGCATGTGCAGAGCATACCTAAACCTTCACAAAACAAAGTGGAATATTCAGCGCTAACAAACTTTCACTTTTACTTAATGTTGTGTATATTGTAATATGAAACTCAGAACTTATAAAATGCCAGGATTAAGGTTGCCGCATAACCTTGATTGTGCCCTGGTGTGTGCATACATTAAGATAGTCTATTACTATATTATTTCATACTTTTTTTCCTATGGGATGTATAGCAATGAGGTAGGGTTATATAATGAATGAGACTGGGATTTCAGAAAGGCAAACAATGGCCTTGTGATTAAAGCATTGGGCTGTGAGACCCAGCAGTCAGAAGCCCGCACCAGTATATATAACAATAATGTGCACCAAACAAAGGTAAACTAGAATTGCCAATGGGCAATAGATTTTTCAAAAAGAAAATACTTAACTAAACATTGAAAGAATGTTCCAGATGCTAATAAAGTCCTGTATTCTCATTTCCACTAATATTCAACAGTTGGTATTAGTGAAAGTATTAGAATCAGGTTTCTAGCTTCTGGTCCTATGCTCAAACCACATCTCTCTTCTGTGCATCATAGCTTTCTCAAGATGAAAGGGTAAAAAAAGACAAGGAAAAGTCAGATCAGAATTATGAGTTAACCTGGCCATATTAAAACAAGGCAGAAATGGAGAGAGATTGATTTCAGAACATTATCTATCTTTTGCTCTCCCCAGGTGGTTAGAGAAGTGGTAAAGTTCTGCATTTTTTGGCATCACCATTTTATAGTATTCAACATTCAGATATAATCACTTTGCTTTGGGTTTTTTTTGTAAAAAGTTACTGTTTCTATGTTTTACAAAGGGATTTTATCTCCTGTCACCGTTTCCCCCATATACAGTCTCTAATATTTGTTCTGATTTTAAAATATCCTACTCTTTTTGTCTCCTTTGTCCCTCCTCTGTTCTGCCTGAGTATCCCATCCCCAGAATAGCAAGACTGCATGCAATACAGGAACAGAAAGCTTGTAAAAGAGTAGTTATCTCAGGATTTCCAGCATCCAGAAGTCCTTTCTGATGGCAGAAGGTAGTTAGCATTTTGAACCAGGAAATAAACAAGATTTACAAGTCCAGAAGTTGCCTAAGAACACTAACTTTCAAGCCTCATAAATACATCTTAATTTTGAATCAACTAGATTTACATGTACATAAGATTGTACAAAATGTATTGTCATTCCTATTATACAGTTCCGTGTACAATCATTAAGTGGATAATTTTCCTGTACTAATTCCAGATCTGTGTCCTGAACAGATGTACACTACATTTGTCTTCTCCTCACTTATTGAATTAATGTATTTGTTTAGCTATTCAGATAAAAGTAACTCTTCTCCTCAGTTAATCAGCATATTAAGTCCAAAAGCCACAAAAGGAAGGGCGAGGGGAGGAACCTGTCTCTACCAAGATATAGCATTTACTCTCCTCCTTCTGTATGATATTTAGCAAGTTGTACTAGTGGACACGTGGAGCATCAGCAGCTTACTATCTATTACTGTTGCATTAGTGCAGGAAAATAGGTCTCTTAATGAAACAGTAGCATAGAATAAAAAGAAACAATTAGGAAGACCCCCCCCCCCCGAGAAAAACCCTCACACTACCTTTAGCCATTTGAACAGAGAGAGTTTAATATTCTAATCAACTGAATTTTGAATTCAATTCAACTCACAGTCCAGAGTTCAGTATTTTAGAAACTTTAACAACTAAATTCATTCTGCCTGAATTAAAAAGTTTAAATAGAATCTTCAGTGCCATTTAAAACATTTAGGGTTTGCTGACCCTGTCTTGTGCAAATGAGAAAAATAAACCATAATTACTTTTCTAAAAGGATAGTCATTCTTGTTAGCTAAAACAATAATTTTTAACTTCCAGCGTATTAGGCACTCTGCCTAAGCTAATTTCAACTTTATAGACAATTATTTTGTTGTAAAGACCAGAGTTTGAAACAAGAGGGTGCAAAACCTTCTCTCCTCCCCTTCAATGGGAGGAGTAGGAAGCTATTTATTGTTTTATTTAAAAGGCTCTTCTGATAACAGCAGATTAATGGTCTGAGTGCTCTCACCTTCAGTCACACCCTGATTCCTTAAAATAAGGGTTTCTATAAGTTTTATAACATCGTGGAACTCCTTTCGGCTACATATCTTCCAGAGGACTTTCTTCTTTCATCATACTGGAGCAACTGAAACAAATACTAAATAGTCAAATACTCATATACATGAAGGCATGAAACCTTAAATAACATGCCCAGGAAAGAAGTAAAGATTTTCTGCCAAATTATAGTAATTGTTTTTTACTTACTGTCTCAAACTCTAATAGCACCACAGCACTGCTCTCCACTAGTATGGTGGAGACCTGGGCTGCCAGAGCAATTTTAGAAGGAGAGAGAATTCTTATGATAACAGAAATTGGAAACAGAAACAGAAACAGGTAGACTGGAAGTGAAATTATTCATGTTGAGGAAAACTGGGTTCTTAGTGCCACCATGATCTCAAAGCACATCTTCTCTCCCTCCCTCCCCAAAATAACTAACCTCATAATATATTACTGATAGGAGATCATGGTCCATTTGTGCGGGATCAGAGAAAAGGCAAAAGTTTTCCTCTTGCAACCAATGCCAGTCCCCCACAAAGTGAAGATGGGCATCGGGGAGAGGGTTACAGAGAACTGGCCATCACAAGGTAACACCTTGAGGTAAAGGCAACAGGAACAATCAGATAACTGATGTGATGGGAAAGAGATTAGGCCTATTAAGTGGTACTAAGTGCCATGACTTGGGAGTGGGGGAATTAACCTTCTTTCTCCCTCCATGGCTGGTCTCCCCAGGAAGTCTCCAATGCTTTTTTGCATGCCTGGAGAGTAAGCTCCCAAGGTAGGGAATGTGTCTTCTCCATTCCTAGCAATATTGTGCATGTGCGGTGTGGCATGCCAGCTCTTCACCACTTAAATGTGGAACTCCCTGGACAGAGGATTCTCTACAGCTTTTACCTGGAGATTGCTGGGAAAGAGGTAAGGATTCTTTTTCACCCTCCCCCCTCTTTCAGCAGCATGAAGGAAGGCCTACAGGGGAAGGCGGAAGTATGAGGGGGCCATTCACCAGGAATAAAACCAGTCTCCAACCCTCTCACTTCCTGATGTTATAGAACTATCATGAGCCACTGTTCTCACTATAACTATTCTCCCTACCTGAGGTGACAGCTTTGTTTTGCTCATGAAAGCACAACAAACTCCAGCTGTTCTGGATAACTTTCATCCAAAATTTTAAAGTTCCAGAGAATGGATAAAAGGCTTTAGTCTTGGCCCCTGTATGCTATTATTTTGAGGCTCTGCTTTGTGCCAGTTTACTTAGGTGAATGCTCAGTAAAGATGACCAGATGAGCCGATGTGAAACTAGTGGCGATTGTAAATACTGCATTGGCTGGAACAGTAAAGCTTTGAGCCAGACTGCAGGGTTGTTTTACTACTAGTTTGATGCATGTCTGTTTGCCATGTGCATCTGCATTTTTGATCAAATTAGTAAAATTAGAAGGAAAAAGTAAAAAGAAAAATCTATCTTGTTCAGGTTTAACCGGTGACATAGAAGCTGAATGCTGAGTGAGCCATGACACAACTGGTGATAAAAGAGCTTATTACTTCTACTGCCACTAGCGTTTTATTTGTTTTATCAGAGTGGTCCCATATGTCATACACCTCAATAGCTCATATAAAGTACTAGTGAAAGGACTCAAATCATCCTATTTATCTTGCTCATTTCTCCACTGAAAGCACATTAAATGGGAAGTAGGGGTGGTCATATGTATAAAATCATAACGTGAGGTCAACCTAGGTCCTTTTCAACTTAATACAAATAGCAAAACCTCCTTTTATTTATCTGTATCTATATAGCATTGACTAGGTGGATCTAGGAGTATGACACTGCTCACACTGGCAACCCAGTAAGGTATATTCTAAATACAGCTAGCAATAGAGCTTGATATTTGAGTAAGTCCTTGAGCAATCTATGAATTTCCATGGTTGCTCTGACTGATGCAGCCTGGCTTGTCAGCATTACAAGTGCCCAGTGCTTCAGTAAGACATGCCAGTGTATTCAGCTAGCTCAGTTCAATTCATTCTAAGTTAAGAAACCAACTGGGAGTTGAAAAAGCAGGGAAGATTCTTTTCCTCTTTCAATCTATAAATAAAAATGAGGTGTGAGATGATGACATCTACTAGTTCTAAAGTGCTGAAGGACATGGTGACCAGAAATAAGTTCAATTCACTAGCTACAGATGATACTTCCTCTGTTTAATAAATCAGATAGCTTTTTATAAACATTTTCTTTTTTCTGATGTACCTAGAACATCTAAGGTAGTTTTATTTAGAAAACTAGTTAAAATACCACAATAAGTGTAACTACCATGGGTAGGAATTTTAGTTATTTGCTCACTAAAATAATTAATTAGATATATGGCAATTAGATACATGGCAAAACCTGTAATGCCTTAGCGGAGTATATTTCTCACTCAGGCTCCCATACCATTCAGCTGAAGGAGAAAGCCCTTTATTGGCCAGCACACTGGAGTGGTTGTCTGTAGACCAAAAGAATGCTGGGTAAAAATATTACAGCATGTAGAACACAATTAGCAAATCCAGCTGCTAGATGAGGGATTCTAATTGGATAAAGTACTGCTTGGCCTCCTCTTAGAAACAACCAAGTCAATTCTGGATGTGGATAGGATCTATACTTATGAAAAGACTGATTATTATCTGTTACCAATCTGCTAGATGGGTGGTTAGATTTTTGTTGCATTTCTCCACTGGTGGCAATTCCACCACCTCCCTGAAAAGATTGTTCAAATGACTAGCTTTTCTTATAGTTAAGTTATTCTTGTAACATTATTATTAGAGCCAGCAAGAAAACAGGAATTCTGTTTTGTGAAGTTTCAAGCTTTCAAAGACCTATTTTCTTCTGATGCAAAACAATGGTACTTTTCATCATTTTTCATGGAAAAAAAATAAGTGTATCCCCACCACAGAATAGCAAATCGCTCACTGAAAATATTTTCTTGGTTTTGCCAAAGAAAGCAGACTTGTGCATGGGTCATTAACATCTCACGCACATGCCCTAACCACTGGGGTATTGACTAGTCTGGGGTGGATTGGTCTCTTTTGAAATTCGATCTTGGACCTGAAAAACTCTCTCAACAAAAGTTTTATGAAAGCTGATACATTGCCACCAAAATCTCTTTAGTCTGATGAAGCAGCATTTTCTAACCAAAAAACAAAGTTTAATTAAAAATTCCCAACCTGCTCTAGTTATTATGTCTCATGGAGTGAGAGTGTACTATTGAGAGGTTTCATTATAAATTTATTCTAACAGTTTGGTGATAAATGTGGAAATGTCAGCCTAAAAAGAGTACCACTGCATAAGCCTGTAACTGTAGGATTCCCGTCTCAAATATAAAATGGCTAAACCTGTTACAGTAATCCAGTGAAAATGATTGACTGGATCTTCACTAGGAATAAACAGAGAAATGAATGGACTAATTTTCTGAGGTGCTTTTGTGTGTAGTTTACATCTCTGAAAATTCAGGACCTGATTTTTCTTTAAGGATATGGGAGATCAAAGTTCAAATTTTGCTCCAATAACTATTAGATTACTTAGGTATAGCAGAACAGTTTCCTCAGGAGAGATTGAGAGGGATCCCCCACACCAGAACATCCCATAGGCTAGTGGCTAGAACAGTCTTGTGCAATGTGAAAGCCCCAAGTTTGTATCTCTTCACCAGATCAGGCAAAGCGGGGAACTGAAGCTGGATTTCCCTACATCCCAAGAAAGTAACCCATTAGGCTACTGTTTATAAAGGAGGGCCTTCTCTTCCCCCTCCCGCCCCCAAACACTTTATGAATCTAGTCCTTTGCAAAAATGCCTGCAATGGAAACAATATTTTTTGTCAGGACAAAAGGCAATGTTTAATTTCAACTGAACTGAAATTTTTTCTAACTTTCATCTGCAGGGGAAAATTGTTTTTGGTTCAATCTAAATTATTTATTATTAGGGTATTGCCAGAAAACTGAAAAATCCATTATTCACTCAGCTCTGCTAAGAAGTAGCCTTTCAAAACTGTGTGAAGAATGGACCTGGGAGCATACTGTAAATACTGCTTACACTTCATCACCTAAAAAGGAATGTTTAGGCTATTTTATAAAACTATTGCCTTCACACTGAAGAGTTGTTCTGCCTGAGCTACTACACAAATCTGTTTTTTAATTCTAACCTGATGCTCATTTTTCACAAGTATAAACATCAAAGAAGCATTTTTAAGATTATTTTCCAACACATGAAAAACACTTCATCTTTCTCTGAATATCTGCCTCTTTACTTTCTAAAAGATTTATTCCATGGCTTTATGTTCTTTTTATGACACATCGTTTTTTTCCAATGGCTTTATATATAACAATGTATTTCCTCCACGTTTCTCTTCTTTTGATGTAGCAGTGATCAAGCCATGTCCTAGGATAATGACATAGACCAGTGGTAGCTCCTATTCACAACAAATAAATGCCTGATGGTGTTAGCAGCAAAAATCCTTTTTCTGCAACCTACTACTGAAGACGACAAAAAGCTTATGAACCTTTCTGAAAAAGACACAGGAAATGAGGCACCATATTTCTGCTTGTCTTAATTTATTATTAATCATGTTTATTAGGGCAATGCCTAATGGACCAGTAAAGAATGGGACCCTATTGTGCTAGGTACTGTACAGATAGTTCCTTCCCCAAAGACCTTACAACCTAGAGCATGTCTATATGTATAGCACTGCAGCAGTGAAGTTGTACCGATACATCTGCGCCACTGCAGTACATGTGTTGAAGCTCTCCCACCGACATAACTCTGTGCTCCTGAGTGCTCATGTTAGTGTAACTTCTCTCACAGTGGTTTACTGACACTCCTGAATGACAAATTATGCCAACATAAGCTGTAGTGTAGACATAGAAGTAAATAGAGAGGGCAGGGTAGGGAAAGGGATAGAATGCAAAACCAGAGTGAACTATGTGAGCACAGCAAACACACTAGAATCATAGGTCTGGAAGGGACTTTGAGAGGTCATCTAGTCCAGTACCCTGCACTCATGGGGGTATTATCTAGACCATGCCTGACAGGTGTTTGACTAACCTGCTCTTAAAAATCTCCTGTGATGGAGATTCCACAACCTCCCTAGGCAATTTATTCCTGTGCTGCTTCACCCTGACAGGAAGTTTTTCCTAATGTCCACCTTAAACCTCCCTTGCTGTAATTTAAGCCCATTGCTGTTGCTTCTATCCTCAGAGGTACGGGAGAATTTTTTTTCCTCCCTCCTTGTAACAGCCTTTTACATATTTTAAAACTGTTATGTTCCCTCACTGTCTTTTCTTCTCCAAACTAAACAATTTGTTCTATCTTCCCTTATAGGCCATGTTTTCTAGACCTCTAATACTATCAAAAATGTTGACTTTCACTCAAGTTAGTGCTGGCAGGCAGAGGTTGTTTCATGGTCAGTATGAATTAATTAGAGTTAGAGGTCATACAGGCACTCTGTTCATTTAATTATTGTATGTTATCAGCTTTATCTGTATGTTTTTGATACAGCAGTGTCTCATTCTTTAAGCTTTCCACTAGCCTTCGGCTCTACTTTACATGTGTTGTTCTGTGCTCATACATTATATGATGGACAGCACTGAAGTAATCAAAAACTTCATGCCTCTCCTTCAGTCCAGGGGCAATTGTTACTCTAATACTACCCCACCCAGAAATCACTGGTTGTGTGCATTTGGTCTACTTGCCCTTTGCCTTGAAAGAAGAGTATGGCTGCACATTCACTTATAGTTTATGTGGTTTAACAAAAAATATGATTGTAGGAACACAAGTACCTTTTTGTGTACTCTTGCATGCCTGCACAATACAAAGACAGTTCTGAGGTAATAATAGTTATTCGAGAAATCGGGAGAGAGGAATTCAGCCAGAGACTGCAACTAGTAAAAGCACTCAAAGCAGATACTGCTGCACTGAGGACTCCACTGGTGTCACTTCCCCAGTAACCCTAGAACTGTGCAGAGGAACTCCCCTGCACACGCTGGGGAAACTAGGACCCAGGTGTTGCCTTCCCTCCTCCTGTCATATAGTCTTGAGGGGAAAATCCGCAAAAAGGAACTAGCTAGTAGGAGCAGTGCAAATGTTCAGTTTCTACCACTGCTCACAGAAGAGAGACGGAAAGGAAAATAAGTAGATCTGAAGCATCTAATTTGCCATAGGTCATGGAACTGACCTATCACAAATGAATTCAGCATCCCAGATATGAAAAATTGGTAAGTTCTGCTCCTCCCATAGGTGTCAATAAAGCTCGGACACAATGTCTTAAGAAAGGCATAACCAAAAACATTATGAATCAAAGATGAACCAGTACCACAAATTTATTTTTGCTTGAAAGTCTAGTTTTATAACCAGATAGGGAATTAGCCCACCCCATCCCAAAAAAGAAACTAGAAATATTTTGTCATGCTACAGTTTTAAAACCTATTTATTGAAATCTTCTGGCACATTAGTGACAGAAGATAAAACATGTAATTGTAGTTCTGTCATGTTCTGTAGTTCAGTCAGTGCAATGTCTTTTTACAGTAATCATGAATATTAATTAAATTTCAAAATGTTAAACTAACCCTGAGGGTGTGCTTTAAACTTCCAAAACCAAAGACATTCAAGACTTCTATAGACCTACTCATTCTGTTGTGCCTAAATATCATGGAAGGGCCTCCAACCACTTGATCTTACCTGTTATTGTGCAGTGCAAGTTCTTTAGTAACTGGAACCACAACAACAAAAGGCTAGAGAAAGTATTGTTTCTGAAGAGAGAAGAATGGAAACCTGGAGCTGAAGAAGAGTCCTTCCTGCAACCGATTCTACCAGATCAGCAAGCCAGTGGCTATTTAGCAAAGAGTTGTAAGAAGGTATTTACTTTTCAGGTACAGGTTTGGTTTTCTTTGTGGAGCAAGAGAAAGGGAAGAAAATGGGGAGAACAAAAGGCTGAGAAGGAGCAGTTACTCACCTTCTGAAGTAACTAGAGTTCTTCTTGCTGTGTCCCCCCTATGGGTGCACCACATAGCTTAATCAGACATTTTCAGTAGTAGTGCCCACTTGGACTACATTCAAGCTCTACACCTCCTTGTGTGTGGCACTTAGAATATATACGGTTGCTTGGATGAACCATCCTTGGTTCCTTCTGCACTGTGAAATGACACACGAGAGACTGACATGGAGGGCAAGTAGTGGAGAACCCATAGGAAGACACATCTGGAAGAACCCAGCAAGTAACCTCTCCTTCAAGTTGTGTTCCTATGAGCTCCACTTCAGGTGGCTCCCAAGCAGTATCTGTCGGAAAGAGCTTTGAAGCTGGATGTAAGACTGATGATTTCGCCTATAGGCTTTGAGAAAGTGTGAACAGATGCTCAGCTTTGCAAATTTCAGTCACTGGCACATCTTTCACCCATGCCATGGAGGTGGATTGGCATCTAGTGAAATAAGCTGTCACATTCTTAAAGGACACTTAATGTTAGTAGCCTCTTAACAAATAAGGATACAGCCAGAATCCATTTTGAAAGCCTTTAGGTGGAAATTGTAAGCTTTTGATCTCTGCAAATGAAACATTCTCAGAGATGCTCTAAGCAATAAGATTCTGTTCAAATAGAAAGCTAACTCCCTTCTAGCATCCACAGTATGGAGGGTAGATTCCAGCCTAGAGTGTTGAGGCTTTAGAAAAAACACAAGAAGATATATAACATAATTCATGTGGAAAGTAGGGGATTTGGGTAAAAAAAATTGGGTTCAAAATTTAAGATGTGGACATAAGGAAACCTTTTTCTAAAAGAAAACTGTAAAAGTGTGTCTGCCATTCATGCCCCTAGTTCTCCAAGTCTGTGGAAGTTTTATCAAAAAATGCTGTTTTCTTAAATAACTGTAGCATAGAGAAATTAGCTAGTGGCTCAAATGGAGAGTTCATGAGGCAGTTAAGGACTAAGTTCAAATCCAATGAAGGAGTGGGTTGTGACAGTACAGTACACCCAATAGTCTTCATAGAGATATTGTTATATGAATCTGGCATAACCAAGATGTGCTATATGCAAGATGGGGCACATGAGAGATCATTGGAAAGGTTATGATTTACTGAATGCTATTATCCTGTTTGTATGCGTGTATCATTTCTGTATCTGAAATTTGTAATTGTTATATAGTAAATATTCCTAACAAATTTACACCTGAGGAATGCACTTTAGACAGAATGCAATCAGCCTGGATGGGCCATTAGGGAGCACAATAGGACTTTGAAGATGCTAATCTTCCACTTCCATGGGTTACGTGATCATGTCATCTGGTATGGACTTCATCTTGGACTACTAGTATTTTTCCACTAATAGGGAGTGAGGATCAAACTGGGAAACAAAAGATTCCTGCCATAGGTAAATCCTATTTAAGGCAGAGAAGTGAGTTAATCAGGGTTCAGTCTTCACTGAATACCCACCCAGGATGAAACAAAGACAAAAAATGGGGGTGGAGCAGAGAGAGAGCTGAGCCCAGGCTGGAAAAGGTGTCTGGCCTGTGAAAGAAATGCTGAACATTTGTGGACATGTAACAAGTTTCTTTAATGTATTAACCTTAGTTTGCATGTTTGTTCCGTAATCTGCTTTGATCTGTTTGCTATCTCTTATAATCACTTAAATACTCTCTTTTGTAGTTAATAAACATATTTTTGTTTTCTCTAAACCAGTTTGTAGAATTCATAACTGGGTGTGGGGGAGGTAAAAAGCTGTCCATATCTGCCTCCACATTGAGAGAGAGAGAGAGAGAGAGAGAATATAAAGAGTTTAGGCTATAGAGTTTTCTGTGCTTCAATGACAATACAATTTTGTATTTACACTCCAGAGGGGGTATGCATTTGAGTTCTAGGCAATTCCTTAGCTGAGTTTTCCCATGCAGAGCTGATTTCAGTGTCGGTATCTTTCTGTAGCTGGGTGTGGCCCTACTTGTGCGCATCCTGGAGGAGGCTTGAGGGCTTGGCTCAGCAGGACAGTGTAAGGGAGTCTAGACTGGTGGAAGAGATGGGCTCAGAGGTACCCCAGTACATCCGGTGACACCCTGGAGTTGGGGTAACCCATCACATGGGTTTCCTTATTTGTGGGAATAGGTTAATCAGTTTGTCATGGTTCAAGGCAACAGCACCTGTATTTCCTTCAGTGGTGCAGCAAGGTCACCCACTCTCAGATGTCCACACAAGCACATTCAGAATATATTTAGTCCATCATTTATACTGTTCAGAGATTTTTACGTGCTCCTGGAAACTCCAGATCAATTAGTATAGAATGGATTTTCCTCACTGGGGCATAGCTTCAAAAGGGTGGATTCAAAGTGGATCATTTGCATTCCCCTTACACCACCCAGGAAATCCTAGTAAAGCCACTTCACATGTATTGTACCAAAAAGCCTTTTGAAGTTCCTAATATCTTGCAGTGATTGAATTAGTCAATCTCTTATAGAAGTTACATGCAATTCCACAATAACTCAGACACAATTGCATTTTAATACAATGGACTCCAAAGGTATTAAAGCTAATTCAACAAGGGAACAAGGCAGAAGCAAGCGCTATCACAGCCGTGGGTGACTGCTTTGAGCAGCAGCTAAACTGCTGGTGGGCTTAAAAGCTATTCTGCCGACCCTTCCAACCGATCAGGCAGTGTAGCCAGTTACGAAGCCCACTACAGGCCAGATGCACTCATTAGGTTGCCCTGAGACTGCACTGTTGCAGGCCTGTTTCCTGACAATATGGTTCCCTCAAGTTTCTAGCCTAACAGATTTACTTCCTAGTATACCTGAGTAAAGTTTATTTTAAATTCTTAAATTACAGTTTTGTTCTTATCGAATTCTTTTTTTATATTAATTTCATAATGCAGGTAACCTAGGGAGTCCAATTCAGTCCCCAGAGTAGCTAGTTACCTGATTATCCAGAGTGGCTCCCTCAGCAAGTTACTCAAGATTTACAAGTATCAGAGGGGTAGATGTGTTAGTCTGGATCTGTAAAAGCGACAGAGTCCTGTGGCACCATGCATCTGACAAGGTGGGTATTCACCCATGAAAGCCTATGCGCCAATACATCTGTTAGCCTATAAGGTGCCATAGGACTCTGACACTTTTTCAAGATTTGCAGTTACTTCAGACCTGAGGAGAAAAATTTGGCTCAATGTATGTTTACAGGACAGTTCACTTACAAGTCAGTTCAGAAACAGTATACAAGAAACCTTGTTTTAGCAATGATTAACCTGTCACAGTTTCAGGGTTAACTGAACCTTTGTCCCCTCCCCAACATCATCTTCCTGGAGGACACTCACTTAAGATTCTAAGCTTTCGGGCAGAGAACTACACCTCTCCCTCCAGACCAGGGATTTAGGCTTGCAGTCCCTCTGCACCTCACTGATTTATCTAGCAAGTCTGACTGTGGTCTATCACTTGTGGTTAACTTTTCTCCAGGGGCTGCAACCATGTATACCAGTTACCAACCAGCTTTCACAAAGCAAAGTACACTTATTCTAAGGATAAAAGCATTACAGAGAAAACATGTAAAAACAATAAAAATTCATACACAGATGCTAAAAGCTTATCAGAAGTCATCCGTCTTATGGGTCCCTAGTAAGTAAGTCTCTCGAACCCTTCCACAAGAGTTGGGGTTCCATTTGCACAGAAGTACTGTCCATTTGCTAGATCAGAAAGAGGGCCCATTGTCATTATAAACTCATTGTTTTTATACCGAAAGCTCTTTTTGCTCTCTGGGAAAAAACAGTCTGAATGAGCATAAGTACATAAACCTCCTCGGGGGCTGATAATTCTCTGGAAGTGATTATAGCTTGAGTGATTTGCCTTAATCACCTCCCTGTTCTTTATTTCCTGGAGGAGCTGTAGTAACACTCCTGCAGTGGAGCTACATACAATCCTTGGTCCATTGTGATACATAAATCATTCATAAACTTAATACAATATGGTCCCTCGAGATACTGCATGCAGTTGCAATATCTGCCACAGTAGCTTCCTAGAAAGGGTGTATAATACTGGTCTTTAGAATGGGAGGAAAGTAGACTGAATTATGTAATTTTTTTCAACAAGTTGTACAGAAGCAACATTTTCATTTAAGATATTATAGTTTGTGTATTTGACCTTTTTCTAAAATATTTTTCTGGACCAATCGTCATGCTATCTGTGTCAATATATTCTTATTTTCATCTCAAGAGCAAATATTTTCTCTTGTAACTCTATCAGATTGATACTTTTATATGTTAGTTCAAAAGTTGCTACTAAAACACATCTAGACAGTTACAATGTAAAAATAGTGTTTATTAAGTCTTAGAATATTTCAAACTTACTACATACAGTATTATCTAAGTTAAATCATTATTCAATATATTTCAGCTTTTTAACGCTGGGCTTATCAAAAGAAACACCAGTCTCTGTATGTCTGATATCGCTGCATAAGGCTGTATCTATCTAGCATTAGAACTTTGGATTTGATCCACTCTTTTACATAGTTTAAGCTCCATCATATAAAATGTAAATAGCAATCAGTAAACATAAGGGGGTTTGTGGGTGGCAAAGACATAGTTTTCCAAGATCTGCCACTTATACACTCAGTCATGAAAATACTCATCTAAGTATGCGGTCCAAACTGAGATGGATGACAATTTGGAGAAGCAGGCGGTGGGGGTGGCGGTGGGGGTGGAGGTGGGGGGAATGGGAATGGTGGACTATAAATGTTAGAGTACATATTGGGCCCTGTCCACATCATGTTTGGATTTGGGGGTGGAAAGTGATGCATCTCATTACCAATGGGTCCAAATCCTGGAGGAGGAAAAGGATACTGCAGCATCATGGGATTTTTTTGTCCATGAGGTGGTGGAAACATTGCAGATTCTTGATGTAGCCTCTGATCTGAAGAGTACAAGTGCGGAGGTCTTAGTTGTGGTCTTGAGAAGTTTGGATGAACGGATGGACGAGGAAACCTATCCCTTGAGAAGCCAGGGTTAAGTTCTCTGCCACGATAGCCTCTTGAATAATTTGAAGTAGGCTGTTGCACAGGCTGATGTTGAACTTCATTATTCTCACCTTAAAAACAGCCACAGAATTATTATTTTTTAGTATTAATATTCACATTTTGGATCTTGGACTGAATTTAAAACAGCTTAGTCTAAAAGTTTAACGAAACAGGTGGTTGTCTCTTCCTCTTTGAAATCTAATTACTTAAACAGTATACAAATAAAAATATGCAACTTGCATTTAAACAAACTCAAAACAAGGACTAGCTTATGCTTACCGTTTATCAGCTGACTTATGTGTGTTTTAAAAATGATGAAAAAATAAACATCTGAACTGTAAGGTTTTAGTAAATGTTGTGTGATTAGTGTGGTCAATAAATTACCATTTGTAAACAAAATGTTAAATGAAATCCTTTAGGATTTTTTTTTGTTTTTGAACAATGCTGAAATAACAGTGATATTTAGTGGGTTTTTCTTTTAGGATTTGAAGGCTTGAAAATTAGTGGTAAAAAAAGAAGAAACATCAACCTTCCCCCTCCCCAGCATGCTCAGTTTATTAGTTTATTTACAGTAGGGATACTCAAATTATGAATAGCACAGTAACGTTTTCTTTACAATAAAATTTAAGAGTTTGTTTTGAATAGAAAAACTATAAAGCTGAAGATGTAATATGTGTTCTGATTCTGTGCAGGAATTTTCAGATTTTAACTCCATGGAACACTGCTAAGATTACTGGTACTGGATTTACCTAACAAACCACCAATTGTTTATTGGGTAAATCCAATAAACCCAATAATTTGCCTGCAGCTGTCAGAAAAAACCACCATCACATTCTGGTCAGATAAGAAGCCAAGAGATAGTATTTATGCATATAGCTGACCAATATATGCACAGCTAATTATAATTATATCACATTATCAGCATGAATTATTGATTCCACATATATTAATATGCATTAAGCATACAGTATAAATATCACTTTATATTGTGTGTATTTCTAGCAGTTACAAGGCCTGCTTTGACCTATATTTTTTTATAAACCTGTTCACTTACGCTAAGTATCACTTTACAAAGCTGAAGGTAGCTTTGGCATTGGAACACAAGAAATGTACTAAAGGCAAAATACATTAATATTCTGACCTGGTACAAGTTGAGGAGGTACCTTCATGTATTCAGTATCTAGAATACTAGTATCCAAAATAAGAATAAGGATGGAACAGAACAACAAGTTAAAGAACTGGGACAAATTGGTGGATTTTAGCGATATGTAAAAAGGTTTGTAATTTGTAATGTCATTTACAGGATGATAAACACTCCTAGTTAAAATTTGTAACTTTGGGAGCACACCTTCTGTGTATGTTGAATTTAACACCACCTGAACAAGACAGCTTCTCTGAATCTAATATCATTTAGCAATAAACCTGACTGACAATGGTTGTTTGGTCTCTTGAATACATTTCATACCAAACTACAGTGTGGTCAAGCAACTGACTATATAATTTATCAACAGCAGAATGCAAAATTTTGATTTTACCATTTAAATTTGTGTGTCTCATGCAAGGTAGTATAAAAGGATATCCCCTATATTAACTCTCATTATTTAGTTTATCAGAGTAAGCAGATAAGAGGCTTAATCAGGATTTTGATTTTTATGATGATAAAAAAAACAAGTCATGGAGCCCTTAATTAAAAGGTATTTTGACTCATTGTGGAAGATCATTTTAAAAGCATGTACAATTAAAAAAACTGAGCTTATTATTCCACTGAAAGGAAAATTATCAGGATGTCTGGTCATAAAATATTCACAAGATTCAGCATTAGTCATCTAGGGAATTTACATTTTTATTGACATTCCTACTGTTGTAATAACTGAACCTACTGGTTAATTATGAGCTCAACTGTAAAAAAAAGTGAGCAAATTCATAAGAGGTCACAATCTATAACAACAAATGTTGATGGAAAAAGGTGCAGAAGCAAAACCGAAAAACTAGTCCCAATAAAAAAGCCTAGTGATATAACTTAAGAACTATGTTAAAATCAAACTTGATAAAGAAGAAAAGTGTGGAACTGAAAAATCAATAGGCCAAAATTGGTATTTTGAAAACTAGGTCTAACGGTGAACAAAAATAATGAAAGAATGGACTATTCCTTTCAAACCTCCCATTTGGGGTCCTTAAGAAACCAGACTTTTAAAAAAAAAAAAAATTAGCAAAAGCAGCAGCTGATTGCTAACAGCTACTGAAACAAGCTTCCTATCATGGCTGCCATCCTGGTCTTCTGGGACCTCAGAACTTCTTTATCCTGAAATTGAAAGATGTTTTAAGTAACATGGGCAGGCGGGCGGGCGAGAGAGTGTGCATCACCAGTTCAAGTTGAATCTGAATTCTTTCGGGGATGTTAGGCTTTGGCAACCTATTTGACACTCCCTATGTGCCCTTTTCTTTCCCAACCTTACTTCTTCCCTTTCCTATCCCTCTCCTTTTGCCTTTAAAAGGAGTATGTTCTCTAATGTGTCATTGACCTAACAACAAAACAACATTAACTAGGACAACATTAAGTGAGAGGTTACTGTAAATGATGAACTGAGGGCTTCATCAAGATTAAATGTTTTCATTTAGTGGGTAGGGTCTTCTCTCTCTACTCAATGGCTCTGCACTGAGACAACTATATCCTTCCAGCCAAGGTGGCTGTGATGCAGCTTCCATGCAGTCTGTCAGTTTTGATATATGTTGTCTAGAAAGGGCCACTAATGAGTCATTACTCCTTTTGTGAGAGTTTGTGACAGCTGCCCCCACTGCATTCTCAGCTACTATCAGCTATGGAGTAAAGAACTGAATTCCATTCCTAATCGTGTTTCAACCACCACACTAGACCAGCAGATTTACATTTTCATTTTTAGAGAGTAGATAAATTGACAATTTAGAATATTCATTTTATGTACTGCTATTTAAGTTATGTATATTTAAATAGAAAAAAGTGATCGTTTAGCAAAACAATAAAAATCTCCTCATAAACTTATTAGTGTGTTTGTCTGTATCAAATAGTGCAAGTTTAAGGGATGTGCCCTCATGTGCTTTTAGTTACAATTTTTAAAAGAATTGGAAGATTTCTTAATGTACCGAAGTTCCAATATTAAACCAGTATGAAATTTAAAGAAATATTTATCACTATGCTTTTCAGACTCAGTTTGAGAGACTGAAGTTAAGCCATTTATTTTCTCTTTTGGTATTTACTCACTTGATTCATTCATCTCTGATTTGGGTTTCTTTCTTTCTTGATTCCGAGATTTCTTTTTCTTTGTTATTTCCTGCCTCTCCATTTCATCATCACTGAACTCTAAAGCCTTACAAAAGTCCAAAATGATATTATTTAGAAAAATTATCAAAAAGTTGTTCTACATTTAAAAGTCAACATTTTAACTTGTAGAATACCTTACAGAGGTCCTCTGGAAAATAGTCTGATCAAGTAATTACAGACTTTACCATAACGCATATGCACAAGGGATTTAAATTAAGGTTTCACAGACAACTTTAATTCTATCATTTCCTAACTTCTGAATGCTTAACTTAGTTTTTTGCATGTAATAACTAACTATATATGTGTGTATAAAAAAATACATGTAATATTGTTAATAACTACTGGATGCTGCCTACAGAGAAGAACTACTGCTGGGTAATTCCACCAACTTGTTTCTGGAAGCAGTCTCCAGAAAGAAAGATTTCTTACTTGTAAACTGGAGTTCTCAGAGATGGCTCTGCAAATTCACAAATATGGGTTTTCACACTGCCTAGTGGTGCCTAATGATAGAACCTTCCCCAAGCAGCATCCGTTAAAAGCATGCTCATACCCCCTGCCACACCTTCCTTCAGCATCTCCAAACACACTGAGGGTAAGGTTATATAAGGGGATGCAGTTCCCTCTACTATCTGTGGATCTTCCATCACCAACTCAGAGTCACAGAACAAAAGGGCTGAGAAAGAAAGGAAGGCAGGTGGGAAGTAAATAATCTTCATTTCTTCTTTGAGTGGTTCTGCACATTACATAAGAACGACCATACTGGGTCATACCAAAGGTCCATCTAGCCCAGTATCTTGTCTTCTGACAGTGGCCAAAGCAAGGTGCTCCAGAGGAAATGAACAGTACAGGCAATCATCTATCCCCTGTCACCCATTCCCAGATTCTGGCAAACGGAGAATAGGGACACCATACCTACACATCCTGGCTAATAGCTACTATGGACGTATCCTCCATGAATTTATTTAGTTCTTTTTTGAATCCTGTTATAGTCTTGGCCTTTACAACATCATCTGGCAAAGAGTTCCACAGGTTGACTGTGCGTTGTGTGAAGAAATATTTCCTTTTATTTGTTTTAAACCTACTGCCTATTAAACACATAGCACAATTGACAACTGTGACAGACATCCATCACACATTAACAAATGTTGTAAGCCAGTCCCCAGTTCAGAAAAAGCATTTAAGCACATGCTTAGCTATTACGACACATGGGTCTCAAATGCAGGATTCATAGTCGTGACCATACTCCAACCTGCCACCTGGCAGTCTCCATTTATAAGCAGTTTGATAAGCAGTGCTGAAAATTACCTGGAGGAGGGAACACAGTCCTAACTGAACAGAAACTGAAACACCATTCTACCAAATCTAGCTTCAGACCTTGAGGCCAAGTTGAGAGAATAATACTTAGCAAATGTGTGTACAGAACTTCTAGTCACAGCCCTGCAAATTCAGTAACATACACTTGCTTAAGGTAAAGAATAGAAGCTATCACAGCTCTGGTGGAATGAGATTGTACTGTTGCAGGCACAGGAATTTCTGCTAATGTGTAACATTCAATAATACATTTTAATCCACCTAGAAATAGTCTGGGAATAACTGTGTAACCCATGTTCTTCCTAGCATAAGACATGAATAATCTAGATTGTCAAAAGCTTTTAGTTCTATTTAAATATGCAAGAGCTCTTACTTCCAAAGAATGTACAACAGATCACCCTTATTAATGTGCAGCTTTGGAAAAAAAATACCATCAAATTAATTGTCTGATGGGAAAATCAGAAGCCACTTTTGGCAAAAACCTGGGATAGACAGAAAGATGGCTAGTTCATTGGGCTCAACAGTTAGTGATCAACAGCTCGATGTCTAGTTGGCAGCCAGTATCAAGCGGAGTAGTTCCTGGGGCCAGTTTTGATCAACATCTTCATTAATGATCTGGATGATGGGATGGATTGTACCCTCGGAAAATTTGCAGATGACACTAAAATGGGGGGAGAGACAGATATGTTGGAGGGTAGGGATAGGGTCCAAAGTGACCTAGACAAATTGGAGGATTGGGCCAAAAGAAATCTATGAGGTTCAATAAGGACAAGAGCAGAGTCTTGCTCTTAGGGTGGAAGAATCCCATGCAGCCCTACAGGCTGAGGACTGACTGGCTGAGCAGCAGTTCTGCAGAAGAGGACCCGGGGATTACAGTGGATGAGAAGCTGGATATGAATCAAAAATATGCCCTTGTTGCCTAGAAGACTAACTGCATATTGGGCTACATTAGTAGGAGTATTGCCAGAAGATCGAGGGAAGTGATTATTCCTCTCTATTCGGCACTGGTGAGGTGACATCTGGAGCATTGCGTCCAGTTTTGGGTCCTTCACTAAAGAAAGGATATGCACAAGTTGGAGAGAATCCAGCAGAGGGCAACAAAAATGATTAGGTGGCTGGGAAACATGACTTAGGAGGAGAGGCTGGGGGAACTGGTCTTATTTAGTCTGCAGAAGAAAGGAGTGAGGGGGGAATTTGATAGTAGGTTTTCAATACCTGAAGGGGGAATTCCAAGAAGATGGAGCTAGGCTGTTCTCAGTGGTGGCAGATGACAGAACAAGCAGCAATGGTCTCAAGTTGCAGTGGGGGAGGTGTAGGTTGGATATTCGGAAAAACTATTTCATTAGGAGTGTGGTGAAACACTGGAATGGGTTACCTAGGGAGGTGGTGGAATCTCCATCCTTACAGGTTTGTAAGGCCCGGCTTGACAAAGCCCTGGCTGGGATGATTAGTTGGTGTTGGGCCTGTTTTGAGCAGACCTCCTGAGGTCTCTTCCAATCTTAATCTTCTATGATATTTAAGAAAATACGTTCCTTAAATCAAGAGACATGAACCAATCTATGACTGAAAGTGAAGGTATTACAGAGGCAAGAGTTAATATATGGAACTGATATTTCCGAATATAATTGTTCAGGTTTCTTAGATTTAAAATTGGATGAATCACTCCCCTTCTTCTGTACCAGAAAGTAAGCTGAATAAAACTCCTGATGCCTCACGTGTTTGGATACCTTCTTTACAGTGGTTCTGAGAAGCAACTTCTGCACTTCTGAAAGTAGAATAACCTCATGAGACAGTTTGGTGAAAAAGAAGGGCAAGGGAAACTGAAATGTTTTCAAACTGAATGGCATAGCCCTTTTCTATAATTTCTAAGACCTATTCCTCCAATATAATAAGCCTTGATTTGCTGATAAAATGGGCTAGCCTATCTTCAAACTGAGGAAGCAAGGGGTCCTTGCTGATTGGTTCTGGTCACTCGATACTCACATCATATGTCAGGGTTGGTATACAATGAAGATGACGGGGAGATAGCGGACTGTTTAGGGTTTGACCTTGATTAAAAAACAAAACACCACATTTTTTATGTTGACTCTAAAATGACAGTCTGCTGGTGCTGTTGATATCTTTGATTTGATGAGAAACAACCCAAAGATGACTGCAGATAATCTGACAACAGAAAGGAGGAGTAAAAGGTCTATTCCTAATAGAAGAAATCAAGCCCAAAGAGCAGGTCATCAATCTTGTCTCCTTCAGCAACTCATCCATCTTTTCACAGAGAAAACTATGCCTTTCCAAGAAGCGATCTTCCATTTTAATTCTAGCACCCAGAGTCAAAGAAGAGGAACAAAGCCAAGCATGTCTCCTTGGAATAACAGTAGATGCCAATGCTCTAGCAAAAGAGTTCAAGGTGTCAGACAAAGTCCGGAGACAGTGCTTTGCCACAATCTGAATCTCTGTTAGGATTGCATTTGCCAGTTTCCTTTGGTCATCCAGCAAATCCTGCACACACACTGCCATCTTTGGAATTTATAACAGACCATAACAGCTTGGTAATTTGCCACCCTAATACTAAGAGAGGAAGAATAGAACATTGATTCTCTAGGAAGAACAATCTTCTTTCCCTTTCTATCAGCAGAGATGGAATGTGCCTCTCCAGACTTCAACGTGCTACTAACAGCAGCCACTATCAGTGAATTAGATGCAGGGTGTGTATGGAAAATATAAAAACCCCTCCAAAGATATCTGAAATAATTTGTCTGCTTTCTTGGCTTTAGATAAAAAGACTAGTCCAAGCTGTCTTACCAGGCTGGAGCACACCAACAAGGATTGGTAAAGACATGGGAAAGTAGCCCCATGAACACTAGCTGAGATGTCTTCTCCATAGGTACTGAAGGCAAATTAAAAGTGGAGACCAAGTGAGCCATTAAAACTTACCTCAGGTGGTGGTTCTTGGTCATTCAGCCATGATGCATCAGACCCTTTCTCCCTAAAAGATTGGAAACAAAGATGTTGAGAAGCTTTAAATAGCAATCTAATTCACTGGTTAAGAAGAGATTCCTAATTCTGTGACTTTACTTAAAGTAATTACTTTACAAAAAAACACACTAAGATAACAGATAAGCAGCTATGGAACCTTGAATAAAATGTAAGTGGATTTTAAGCTCGTTTTTAAAACAGTTGCTAACTAGTTAGAAATATTTCACAGCTTGGTAGATCATGCGGTTACTACAGACCATTTCTACAATGCTCCTACTTTGAGAAGTGAAGGCCTCATATAGTTAACATTAAGCTTTGGATGAGTACTTTTTCAAATATTTTTTAAAGCCAAATTGTTACAGTAAACTGGGATACCTGTTGCATGGCCATTCTCTTTCCTAGGGGTCTGTTTTGACAATGGCACAGTATAGTTTGGAAGATTAGATAAGGCTAAAAGGAGGTACTTCTCACTTATGGCTCTGTGTCCAATCATCTCATCCTCCATATTGCCACTTCAGGTTTGTGTTTACCATTGTGTAATGCCAACAGACCCCGGTTGTCAGCCAGCAGGATCGAACCCGAGAGCTTAGTGCATGAACCTCTGCTGCAGGAGCTAAAAGCCAACTCGCTGTTAGCTAAAGCTGTAGAGGACACTGACTGACTGACACACACACACACTCTCTCTCTCTCAGTGGTCTCGGTGACATTTGATGGGACAGAACACCACACCCAGAAAGTATGTGGGTTACATATGCACTCCCATTTTTCCCAAACCACACTTATCACACACTACCTCTTGTTATCACTTTCATCTCATTCCCCTTTCTGTTATCAGAAACCTCTCTCATCCACAACCAGCTGGAGAATGCATTCAGCTGTTCTAGCAGGTTTCTCTGCAGTTTACTTACTTGCACAATAGAAAGATGGCTTAAGGAAGCAAAGGTAATCATTTCTTGCTTAACAGAGAAGATGAACAATTACCAGTCCTGAGTTAAATTTCACTCAAAAATTTGTAAAAACCCCCAAAGATATCAACATAAAAAGTAAATGCAAAAATGGTCAACTTGACTATTGTCCCTGAATTTCCACTAGGCAATCTTCTGCAAATTAGCAGATATGAAAAGTGAAATTGTACCATCATCCATTTGTGAAAACATCAACACTGTATGCCAAACTTAAATCATGATATTTGAGAGAAAGTTTAAGCAAGGCTTTTTTTTAAACAATTAAAATATCTTTTTCCACATTTCTTACAAATAATTACAAAATGCTTTGATCTGCAATACCAGGATATTTGCAAAGATATTCGTTTATGGTAGTGTTCTATTTCAGTGGTAAGCCATGGCTTGAGCAAAGTACAATGGAGATTTCAAGAAAGCAGTATTGCAGTTCTATTATTCCTTAAAGTTACAGCACTAAATTGAGATGGGTCAGAATTACATTGACTCAAACTGTGCTATGGAAGGAATGCTCTCTCAGAAAGGCAGAATTCCCCAGTCTGCACTGAGCATGCTCACTGATACAATCCTTCAAACTCTCCAATATACCATTGTGTCCCATCTCCTCCTAACCTTCCCTGTCATTCATGGTTTTTGGCCCACAGGTGGCATACAGAATGAGCAGTCTCTACACTCTGTGAAAAGCAAGTGTATGTAGGAGGAAGAAGTTAAAGTAGGGTATGACCTGGTGACTATTATTATATGTAATGAGGGCCATAGTGGCCACTTGCTTATCTCTTACTGAGTCCTTGATCTTTTCTTCAAAGACTATAATTCTGTTACCATAGGAATGCATATACTGCAGAATTTATACATTTTGAGTGCAAATACAGAGTTGCAGGAATTCTCTTCTTCTAAATGTTCTTAAGAATATTTCCTGGGATATACATTTCAGGTTCTTTTCTAAAAAAATAGCTTACACCGCTTCCTGCAGCTCCCAGTGGCTGGGAGCGGCAAACCGTGGCCACGGGGAGCTGCGGATGGCCGTGCCTGCAGACAGTCAATGTAAACAAATTGCCTTGCGGCGCACCAGCGGATTACCAGCAGGCCACAAGTTGCCCACCACTAATCTAAAGTAAATGAACAGAGAATACTTTCAACAGATTTTCAGACAAGTCAAACAGTACAAATGCACATAATGGAGAAGTGATGGGCCACTAGGTGAAGAAACTCATGCCTGTGGATAAACTCAGTGAAAAGAAATACAGCCACAGGAATAACAAATCCAGCAAGCAGTACAAGCTGAAGAGAAGCAAAAGATAGGACAGCAAGAGTACAGCTGGACTTACAACGGAGAGGAAAAGTTAATTCCTCTCTGAAGAGATAGAGTATACTGCAGAAAGTAATTTATTTTGTTCTTGTTAATAATGATGCATTTGGTGTTAGCTGTACCAAGTAAGGAAATGTGTACAAGCTCACAAAAGTTAACATGTTGTTAACTTACAGTTTATTATTAAGTAGTTGGTAATATCCTACATTATTTATTTTCTTGCTACAGTTTTGGGTTTACCCTTTTAAATAATTTAAAATTATCCCTTTTGTCTTGGCTTGCCTCTGCCTCCCTCACATTTAGCATAGCCTAATGTAGTCTGGGATCACAGCGTATGGATACAGTTAAAGCTGTATTAGTGGCTGCAAGAAATCTTAAAACTGAAATTCTCACAGTAATGCAACATTACTCAGTAGATTTCACCTAATCAAATACGTTAGCGTTTTGAACCCAGCTCTGCCACTGCCTCACTGTATTGCCTGGCGAAGTCACTGAATCACTCGGTCTCAGTGTCTCTATCTGTAAACTGTGGATAAGAATGCTTAATTACCTACTTCACAGAGATATTCTGAAAGATAAACTACTTATATTTTATAGCACTTTGTAAATGTAAACCATTAAGTATTATTTATTATCTAAGTAGTAAATAAAAAGCTAGCTTCAAAACTGAGTTTTAACTGAGAAGTTGAATTCAAATTCTTGATAAGTACGAAACAGATGTAAAAGACATAGGTGTATCTGGGTTAAATTTAATGGCCTGTGATATGCAGGAGGTGAGACTAGAGGATCTAATGGTTCTCTCCGGCCTTCGACTCTACAAAACTAACATTAAAGAGAGATGTCTTCTGTCAAGATGGAGAAGATAATGAAAATAACTATTTCAAAGATTTAAGACCAAAACAAAACTGGCTAAAGAATCTGAATTTCATGCATTATGTTACTTGAAGTGTATTACCAGTTCACGTTAGGAATTTAGAACACTAGATAAGCTTGATTCCTACCATATAAAAATCTAATTTTAACCAAATTGCACTTTGTGTATTAAATCGCTAGTCCTCGTTTTGTTAGAAACTCATTTCAAATTGCATCTGTAGACTTCTCATAGCAAATGTGGTCACCCATCAATGTTTTTAAAAAGTCAAATTGTGTAACCTTATTATATTCCTAGATAAAATACTGAACTGCTTAAAATTAAGAAAATGGGTAAACAAAGGGTAAAAAAAGATGTAATTGTCTCAACAACAACATTACAAACCCAGGAAATTCAATGTTACATTTAAGAGATATCCAAACACAGTAAGATATGAAAATACACAATTAAGGTACCTTAACCTCATCCTTCAATTATGCAGTAACCATAAAATTAAGATTCATATACCAGAGTGTTTATAGCCTCAAATTAGAAGATAGATGTCTTCAGAAATAAATGACTTCCAATTTTTTCCTCATGGAAAAGTCAAGATACTTGAGGGATGGTGGAATGTGTCAGGAGTCATAATCTTTCCTCAAGCATCTAGGCTTCATTCCCTTTGGGAACAATAGGAAACTGTGTCCATTTTATTAAAGGACTTTTTTCTAACGGCAACTCTAACTTCACTGTTCTTGTGAGCTATATGATGTCAATCATTCTGAGAGAGAGTGATGTTTAATAGTTTTTTGTAATAACACAATATATCAGGGCCTGCTGAAGTAGAAACTTTCTGTTATGAAGAATAAGGGGAAAAATTACTTTTAATCCTGTAAAGCTTCTTTAAAGGTAGCCAATGAACTGTAAGTTATACGTATATGGGAAGCCTGAAGAGTTTGAACAGTTCCATTATTATTTCAGGACACAACAGTTGTCTGACACAGGGTGCTAAGTTCTTTAGTGGACCCATTTTTATATTAAACTAACTTGGATTTATTTGTCAATTATCATAAAATGTATTCTGTACCCGAAGACTAAGTGCTATAATTTTGGAGAGGATACACTGAATTCTTCATACATAAAATTCTTTAAGTGTAAAAAACTCAACCCCAACTATGGAGCCACTAGACCGGTGACCTGGAGCCTAGCTCAGCAGTCACAGGCAGTCCTGGCTGGTGGGAGAACAATGGGCTGCGAAGAGAGGATCCCTCGGGACCCGACCAACCGGTTCCAGCTAGAGGCCCAGATGACCCTGTTTACCTGAAGGCAGAACAATGGACAGACATAGGACTCTGGGGAGTGAGATCAGCTGCCCAGCTGGGAAGTAGGGGGCTCTGTGCTGGAGACAGGGAGCAGGCAGAGCCCACCTGGAGGCAGGGGAGACTTGGATGTGCTGTGCTGAGGCAGGTCAGGCCTGGGGGTCCTGAGAGTTCCTGTGCTGTGTTGAGTGTTCAATAAACGCCCCTGTTTTACGCTGGCTGAGTGTCACTCTGGTCTAGAGAACAGGGTTGCATCATCCCCTTCGGGGGTGGAAGCCCTGGGGGTCCCAGGCAAGGGGACTCCCTGAAGGGGCCCGCGGCAGAGGCAGGCATGCTAAGGCTTAGAGAGGTGCGGATCCAGGAGATGGAGGGACTTACCCCATGAGGGAGTGGACCGCTGAGAAGGGCTGTCTCCCTGAAAGGGGCACCCCCCATGGACCACACAGGGCCAAGAGTGGGCATGACCAGTGAGTCCGTGACAGTTCCTAGAGGCAGCTGTTGCTAGGGGAAGTCCTTGGCAGTGCAGCTGAAGGAGGCCATGAGGCCAGGGAGTGGGATTTCCCCCTGGAGGCCTAGAGCCAGTGCCTCTACTGGACTGGCCCAGCCTAATAGGGACCCAATAGGTTTAAGCAGAGGCTCTGTACCCTTTTCCAGCTCCTATCCCCAAGCCTGAAATAATATATGTGGCAACTACATGAAGGATCCCTATCAGGTTTCCTCCCATGGGTCTGTCCAGAAAAAGGGAAGAGCTGAGCCCAAATTTTACTTCCTTGTGTATCAACTGAATGCATCCAGATTCTATATGAATAAAAAACAAAATAAATTTGGAAAAATACAGTTATTGTTGTGTACTGCTGAAGAGACTGGTGACATTTTGGTCCCAAGAACAAAACAGAAGAGGAGAGGTCCTATGGTAATCTAAACAAACAATACATATGTAAATGCAGGAGGTCACCAAAAAGCAATAGTAGAGAGTTCTACACGGCTCTTATCAGTGAATGCTTCTATAAGGTTTGTCTTGAAAACAAGTAAATAAACTGGAATTTCTGAAGATTTAATATGAACCTTATTCAGACAAATCCAAGCATCTGTCAGCTTTCTCAAAGGCTCCTGAGGCTGTCAAAGGCAGCACTAATGAGCCCATGCTAATCATTAAGCCTAAATGTCAATTATATTCAAGACAGCAACTGGGTTTTAACTGAAAATAGGTTTCAGGGGGAAAAAAAATCAGCTATCAAAATACTAAACATCTGGTGTAGCAACCTGTCCAAAAGAAGCTTTTCTGACCACAACTGTGTTGCATAAAACTTGTAAATAGAAATAACTGAAGTGCATATGTATATTACCTCGAAAGTATCTAATAGCAGCTGCATAATGGATAACAAGGGGAAAATTACTAACAATTCTACTTGCATTGTTCTTCCCTCATCGTAGCATCACCTACATTAAGTATTATGGCTCCACCAAGAAGGAAGCTAGGCAACAAGAATCTACAATTCCAAGTGGTTTGAAGTCAAACACAGACACATCCCACTTCCACCTCAGTCAAGAAATTTTACAGCAAGAAAATTCTTCTAAGAGACTCACCACCTAACAGGCATTCCCCAAGAGAGAAGGAAGACAATGGAGGGAAGAAGAAGATAACAGGCAGTTATTGCTAAGTACATTTCTGCTGAGATACACCTTTTAAGCAGATACAACATGCAGTAAGAATCAAGAGGAGTTAATATTCTCATAGCAGCACACATTTCATACTCTGATATTCAAGTGCCTACAATATGGTCCACAGGTCATGGCATTGCACTGGGACTCATGAGCTCTTGATTCAATTCCTGCTCCAGCAACAAACTACCCATATGAGCTTGGGCAAGTCACTGTAGGTACCATGTGCCTCAATCCCTCCCTCTCAAAAAAACCCATCCCAAAACCATAGATAATACCTCCCTGCCTCATGCAGGAATTTGGAGGATAAAATCTATTAATAATTGTGAGGCACTCAGAACCAACAATGACAACACACAAATACTTAGGAGGGGAAACCTGCTTTTTGTTGTGTGCACACAGTTGATTATTCCTAAGCAGCAGAAGACTGCCAAGTTGTTTTAATGATTAAATGTAACTCGTCTTTGATGTCAGAGGAACAAAAACATCTCTCTTCCTCGCCCTCCACCCCCAGAATTTCTGTAAGAAAGCAAATGTCTGTCAGAAATACCAGAGAGAAGAATGAAAGGGAACCTATAGCTCTGAGAGATCATTACATGACACTTTGCAACCATACTGACTGCCCATAAAACTCAAACCTTGCTATAAGCCAGACAGGGAAACAATGACAAACTTGCCATCCTACTTCTGGGCCAGGTTTTCTTCCTCAGCATACCACAACACAATTCACATGAGCAGAGATACTAAATAACCTTCTGCAAGAAGGGGTAATAATTCTTTGATTTTTGAATTTGGGCATTTATTCTTAAGATCTGCAAGTCCATCAAAAAGCTAACGTATCAGAAATATTATGTAACAATAAACCTTAAAATTAAATTCTTTAGATTGGACTTCATGTTTTTGACAAGTGTATTTTCCTTTTTAGCGGGTGATAATTCTTCATTAAAAGCATTACATTATTAACTGAACATCTACTTTCTTCCGGTGTACTGGTTAACAAAACAAAGTGAGGTTTATGCATAAAACGTTGAAACTTTCCTTTGTTCAACATGGACTGAACACAAGCTACATTTTCAAAGGAGATCATAGCTTCCCTAATGATCCTGATCTTTGTACTGTTCCTTTTCGAGTTACAATTATCTAGTCAGAAGCAGGACCTGAAGCATTACAGTTGCTGTCAATCATCAATGCTGGCTGCACAGAAGCTCAGTGTATAAGAAGAGACTCAAGCTAGTTGTATTTGGAGCTCTGATTCTCAGGGTCACAATCATAAGTCTCAGCATACCCAGCTATACTGAGGGAATCTGCTGATACAGGATGAGAAGGGTGTTTTTAATAATAGTTGTTTCTAAAGAGAAGTAGATGCAGAGAAAATTAGATTATCTTTGTCAAAACTGGTAGTACCAAACCTTTACCTTTCTTCGTTCCTATCCTGGCCAGTTTAAGATACTGTGCTTTGCTTAGCTAAATAACAATACACATGCCACAAATATTTTAATACGTTATTGACTCACTGTTTTAGTTTCTCTGTGAATATATACTGGGTGAAGTCCTCCACTGATGGTGCAAAATACACGGTATCTTTGATATGAATACCTTTTGCTTCAATATGCTCAGGGCTGTTAAATAGTAACACGTAGAAGGGATGCAAAACAGGACCAAATACCTCATATATCTGAAAGGGGAAAAATAAGAATTACAATTTACCTGAAGAAACAACTTTCAAGGAGAAAGACAACTTCGAAATTTTAAATGTAAACATTATTGGTTATTATCAAGGCAACATTAACTAGTGCATTTTAAAAAATAGACATCAAATTAATTTTTTGCACATTGAGATTTTGTGATCAGATTTTTTTTTGATGAGTTGTTTGACAGAGTTGTGTCTGTCTTCTGCAAATATTACTGCTAAAAAATAATTTTCTTCTTTCCATATCTAACCATGTCACCACCACACCAATAGCAGTCTCACCAAATGCAAACTCCTCACCCTGGCCAACACAGTCTTGCCTCCATCCATCTCTCATTATCCTCTTCTACTGCTCTGACTTCCTCTGCTCCTCTCTGTCCTTTCGCCTTATTATCTCTTTGCTATCCTCCCTCACTCTTGACCTCCTCTCTTTTGTCATGTTGCTTGTCAATTTCAGGGCAAGGTACTTATATTTCCCCTCCATGTTCTACCAAGAGCAACCACTCTACATTACTGGCTCCTCATCTGTCACTTTTCTTGGACAGAGAAGCACAACTGTATCTTTCCAGAATGGGTCTCTCCATCCCTCCCCACGCCCTGCAGGCTGCACAGTTCCCTACCTACACTGTGATATTTCCAGCAAGCTGGACTTCCCAAAGGGCCAGCATCTGCACTTTGCTTTCACAGAGGTTATGAACAGTGTAACTGCCCACAGCTGCAAGTTACAACACAGCTTTCTAAGAAAGTATATTTATTCTTAAAGTGAAAGCATTACAAAGAATACACTGAAAACAAGAAAAAAATAAACATGCTAAAAATCTTACCAGAGATCACCCCAACTCCAATCTCTGTATGTATCAGCCCTTCAAAACCCACAATTGGGTTTCCCCATGGGTTACCAGTTCATTAGTATCTTAGATTCAGAACAATCACCACAAATAGTTCTGCCTTTCCTTTATACTGCTCTTGACTTTAATCTTGATCTCATATAATAGGTGACCAGCAAACAATAACCCAGTCCTCATGGCATAGATTCAAAAGTATGGAATTTTTTGCATAATCAGAGGTGGGGAATTTGCATTCACTCCCCACTTCCTGACGTTCTCCAGGAAAACCACTTAATACGTTTTGTTCCAAAAGCCCATTTTTTTCTAGCACATTGTTCAGTATAGTCCTTTGAACCTCCAGCTCTCGCATCTCCCTCCTCAAAATGTTACGCACAATCCCGGTTCACAATAATATATAAACCAGGCGTTCTCATACGTTTTCTTTCTGAGCGCCCCCCTGCCAACATGCTATAAAAACTCCGAAGCCCAGCTGTGCTACAACAACTGCATACAAAAGGCAAGGCCAGCATTAGGGCATAGCAAGCAGGGAAATTGTCCAGGGCCCGACACCACGGGTGGGCCTGTGAAGCTAAGCTGCTCAGGCTTTGGCTTCAGCCGTGGGTGGTGGGGCCTGGAATCCCAGGCTTCAGCCTCATGTGGTGTGGCTTCAGCTCTCTGCTCTGGGCCCCATCAAATCTAATGCCAGCCTGCTTGGCGGACCCCTGAAATCTGCTCGAGGCACCCCAGTAGGCCCCGGAACCCTAGTTGAAAACCATTGATGTAAACCATTCATTTAACACAATGGAACCCAAAGATAATGAAACTTAATTCTACATGGTCTCCCAGCGACAACAGGAAATTACCCTGCCACGCCATCCTCTATACCCAAGGCCCTACCAAATTCATGGTCCATTTTTGTAAATTTCAGTAATAGCACTTTAAAAATCTTGAATTTCACAGTTTCAAGTACTCAGATCTTAAATTTCACGGTGTTGTAATAAAACATGAATTATGTGACGGAGTCAGACCAGAAGGGTATAGGAGAGTGCTGGAAGGCAGGTATATCAGCCTTAGGATGTGCAGGTCCTTGTTCCCTGGATAGCCAAACAAAGGCTATTCCAGGCCAATCAAGACACCTGGGGCCAATTAAGAACCTTCTAGAAAGGAGTAGAAACAGCTAGCCTAATTGGGACACCTGAAGCCAATCAGGGACTGGCTGAATCCAGATAAAAACCTCCCAGTTAGTCAGGTGGGCTGTGGGTGTCAGGAGCTGTGGAAGGAAGTTATGCTGTTGGTGAGACTGAGTGTTGGACAACATATCATACTGAAGGAAGGAGGCCCTGAGGTAAGGGTGAAGTGGAGTTTGAAGAAGCAGGGACTGCTGTGGGGAAGTAGCCCAGGGAATTGTATTGTGTTTTGTGCCTACAAGGTCAGCCATCTTAGCTGATACTATTAGGGTCCCTGGGCTGGAGTCCGGAGTAGAGGGCGGGCCCGGGCTCCCCCCTTTTCCATCT
Organism: Dermatemys mawii; assembly: GCA_007922305.1. NCBI lineage: Eukaryota > Metazoa > Chordata > Testudines > Dermatemydidae > Dermatemys > Dermatemys mawii. Next base: position 60,010,732 of record ML677326.1, on the reverse strand, counting down.
TCCATACTGGCCTGTGATGAAGGTAACTCACTAGGTGGTGACTCTTGCCAATTCTACTGAGAAAGAGAGGTCACTCTGGGGCCTAGATGAGTTTCTGAGGCCCCTAAATCTGCCAGGAAGCGCAGGACCCACAAGGACAGACTTGGAGCTTTGTCACAACACATATTTTAAAATGGCAAAATATAAACACAAAGCCCTTAAGACTCTGCATTTCTCAAACTGGGGGCCCTGACCCAAAAAGGGGTTGCAAGGCTACTGTAACGTGGTCACAGTATTGTTGCCCTTATTTCTGTGCTGTCTTCAGAGTTGAGCAGCTGTAGAGCAGTGGCTGCTGGTTGATTGCCCAGCTCTAATGGCAGCACTGTGTACTTTTGTATACTTTTATCATATGGTATAGGGTACTTTTAGAGTATAGGGTAAAAATATACAAAAGACCAGATTTCACAGTCCATGACACATTTTTCATAGCTGTGAATTCAGTGGGGCCTACACCTGGAACAGTCTCCCTGTCTTTGTCTACCAACAACTTTCTACCTCTGCTTAAAATTCACCTCTACAAGCAATCCTTCCTGCCTTTTTAACATCCACACTACCTCACTTGTACTGCTGTGTTTGTTCAACTTATTTTATTTAGATTGGAAACTCTTTGGACCAACAAATGTGTCCCTATAGGATCACTATGTATTGTGTAATTGCCCATAGTTGCAAGTTACAACAAATCTTTACAGCGCTAAATGATTTGTAATAATCTAAGTATCATGCTCCTATTCCTTTTTAATTGAAATTATAACTGTACTTTTCTAAAATATATAATTTAGATAAGTAATCCATTTTCTTTTGATCTAACTCAAACAGCTTGTATATAATCTGAAACATTTCTCATAATGAGTCAACTGATTTTTCAAAATCTGCAGTTAAATTAAGATAATCAGCTTTAAGACTGTTGGCAACCACTATTTTGATGAGAAGTAACAGACTGTAAAAATATCCTTCCTTTACGCTTTATTGCTTGTAAACCCAGAGAAAGCCTTCACTGTATAACAGTACACAGTGTGCAGAAACATTTTAATACTTAAAGTATAAAAGCAGAATGGAAACTTATTTTACAGACTCTTGGGCTTTTCATTTCTGGCTTCTGATACTGATACAGCCACAAATTGTTACTATTCAATTGGAAGGTAGCAATTTTTTAAAGAAAGTATTTTCAAGAATAATTTCCTTCCCTGTGTAAAACAAAATGGATATAATTTTCTTTTCAAGTAGGTATAAAATATAGGGAAAAAGTACAATCTACTCTAAAAAACCCACTTAAATTTGTTCTGCAATCAGATGGCTTCAAAGTTTTCACTGAGTTCTGAGGAAAAACTAAAGTCTGAAGGAATTCTTGATAAGCAGGTGGATCATACTGAAATTTCGTGGAGAAAGATCTGGCCACATGTGTTTAAAAACAAATATATTGTAAGGAATTGAGATGACAAGCACCCATGCAGGAGTCAGGCATGACAGAAAATCCTTTGACTTACCAAACAGAAGAACTCTGATGAACTAGTGCCCTTAATGGTGATAGTTTCTACAAAGGTTTGGAGAGGAGAAAGAAGGTCCCAGAGCCCTATAGTCTCCATGCTAGCCAGAGAAGGTGACTGCATAGCACACACGCTAAGCTAGAAGGCACTATTACAACAGCTGGTCAGGAACTTTTTCAACATCACAGTTTTTCCACCGGAAAATGAAACATATCTGTTTAAGGAAACTTTTGTTGGGAATATTTCTCAGATCCAGGATGGATTTTCTGGTTTTAACCATAGAGAAAATCCCACCTCAGAAAAGCCAACTAGCTTGGTGGTTAGGGCACTCACCTGTGATTTGAGAGGCCCATATTCAAGAACTTAATTTATCTCACATTGTATAAATAATTCTGTATTCACGGGGCCAGACAGATGGGCTGACTATAATGATTATGGCACTCACATGGGATGAGGGAAGCGGGGAGAAGAAACCTCTCACTTTTTATTAACATTTCGAAAGGTCTTGATTTTGTCCTGTTGCAGTGTAGAAAAGTTTCTGAAATCTCATGGGAAAACCACTTCCCACCCAGCTCTGGGCACAACCTCTTTTCCCATCCCACTGAAAAGCTGTAACTCTGCTAATCATGTGATGTCCACCAAAGCCCCTACATAATTGGTATAAATTTTACAGTAGCTGCCAAGCAGTTCTAAATTCTAAAGCCAAAGCAGACCCTTAGAATCAAGCACCTGGAACTGGTAGCTAACATCCCACCCGTCCCTCTCCTGCACCAAAATAGGTCTGTTTTCTCTTTAGGAAAATGCGGAAAAATTCCTCTTATCCGCATGTGTTAGAGTCCATTATTCCACAGGCAGCTGACTCAACAGCCTGGTGGAAACAAAACCCTATTGGCTCTTCCATCACATTATCTTTTCCAATACCAGGAACTTACCTTCTGAAAAGTTGTTGATCAATGTTGGGATACCTACTCTGAAGGGAGCTACAGATAGTTCTTGACTATACAAAGACTCACATTCCTAAAATCATACAGTAGGCTTGCTAGTAGTTAGAATCAATACTAAGTGTTGATAAAGAGGTTTCACAATTTTATTTTTAAATAGGCAATGTGCATTCAGTCTTCATTTATACAGTATTATAGCAGGAGCGAGAAGAAACCTAACTTTCCATTTTAAAAAAATTAAAAAAAAAAATAAATCCCAAACAACCACCTTCGTTGTGTACATCAGCACTTTGAAATTTTCCAGGGAGAAACCCCTGTAAATCACCTTTCATAAGCAACTGACATTTATTAGCCAATTTTCTCAGAGAATATATCTGATTATACCGGAATAACACAATATTAGCCCAGGGTAAAAGCAGCAGCAGAGATCTAAACACACCCCATACCTTTCCTACAGAGTAGGATCTACTCCTAAACTCTACTCTTTTTCTAGTTCCCTGCACAATGCCCAATTACTAACTTTCAGATCATTTTTACATGCCTGAAATCAAACTGCAGCAGAAACTCTTATTGTGCCTGTAATTCTTTAAAGGATAAAGACCTTGAAATCTAGTCTGTTAAAAATAAAATGGAAGAGAGTTTCACTGGTGCAGCCCCACAATAAGAAAGTCAATGTCTGTAATTTTCAAACCCTTTCTTTTTGTGGGGGAAAAAAGTGCTTCTCCCCCACTGCTGTCCAATTCCCACATAAACAAGAGGGGGAAATGGACTTGAGTGAAAATGACTATAGAGCAGCAGTTCTCAAACTTTAGTAACCTGAATACCCCAATTCTGATTTGAAAATTTGAGACCCACAAGCTCCCAACCCCACCCCCCACTCCATACCTTCCCCCCAATACCACACCCCAACTCTTTCCACCCCTGCCCCTCCTCTTTCTGCCTTCTCCCCCAAGCACACCCTGTCCCTGCTTCTCCCCCACATTCCCAGAGTCTCCTGCACACCGCTGAACAGGTGTTCTGCAGCATGCAGAAGGCTCTGGGAGGCAGAGGAAGGAATTAATCTGCAGGGCTGGAGGCCCCGGACATGACTCGCTGACCCCCTGAAGCACGCTCACGGACTCTCAGGGGTCCGTGGACCCCGGTTTGAGAAACTCTGCTATAAAGAAATGCTGTCAAATGCACAAAACAAAAAACTGTGATGTTTCATTTATAGTTATGTTGAATGTAACATTAAGAGAAGATAAAATATTAATATATGCATGACTTCAAGAAATATTTTCATTTCATTAAGACTCGGAAGTGTCTTACTGAAAATTCAGTTTTTTTTATAAAAACACCAAGACTGTTTTCCTTTAAAGTATTGGAAGTATAGTTAATTATTCCAGTATTACATATACAGTCTGTTAAATGCAAAATACATAGCTTACGTGTTCAAAAACATATGCAAAAATAGTCACGCTCTAAACTAAAGACAGCTAGCAAAGATAGATAGCAAATATTTTACAGAACACACTGTAATACAATAGCTTTTGTGTTTCACACACCTTTCCTGCTGCATGCCGATCTGCTTTAAAAATGATGCTTTCCTCATTTACTGGAGGTAGGCCCTTCAGAGACTCAATTATTACTAAAATACAAGAAGATTTAAAATATATTAATCTTTAAAAATGTATTCACCAACTTATTTTAACAAGAAACAGAAACTGAAAATAATCAAGAACATGTTTAATTACAAAACAGCTTTAATAAAATTTGTTGAAGAAACACCAATGCACTTGTCATAAGATACACATACATTAAACTGTATTTCAAATAAAGTTTTACCTTTATACATATATCGAAATGCATTTTTGTTTGCAATACCAGCATTTTATTAGCAAGATGATGCATTATAAAAGCACCCACCCAAGAAAGAACAAATAACTACAAGGCTATATAATAAAACTTCTCTTGCAATACTGCAAGAATGACACATTGATGAAGATTCTAGGTAGGAAGAAGAGAAAAGGGAAAGTTATGTACAGGACCAATATTTATATTAGACCTTCATGGGGTAGGGAGAACAGCGAGAAGAAATTAATTCAGATAGAAATAAAAAAAGGAACAGAAGAAGGGAGAAAGATAGAACAGTTTCACATACTAGGAGCCATCATAGGTAGGCAAAATTTGCCTTCTGACCCAAAGCATAATGTGGATCCCCTGAAAGTTTCTTGTCTTTCAGATGAGGGCAGTGGGATCATATGAAAATGCAGCAAATCACTAGCTATCACTAAGTATAATCTGACCCTGTCAAGTTTGTGGAGAAAGCGGTTTGCTGGTTTAGATTTACTTTTGGATGCAATCATTCTGAAGACTGAAGTTACGTCTTGGACTATGGGTCTTTAGCATGTTTCATAGATTGTTCAAAGTGTGTTAGTTTTTTGGGTGGTGGGTGAAGCAGGTTTGTTTTGGGTAATTTTTGGTTTGTTTTAAACAAAACAGTTTGGCTAACTACAGTGATAAATCCTAGATCAGAATGCACAAATATTGCAGATTAAATGCACAATGACTGCATGGTACACTATTTGAATTGCACTCAATTTCCACCATCTTCCCCTAATCCAAATTGCCTTACAAGTTAAAAGAAACAAGACATACCAGTCCAATGAACACAGCAAAGTTGTTAGCTTCTCTACAAAGTTAGTTTGTTCTTGCTTCAAAGATATTGAGCCTTTGAAGCTTAGCTGCAGTGAAAATACTAGAGCACACTTGTACAACTAACAACTTCAAAGAATGGCTACTGTATGCATTATTGAGATATTTATAACTAATTTAAAACCATTATTTACAATTTTAAAAACCTTCCCCAAATCTCAATTTGCATTACAGGACCACCTGGCAGCAGATGTGTTAACAGCTTCTCTAAAAGAGTCACAAAAATCTTTTATAATTAAGTGCTCCTCAATCCAAGTATAGGTATCACCACCAGCTGCCACTATGGTTTATTATAAGTAGGGCCCTACCAAATTCATGGACCATTAAATCTGGTCTCCCCTTGTGAAATCTGTTCTTTTGTGTGCTTTTACCCTATACTATAAAGATTTCACTGGGGAGACCAGTGTTGCCCAAACAGGGGCCCTGACCCAAAAGGGATTTGCATGGGGGCCGCAGTATTGCCACCCTTACTTCTGTGCTGCCAGATGCCCAGCTCTGAAGGCAGCACCCCTCCAGCAGCAGCACAGAAGTAAAGGTGGCAATACCATACCATGCCATCCTTACTTCTGCACTGCTGCTGGAGCTGGGCTTCCAGCCAGCTGCCACTACTCGCCAGCTGTCCAGCTCTGAAGACAATGTCACTGCCAGCAGTACCACAGAACTAAGGGTAGCAATACCTCAACCCCCACTATAACAACCTTGGAACCACCCCACAACTCCTTTTTGGGTCAGTATTCCTTCAATCACACTATGAAATTCCAGATTTAAATAGCTGAAATCATGACTTTTAAAATTTTTAAAACCCTATGACCATGAAATTGCCCAAAATGCACCGTGAATTTGGCAGGGCCCTAATTAGAAGTTATAAAATTTGAACATAACTGTTAAAATATCATGCTGGTCTCCATGAGGCTTGAGAACTGCTTCCTACAGGTACTGCTAGGCAAAATTCTCCAGCTTCAGTCTACTGAGGACACACGTATCAACGTGGAATACACGGCTGCAGGTACTGGAAGATTTATTAACTTCATATGTTTTCAATTATGTAAAAGTGCCATGGCCTTCAGGATAGTCACTTCTTGTTATAAGACTGAACAAAACAGTTAAATGACTCAGTCTGAACAGATATGAAAGGCACTGCCTTGTCCCCAGTGAAGTGAATGGTTGCCTGAGTATTTGCAGAAGAGAAGGTATGCAGCAAGTAAGTGCTAAAAATTTGCTGCATGGGGAAAAAAGACGGGAGGCTGCCTGCAGGAAAGAAGTGCTCTGCAGACAAGGTTGTAGGTCTAGGGCAAATTCTCTCTCTGATGGTTGTGTTAACTTAATGTTTGGTTATAGACATTATCCTTTGAAGACAGAATTGTGGATAAATCTCTATCTTGTTTCTACTGACTCAGTACATCTCAGTTAACTGTATATTTTTAAAAAATAATGCTACCATCTTTTTCCTGCCTTTTAAAAATGTCATCCCAAACGTCATCCTTCATTGTGACAATCCTCCCTTCCAGCAAAGAACTAGACTTGTCAGAAGGGAAGCTTAGATGTGCCAAAATGCTATGGCATAGAGATTATAACTTCACGTTATGTTGCCGCTATAAATATGGAAGCTTTATTGCTTCCACACAGTGCTGCTGTTAAAGCTAATTGTAAAGTGATTAGATTCCTGACAGAGAGCTATAATATTCCATAATTGATGGCCCCTTACTAGAGTGGTATAATTTAACAGGCACTGAGCAGTAGCGTTTGTTTTTTTTTTTAAAAAAAAAGCAGATTATGACCAATTATAGAACATTTATAATACTGCTACCTTGGAATATTTAATGAACGTACCATACCATAAGGTAGTCTTCATGATCCTGAAAACCATTACCATGTACTGAGTGTTTAGCATTTTGTTTAGAGGGGTACCAGAAACAAGCATTCTTAAAAATATAACCACTTCAAAGGGCATCTGGGCCTGTTTCTAAAAATTGGTATCAGATACCCTACAGTCTACAATTAAGACACCTGTATAAAAACTAGAATAAATGAGAAAAAAAGTTCCCTGGAATTGGACTTACAGTATTTCCTTTAAAGAGTTAGTTAGCATGGTGAGACACTAGCCCCTCTAGTGGAAGGACCATGCAGACAGGACAGGCTCTCTCAAATATTAATACATTATAAAAACTGCTACACAGTCATTGTTCTAAACAGAGCTATTCATTTAAACACATACGCAAAAAATTCTGTTTGGAACACACAGTTTGGTAGACAGGAAATAAGTCTACTGGATTCTTTTAATTGGATTTATTTATTTTCATCTTTGAGGAAATGGAAGTTTATTCCTTTTGTAGTGTCTTTTTAAAAAGAGTTAACTGCATTCAAGAGTTTTGGGGTTTTTTGCTGCTTTACTGCACAGAATTTAATATCCATTCCTTTATGCTAGCAGAAATTAGCATTGATAGTTGCTGGCCAACAGAAATTCACTGGGCCTCTTGGGCACAACATTCAGGAATACTAAATGCAGACTCAAAGGTAAATTGTCCCCTCTTGAAACAGCACAATGTTCAATTAAACATTCTCATCCTCATCGCCATTAGCGTCATCTCGATCACTTAGGCCTTGCCTACACTGTCAAGTTTCTGCACAGTAAAGCAGCTTTCTGCAGTGTAACTCCTGAGGTGTACACACTGCCAAGCTGCTTAGTGCGTAGAAACTGCACAATTGCACTGCTGTAAAAGAAACCACCCCGAGAGGTGTACAGCTTTCTGTGCCAGGGATACAGTGCCACAGTGCCAGTGTAGACACCCCGGTTGATTACAGTGCTGCGACTGGCCTCCTGGAGCTATCCCACAATGCCTGTTTCTTGACTCTCTGGTCATTCGTTTGAACTCTACTGCCGTAGACACCCCTGCCCTCGGGTGACCAACTGTGAGCCCCGCCCCTTAAATTCTTTGGGAATTTTTGAAATTCCCCTTCATGTTTGCTCGGTGACGCACGTAGCAGTCTCGGCATATCTTTCCAGGTGGCCATACCTGCTTCACACACAAGGCGATCCCCCACTTGGTGCAATCAGAGCTGCTGGACCTCATCAGCATTTGGAAAGAGGAAGCTGTCCAGTCCCATTCCTGGGTAGGAATTATAATACCAATGAACAGATTTCATGATGCATGACAGAAAGGGGCCATGACCGGCACACACTGCAGTGCAGGGTCAAAGTGAAGGAGCTGCGGAACTCCTATCACAAGTTGTGGGAGGCAAACTGCCGCTCCGCCCATGTGCTACCAGTTCTACAAAGAGCTGGATGCAATACTCAGTGGCAACCCCACCTCCATTTTGAAGGCCATTGTGGATACTTCGGTGACTCAGATGCCAGTCAAGAATGAACCAAGCCAGGAGGAGGAAATCTTGGATGAGAATATGGAAGGGGATCCAGAGGATGACTCGGAGGTCAGAGATGCATGCAGCCAGTAGATCTTCTCTACCCTGGAAGAGGCTGGCCAGTCACAGCTGTCAGAGTTTGGCGAAGTGCAAACAGAAGAAGCGGCCCCTGGTAAGTGGTTTTGATTTTGGGAATCACTGAAGCAAGTTGTTGGGGCAGGAAGGTTGCAGAAAGCAGGCTTTTGTCTGTGCGAGGCATGTGTCACTGCAAAACTTCACTAAACATTTCTAAGCAGCAGCATTGTTGGAAATCTTTTCGCAATGAGACTTTAAACGATAAAGTGTCCCTGTAGGTTAATTTATTTAAAACTGCTATAAATACAGTGTGTTTCCAACTGTTAGATGCCTGACTTATAACCAAGTCTGCAAGCATGCTATCATAACACCTAAATCTCTAGAAGTGTAGGAAAACTGAACTATCTTCAGCTCTCTCAAAAGAGGTCAAAGTAAACAATAAATTAACATACTGGAAGTTTGTGTTTAGTTCAAACTCACGCAAGGGAAGACACCTTAAAAAAATTCACATAATGCTTTTTTGCACTATGATCAACTTTCCCCATCCCTCCATCTATTGTGCAGCAAAACAAACCCAAGTTCTGTGGCACTCTGACGCAGCAAGCCAGAAGTTCTACAGCAGCTTTAGGTACACTTTACAACTGAGGTTTTACTGTACTATTCATTATTACTTGTGTTATTTATTCTAATATTAAAAATTAGTTTACTACTGTGATAAATATGGAAATTTTTGGTAATATTTTTATATCCACATGTGCCTCAATCTACCCACCCATATTGTCCTGCTATACACATACTGTCACAGTGGGGGCGGGGGACAATAAGGGATGGAGATGGTTATGTCACATATTCTGAGTTGGTAAGAAGGAGCCATCAAGAACTGAACGGAATCAGAACATAAGAGTGGAGAATCTGGAAGAGACAACAAGACTCTCAATGACTGAACATTAATGATTACCGCCTGGGAAGCCAAAGCAGGCTTAATGTGTGAACAGTGTGGTTACAAGCAAGAAATAAAGGAATGAAGTGTCAGGTGGCTGTTAAGAACTGGGTTTGGGACACAGAGGATATGTCTACACAGCAACATAAGCACGGGATTAGCGGGACTTGAGTCAGCAGACCCAAGTCCAATAACCATATCCCAGAGTCCCTAGCACCCACCTCCCAGTGAAACATGGCTGCTCTAGCCGTAAGTGCACTGTGGGAAAACTTTACTGCTCAAACTGAAAGTTACAGGAAGTTTGATCTGTTCACCAACACAGCCTGCTGAGCAGTCACTTTGGTCTGTGCACTTTTAGCTACTGAAACCAGCAACATGGAAGGGATGCCTCTTGATGAGCTTCTGTTGCTTGTGCTTTCACTTGTATGTCAGAAAACTGGCAGAGCATTCATGAGGCACTGGTAGCCCTTTCAGTGACATTTTATGTCCCACGAAAGGTACCTGACACAGGTCACCTTTGCCAGTCCAAAAGTGGGTTGCTATAACTGTCTGGAGCCAATTACCCAACTTCTACAGGTCCATTGCCAACCGGTTTGGGGTTGGAATGTTGATGGTGGGTAAGGTAGTGGTGGAGGTTTCTGAGACAATCAGGAGTCTGGTTTATGCCAAGGAGACGAGCATTAAAGATATTCCTGAGAAAATTACTGATTTTGAGGGAACGGGGTTTCCTAACTATGCCAGCGTTATCGATAGACTTATGTGCCCATAGTTTACCCTCCTCAAGAACCATATGAGTACATAAATAGCTTTGTTATGCAGGCACTAGTGGACCATAAAGGCATTTTTATGAATGTCAATATGGACTATACAGGAAAAGTTCACAATGCCAAACTGTACCCTTATTTCAGAGGTTCTGACAAAAAAAAGGTTTAAGTAGCAGCTGTAGAATGGTTATTGAATGTGCTTTTGGCAGATTAAAATCACATTGGAGGGGTCTACAAACCCATTTGGATATCAGTGTCATCAATGTTGTCCACATTATTGTCACTTGCTGTGTTCTTCACAATCTTTGTGAAGCCAGAGATGAACCATTTCCTCTTTAACAGACCTATGTCAGTAAGTCGACACTGGAACAGTAGCCTCAGCCAGAAAGTACAGCTACCACTGCAGGAACTGATCGCACCGAGGGAACAGACGTCAGGGTGCTTTGTGTTCTCACATTATGGATTTTAATGTCCCAATGGAAGTGGGGGAAAAGTACCTGTACAAATGTGCTTGGAGGGGAATGGACTTCATTACCATACAATATAAGCCAATGACACAAATAATGAATTTGGTGAGGGGCAAGGGGTAGCAGAATGGCTATACAGACCATATTTATTAAAATATCAATTGCCGTATCTAGCTACAGGGCCGGCTCCAGAATGTCTGGTGGCACCAGCGCACCAAGCATGTGCCTGGGGCAGCCTATGTCAGGGGCGGCATTCAGGCCGCTGACAGGGCAGCCTCTCCCACGGATTCGGCGGCACACCTGTGGCAGGTCAGCCAAAGCCGTCGGACCGCCGGACCTGCCACAGGTGTGCCACCAAAGCCGTCGGTCTAGCCACCCCCCTGCTTGGGGCGGCAGAAAAGGTAGAGCCAGCCCTGCCTAGCTAAATAGAGGAATGCTGCTTGCTCAATAATTCTTCATTGCTCCTAAACATGTTTTCAGCTGTATTAACTCAAATCATGGATGCAACATGTGATGCAGTGATAGCAATAAACTTTTCTGGAAACATAGCATACTTTATTTGTAAACATGTCTTAAAATAGTAACACACTCAGTCGTGGGCAGGCCAGCTACAATTATAAAACCATACAATCTACTTCTACATGCGCCCCTGCCCCACATTCTTCTTTCCCTTCTTTACATATTTTCCCCTCACTTGACAGCAGGGGAGGCAGGTCGAGGTTTCCCTAGAAAAGGGTTGAAGAAGAAAGGTTGCATGACTTGTAGTTGTCCTGCCCCGCACCTCATCACTCCTGAATGCACAGTTACCCCAACATGGGGATAGCCAAGATAGTGCTGGATTGCAGATATGTTGCAGGGTGATCATGCCATGGTGTGGGGGAAGCAGAAGGAGCTGGTGCTCTTGCAGTCATTATAAACAGGAGTTGCTGAAAGAGTTCTCTCTGTTGAGCTCTGTCCTCTTCCCTTAGCTGCCATTCCTGTTCCAGGAACAGTTTTGCAAGTGCCTGCTCCCTCGCTGAAACCCTGTCTTCCACTTGGGCAGCAAGCCTTAGTCTTTCTTGCTGCCTGTCAGCATGCCATTGTTCCAGTCTTTCAGCCCTTTTCTTCTGGTACTGGACCTGCAGGTCTACCTTCTCAAGACCATCAACCATAAGATCATTGTGGAAACTTTTTCTTTTGGAATCATCTGTGAAGATACATTGGGCCGGGGATCAAGTCCCTGAAGAACAGCAGGCAACATAGCTTGATAGTCCTCAAAGAGGACACAGAAACAGAGTTAATGGCTAAGCTAGGTCTGTGGAGGAGCACAGAATTAATGATTATGGAATCTGAAGGACATAAAACGTAACATTTCTAAAGTGAACCACCACACATTGTGAGAGGGATACTTCAGTCCTCATACTGTCTCTGGACATAGCCTTGTTAACGGCAGCGAGAAGTTTAAAACTACAATCTTTTCCTGTTAAAAAAAAAATCATAATTAAGTGCCATATTCAGGGGGGCAGAAAGAGGTATAGTGCTTTTGCTGCAAAACCCTTTTTCTGACATTTCAGGCCTTTCATATTTTGGAAGACATAACTGTTTTTGTGGTGCTCTATTGGCTGAGGAAGATGTTATTCCAAGCTGGTGGATGGAGACCTGCAATGTATACCGCTCATGTATTCAAAACATCTAGTGAATGAGCAGCACATTTGCGAGTGGAGTGGATTCGTCAGCTATATAGGTAGGGCCTGGAAAACATGCCTTTCCCCACAATGCAGGTGACTATCCTGAGTTCCTGCTTCAGGAAAAGTTTGCCGCTATTAGCGACTAAGATTGGGTCAGAACCCCTGAGGGAATTAACACAATCTGTGTTAGCTCACTTAATTGCTTGCACGGTTATTGCTGCAAGCAAACACGCTGAAATCTAAAGCTTTTCTCCACCCCACATCCGGCACTGTTCTGGGGAAAAAACACATGACACTATACTTTGGAGACATGATTTTGTGACCTGCAGACTGCATGGATTAACTGAATCAACTAGATTTGGAAATAGAATACTGTTTCCCAAACACACACACTCAGTTCACTGTTCACTCATCCTAGGCCTATTGACTTGTGATTACAGAGTAGCAAACTTATTACTGAAAGGAAAAGAAGAATGACCCTAGCAGACATCTGTGACATAGCTGAAAAAGTTATTTTAACTATCTATGAACATTTGAAATTCCAGTCACTATTCTGAATGCCATGGCGGGGGGGGAGGGGGAGAAGAAGATGAGGAAGACAACTAGGTGCTGTTATACAGTCAGCCATTAGTAACCCAATACCAGTAGCCAGGCCTTATCACTTTTGCATCTCTCCCACTACTGTAATAAAATTTACAATTGAGTCACACTTACTGAGCTCTGGGGTAGCTTGTCTCCATCAGGTTCTCTGCAGGTTTGTCAGTGGGCTGTTCCTTGTCAGGATGGGGAACGGTGGCAAGCAAACAGATCTTCCAAGTAGGGTCAGAGAATTTGCTGTTAATCCTGATCCACTGCCTGCTCTGGGACTTTTTTCATTAAAAAAAAAAGAGTCAATTGAAGCTCCTCACTGGGAGCCTGCTGCTGGCTCCCATCATTTCCCATGCTGCATTCCGGGGCCAACAGGGGATACCCCTGCTGACCAGGTCATTGTGAAGCAGTGTTGACTCTATGCTGGGTGCAGTGTCCGAAACCCAAAGACATCATAAAATGGGCAGGTTGATGAGCTGCCGCCTGAGGTGTGGTTCTTGTCCCTGGTCTTCTAGTACTCACTCTTCAGCCTCTTAATACGCTTCCTGCATGAAAACTTGTCCAAAAAAATCTGCAGAGCTGCCAGGTTTTTGAGCTCTCTGCTGGTACGTATAGTCAGACCTGGCACTTTTGCTGAAGTCCACAATTTTTCTGGCTTCACGCCAGAGATCTGTCAAAATCTGGTTGTGCTCTAATGACCATGAAGCAACTTGCTTTGCAAAAGGTTTGAGCAGTTCGCTCTCCATTGCAAACCCAGGAGGCTGTCTGACAGTATGCCTACAGACTGATGATCAGAAAAGAGTGGGTAACACTGACTTGCCATTTGAAAAGTGGGGGTGGCTTCTTGTTTTCAGTAGAGTGGATTGTAGATTCTCGGGGTAGAGAGGATGAAGTAAGTTCTCATGGAATTGTGGGATAGTGGCTAACTCTGGCTAACTCCTTGGACTCGAGTCAAGCAAGGCTGCATTTACACTACAAAGCAATAGAGCTCGGATCCTGTATCCTGGCTTGACTCAAGTTCAGACCCTCCACCCTTGCATGGTCCTACGACCCTAGATGCAAACTCTAGGTTAGCACACCTGCAGTGTAGCTGCAAATATGAGTTAGGCTGGAGCCCAGGCTCAAGAATGGGTTTACATTGCAATGAAGACATATTCAGAGACAGATATTGGGAGATATCTTCGGAGATCTAGGTTACCGGAATCTTGGGACCATTGCTCCTACCAATATGGACTCTGACTTAGGCTTGGTTTTAACCTTAGAGTTGCTCACCTAGGGTCTGCCGTATGTTCTATTCCAGTTGACTAACAAATGATATCTTGTTTTGAAAAGGCTGTCTGCTTCACTGCAAATACTTTGTTGGTTGCAGTGCTCCTTCAGAACGTACAGCCTCTCTTAGGAGTCTGATTTCAGTTGGACTTGCTGTTGAAAGCCAGAGTAAGCAGCAGGTGTGCTACAACAAAGAGTTCAGACTCAAAATCAGGGGGTTGCATGACCCACCCTGAAGAAAGTATGGCCCCTGGAAGCTTTGCTCCAAACTCTTTAAATCTGTGACAACTGTATCTTACTTTTCAGTGCACCACAGACTTTGTATTTATGATGCATCATTCTATTGTAGACCAGGGGAAGGTAACCTGTGGCACTCACACTGCCCGGGTCCTGGTCACTGGTCCTGGGAGCTCCGCTGCAGGCCTGCGGTACCAGCCGCCGGCCCCCTGCCAGCTGGGGTTTCATCCACTGGCCCCACTCAGCCCGCTGTCAGCCCTGGGTCTCAACTGCCAGTCCCAGGGGCTCCGCTGCCAGCCTGGAATCCCAGACGCCGGCCCCCTGCCAGCCAGAGTTCCATCTGCTGACCCCGCTCAGCGGCCTCCCCAAGCTGTGGCCCACTGGCCTCAGCCTAGGGTAGTAAGAGGTGCAGATAGGGGCAAGAGGGTGTACAGCTCAGCACCTCCACCTTAAAAATTGTTCCAGCGCCACTGTACTGGGATATTTTTAAGGCCCGATTTGCTTCTTACGTCATAGTCATACCACATGGAACAGCGCACCATGATTGACATTGAGATTAGAATGTACATGCAGGAACTGGAATCAGAATTTTCTGACAGCTTTCAAGATTTCCAGAGATTTGGCCAATGCTTTCTTTTCTAATTAAACCTAAAAGTTCAATAAAAGCAACTTGAATTTGTCTGTATTTCAGTGGATGGGTGCTGAAGATTTCGAAATGCAGCTCATTAGTTAAAAAGCTCAGAATTCTGGGCATCAATGTTTGAATATCTGTGGAGTGCACTTGAAGCTACTGAGAGGGATCATGGGGCCTCTATTCTGACCTGATGGACGTCCCTGACAGTGAAATTTAACTGTCTGAAGAAAATTACAATGTTTTCAGCATTTGGATCCACATACCTGTGTGAACAGGTATTTTCACACATGAAATCTGTCCTCTGTCCCTTTCAGAGCCAGTTAACAACTGATCACTCAGAAACCTGTGCGCAGCTTGAAGTATCCAAATATGTGCCAGACATTGAAAAACTCAAAGAAAAGCAAAGGCAAGGATCACACAAAAAAAACTGATAAGATCTGCATTTTTATTAAGTTTTAAATTAAGGTTTTTAATATATTTAAGAAGCTTATTTACTTTACATACAACAATAGTTTAGTTATATATTATAGACTTATATAATGAGACCTTTTAAAAGACATTAAAATGTGTTACTGGCATGCAAAACCTTAAATTAGAGTGAATAAATGAAGACTCGGCACACCACTTCTGAAAGGTTGCTGATCCCTGTTGGAGATAATATGAAGTTGGATGTTTTACCAGTGTGGAAGGGACAATGTAGACTTTAGTATCAAAAAGGAAGGAGGACACAGTTTGAGATTGTGGGATGAATAAAACTGAAGTCCAGGCTATAGGGGAAAAAGCCCATGCCCAGAAGAATTAAAGGGAAAGGAAAACAGAGGTGCAGAGAGGTATCGACTTGCCCATGCCTCACAGCCGGTCGGTAGCAGAGATGAGAACCTAGGACTTCTGATTCCAATTCTTTATACAATGATACCTTGCCTAAATTATGTGAAATGTTAATGGCTAAAGTGATAATTGAAACAGTTGATTCATATTGCCATTATAATATTTCAGAACTGACAACCAATCGAGATTACTGGGCCAGTTCACACATCTCAACTATTACATAAGGCAGTCTGCAATCTCAGGGCATGGGACAAGCTTATCACATAGTTCCATGAATGTGGTTTTCCTTATCCAAAAGTTCTGCCGCCACTGCCTGTCATCCCAGACGTGCATGACAATGTGATTCCATCACTCAGTGCTTATTTCCCAGGCCCAAAAGCTGCATTCCACTGTGGTCAGCACTTCTGTGAATGCCACAGCCAATCTCGTGTCATAGCTAGTATGCGTGGCGAGATCAATTTTGCACTCCTCTTGCCTTTGTAGTTTAAGAAATAATTCCACAGCTATTCATGACATGTTAGTGAGAGCGAGCAGCATACTGGTCAACGGAGCCCTGAGCTCTGAACAGCCGAGACCAGGGCTATTAGAGGGGCAGGGCGAAAGGCCATAAGGATCAGGTATGCCTTGAGGCAGCAATTTGAAGCTGAAAGACACTAATATTTGTTGCTATGCTCGGGAATGCAGTGCTTGTAATACTAAGGCGTGACTGGTGAAGATGATGAAACATATGGGTTTAACATAAGTTTACGTTGCTTTGCACAGCTTTTTGCTTTCAATTAATAGAATAAAGATTACTTTCAAACCAAAACAACTCTTATTAAAAAACAAAAAAACCCAACAACCGGAGGAGTCAAACAAACAAACAAAAAAAATCAGCAGTGACGGGGATGACGGAAGGGAAAGTCCCAAGAGGAGGAGGGGTCCTGGGATGGCTACAGATTTGTGTATGTCCAGGGATCATATCCAACCTTCTCCTTTGGAGTGCAATGAAGCAGGTGCTGTACTTTAGCAGGGCAAAATTGCAGAGGGACAGGTGTTGAGTGCAGTGAGTAGTGGGAGTCTGCAGTGCTGGACTGAGAGGAGAATGAGGGGAAGAAGAGTGGAATGCAGTGGGTATAGACTGGAGGCAGGAGGTTGATAACAGTGTGTAGAAGGTGTCTGGAGGGTGCATGGGAAAGAGTTTTGTGACAGCGGCTGCAGGGAATGGCGGGCATGCATGGAGCTGCTCGGTTTGAAGAGCTAGTATTGCCTGGAGCATGACTGGAGCTCCATAACCTTTAAGAGTCGCTCTGTGGCTTCATTCTGGCACACTGTATACTCCTTTCTGTCTCTCTTCACATTGTGCTGCCACTTCAATTCCTGTTTCTTAGCAGCAGGATGCATCATAACATCACACAGAATATCCTCCTTAGTTCTCCTTGACCACTTTCTAATTCTATGCAGCCATTCAGCCGCTGATAACAAAGAGAAAGGCTAGGCTCCCAAAGTCATCTCTGTGAAGTTTAAACACAACATTTTACAGAAGCAGTATTGTTTGCAACACAGAGAACACTAATTCAGTGATTTAAAACACAACCAGTACTCATGCACCTGTGATTAACTGGCTGACCCAGATAAGCACACGAGCCACAAGATCCCCAAAATGGTGAGTAGCTGCTGGGACAGAGCAAATCACCCTTCCCCAACCTTGCTGTACACTGCACAGATAACTCTTGGGGAGAGTCAGCACTTGGGGGAGAGGGGAAGGACTGATAATCATTCCTGTCCCCACACTTTCCACAGGCTGTGATCATTATGGAAGACATCTCACTGCTGAGAGTGAGCAGAAAATCAAGGAAGGGTCTTCTCCAAGACTGTGGCTTCTGCCGTGGCCCCCAAGTGGCTAGCCTGTGTGCAGAAATGGTCACCCCTCTCCCCCGATGACAACACAGTTGCGCAGGAAAGGTACCCTTAAGGGGGCAAGAAAAAAGCAACTCTGCCGAAGAACCTGCGGCAGCAGATTCTCATGGAGATACTGGGCAGTTTCCTGGAGATCTGGGGGAGATTCCCTTGAAGTGAGGGAGTCAATCAACAGCCTGTTCTGCTGCTCAGACTAGGCATGTGGAGGGAGACAAGCCTGCTTTCTGCAACCCTCCTGCCCACAACAACTCACTTCAGCAATTCCCAAAATCAAATCCACTTCCCAGGGGCCTCCTCTCCTGTTTGCGCTTTGCCAATGTCGGACAGCTATGACTGGCTAGCTTCCTCCAGGGTAGAAAACAGCTCCTGGCTACATGCATCTCTGATCTCCAAGTCATCCTGTGCCTCTGGGTCCCCTCTCCACATCCTCGTCCAAGATTTCCTCCTCCTGGCTCTGTCCACATGCAAGCCACCGAAGTATCCACAGTGGTTCTCACAGTGGAGGTGGGGTTGTCGCTGAGTATTGTGTCCAACTCTTTGAAGAACCAACAGCTTGTGGCACAGCACCATAGCAGCAGTTTGCCTCCCGTGCACCTTGTGGCAGGCATTCCACAGCTTCTTCACTTTGACCCTGCACTGCAATGTGTCCTGGTCACGGCCCCTTTCTATCATGCATTGTAAAATCTGTCCATAGGTATAATAATTCCTACAGCTGGAGTGCAGCTGGGACTCAACAGCTTCCTCTCCCCGAATGCTGATGAGGTCCAGAAGCTCGACTTTGCTCCAAACTGGTGATCGCCTGGTGCATGGAGGCATGGCCACCTGCAAACATGCACTGAGACCGCTGCACGCATCACCGGGCAAACAGGAAGGGGACTTTCAAAATTCCAAAGGAATTTACCGGGGTGGGGATGATTGTTGGTCTCCTGAGGGCATGGTAATAGAGTTCAAACCAATGATCAGAGAGGAAAGAACAGGCACCTCCCGGAGACCAATCACAGCATTTTAATTAACCAGGATGTCTACAGTGGCACTGCAGCCCCAGCTTTCTAAGCTGTAGACCTCTCATTGGGGTGGTTTTTTTTAAAGTGCTACAACAGCGCAGTTTCTGCTCACTAAAGTGACATAGTGGTGTGTACACCTCGGGAGTTATAGTGCAGAAAACCGATTTACTGCGCAAAAACTTGCCAGTGTAGACAGGGCCTCAGGAATACACCACCCACCCCTGCATTGGTTTACATTTGAAAAGTTCCTTTGAAGCCACAAGGACTATAAACTTAAGCCAAAATTTTAAAGACAGGCCATGTCTACACTAGAGAGCTTACAGTGGCATGGCTGTACAGATGCAGCTTCACCATTGTAAGATCTCCCAGGTAGCCACTGTATGCCAAGAAGAGAGAGCACTCCCATCCATATAATTAAACCACCCCCAAAGAGCGGTGGCAACAACTACATTGGCGGGAGAGTATCTCCTGCTGACATAGTGCTGTCCATACCAGCAAGTGTGTCAGTGTAATGTAGCTCTCTCAGAGGTATGTTTTTTTCACACTCCTGACATAAGTCATACCAACAAGAGTGAGTGTAGACATAACCTCAGTCTCTCAAAATTTCATGTAGACAATTTAAGTTATCCTCAGAAAATAAACGATTAAGGGAGAGAGATTAGGTCCTATTTTATTTCTTTTCCTTCCTTCCAGAGGGTCTGTATCACAGTGACTATCCTTCCAAGCGAGGACAATTGAACTCAACTTCCTCCCAAGATTCATTTTGACTACTTTGAACAGCTAGAAAAAGCAAGGGGACTGCGTGAACAGCTCCTTCCTTTCTCCCAGTAACTTCTGTCATAGTTTCAATTTGGTTCCAAATAAGAGAGGTTGTCAGGTTCAAACTAGTTTAAAAAGAAAAATCATAGCAGATTTCCTTATCTATATCACCAACAAAAATGTAGATTCAAATAAATTAAAGTGATCTAATTTATTTTTTGGATTTCACTCAAAGAAACTACTAATCAATTTCAGGGTTGTTTAAAATAAGTGTCAATTCCTGGTTCTCAAAAGGTAATAGGCTTCTGCAACAATTAGGTCTGAAATATTTGTAAAGGAATAATGTGCTCCCACAAATAAGCTTTAAGTTAATTTTTTAAACAAGATTCCATAGAAACATTTCTTTTAATGTCATGTGCTACAGAAATATGATTTCACAAGATCTACACGTGGGGACCTATATGGACCTGAAATATCCCTTTAATATATACTGACTGTATCTTTCTTTTGTCTACTATACTTCACAATCCATCTGCACAATCTCACCCTGCAACCACAGCAATATCCGAAACACTTCTGCTCTTTAGTCATACTCTATCCTATGGCTGCTGGCACTGGCAACCAATACCTGGGTCAAAGCGCCAGAAACAAAATAATAAAAAATGTGAAAAGGATTAACAAATGCCTAGTGCAAGCACTGTGGGAGAAACACAAGGTTCTTTCTCTATCACCATATACTGAAGGAGAGAGGGAAAAGTATTCTGACTGGCATTGCTAAAATGTTGAAGGCTTTTCTTCACCATCCTATATACCTTCTAAGGGCATGTCTTCACTACCAATGTTAAAGCTCTGCTGTAGCAGTGCTTTAAGGTGTCTGTGTAGTCGCAGCACCAGTGCTGGGAAAGAGAGTTTTAAAAATACCACCCCCACGAGGTGAGTAGCTTCCAGCGCTTGTGCACTCTCTACGCTGCCACATTACAGCGCTGACACTTGCATCGCTTGGGGGGGCGGGGCGGAGGGTTCATACCCCTGAGCAAGAAAGTTTCAGCATTGTAAAGTGGCAGTGTAGACAAGGCCTAAGACAATTTAAATACAACATGTGGGACTAAATCATGGAGAAAAAGTTCTCTTTTTAAAATGGGTCTTGATTTGATTTTCCAGAGCTTATCACCTAACCTGTCACAAAATACTTGGCACCCGTTCCTTTGTCTATTGCTGTGATCATGCTGCGTTCATTTGGTCAACCTCCTTTAAAGAAAAACCTGCTAGTTCGTTGCTGTGGAGACGTCAAGGCTCAGGCTGGAGTGCAGGCTCTGGGACCCTCCCCATCCTGCAGGATTTTTCTTTTGCTGCATAGATATACCCTGGGTTTCCCTTCCAGATTCTCCATTCATATATGCCAATTCTATTCAGCTCGATGGCATTTTCACATTAACTCAGACAGTGACTCAACCATACAATAGCCACAGAGTGGCATTCAGCAGAAGTAATGGACAACCTACCTTAATTCTCAATTACTGAGGCCATGGTTACACTGGCACTTTATAGCGCTATAAAGCCCCCACGAGCGCTATAACCTACTCCCCGTCCACACTGGCAAGGCACTAATAGCGCTATAACCGCGGAGTTATAGCGCTATTATTAATCCACCTCCTCATGGGGAATAAGGGCTGTAGCGCACCTGCTGTAGCGCTACAGGAAGAATGTGGACACCCACTGCGCATTAATTGGCCTCCAGCCTGTCCCATAATTCCCGTTCGAGCCACTCTGGTCATCACTTGCAAACTCTTTTGTCCTGTCCTCAGGTGACCACACGTCAGACCCGCCCTTTAAAGTTCCAGGGAAATTTGAAAATCCCCTTCCTGTTTGCTCCAGCCAGGTGATCATTCTCATTGATCTGATTGATTGCGTGGCGTGGTCTCAGGGAATCGTTGCAGGTGATCATTCTGATTGATCATCATGACTCCACGTGCCATGCCTCCTCGCAATAGGCGATCCCCAGCATGGAGCAATAGTGAGGTGCTGGACCTCATCAGCTGTTGGGGAGAAGAGGCTGTTCAGTCTCAGCTGCGGTCTAGCCGCAGGAATTTTGACACCTATGGGCAGATATCACGGGCCTTGGCAGAAAGAGGCCATGAGCGGGACACTCTGCAGTGCCGTGTTAAGGTAAAGGAGCTTAGGAATGCATATCGCAAAGCCCGCGAGGCAAACGGACGCTCCGGGGCAGCCCCGGTGACTTGCAGATTTTATAAGGAGCTGCACGCGATACTTGGTGGTGATCCCACGGTCACTCCATCGACCACCACGGACACTTCCCAGCCCACCAGTGAAGGGGGGGGTGAGGAGGAGGACCAAGAGCAGGAGGATGAAGAAGAGGAGGAGGATGAGGATGAGGCAGCAGCGATCCAGGGCACGGAGGAGTCCCTGGACGCATGCAGCCAGGAGCTCTTCTCAGCCCAGGAGGGCAGCCAGCCACAGCGTCCGGCGGTTGCAGGGGCCAGCTCAGCAGCGGATTGCGGAGGTAAAGCTGCTTTTCTATGGGGAAGGCTGGCAGCTTGGGGTGGAAAGGGATGAGGGGGGCATTCCACCTGGAGCTCTGTTCAAACCAGGAGGAGGGCAGGGAGGCATGCAGCCAGGAGCTCTCCTCTAAAGTCAGGAGGAGGGCGGCCAGCCACAGCGTCCGGCGGTTGCAGGGGCCAGCTCAGCAGTGCATTGCGGAGGTAAAGCTGCTTTTCTATGGGGAAGGCAGGCAGCTTGGGGTGGAAGGGGATGCTTGCATGCTTGCCTACATGTGGAACAGAGCATTGATGTAGTCTATCACCTCGCGGTAGTCATCATCAGTAATCTCTTCAAAGGTCTCAATAAGAGCACTTGCAATGCGCCTGCGCAGGTTTCCCGGGAGAGCCAGCGTGGTCCCCGTCCCGGTCACGGTCACTAGTCCCTGCCACTGTGCTACAATGGGTGGGGGGAGCATTGCTGCACATAGGCACGCTGCATATGGCCCTGGGCGGAAGCCGCATCTTAATAAAATCCCTTCCCTTTGCTCCTCAGTGACTCGAAGCAACGAGATATCTTCCAGGACAAACACCTACGGAGAATGTTGGAACAGTGTTCAGACTAGGGCTCCTGCCACTTCCCGGCACTCCCCACCCCCTCCCCCGCCACAGCTTTTCAGGGCAGGGAAGAAATCCTTCCCCCTGCCTGCTGCTCACACTGTGGCTCCTGCAACGTACCGGCACTCCCCACCCCCTCCCCCGCCACAGCTTTTCAGGGCAGGGAAAAAATCATTTCCCTTGCCTCTGGAGTCCACTCACCATGGCAGGGGCTCCGTTGCTGTATCTGTGCTGTCTGCGGGACAGGCAAACGGGGAATGCAGGGGAATGATAGGCATGTCTGCTCTTTACAAGGGAACCACTGTGAAATGTATCTTTTTATTTTAGAAGGGTCGTCCTTCACCCCTTCGCCATCGCTCTTATCAACAGCTGAGAGGCTCAGGCGACTGAGGAAGCGGCCACGAAGGAGCAAAGAGGATCTTGTACAGCAAGTAATGCAACAGGCTGTAACGGAGAATCGAGTTGCACAGAGGTGGAGGGAGAATGAGAGCAAGTTGAGGGAGAAGGCGCGGAAGGAGAACGCGATTCACCGCCGGAAAAGCACCGACAAGCTGCTCTCATTACTGCAGCTTCAACTGCAGACTATGCAGGGCTTGTCACCCTTCAGGAGGAGAAGCTCCGCACCCACCACCCCAATTATCGTTTGCCCCAACTCCCTTCCCCTTCTTTGCCTCTGTACCCTCCAGGCCACTATCATCAGCCAAATGGTTATCACCATCCACAGCTGCCTCCAACCCCTCTGTCTTCACTGAACAACCCCCAGACCCCAGACCATTATCCACTGCAGTCAACCCCTAATAACATGCCTTACTGCCCTCCGCAAATGGGATTCGGGGGACATGGCCACTGTGAGGGCACTGGAGACTCAGAGACCCGGACATACTCCGATCTCTGACTGACCCCACGACACCCCCATTGCACCTCCCCTGCCTTCCCCCTCATGCATCACAATATTTTCTTTCAGCAACCGAAGTACCTGTTCAATACATGAATTGTCTTCTTAATAAATTGGTTTCTTTATTAAGTGTACATACATTATTACAGGCTACAGAAAAGCAAATGCCTGTTCCTGTTAAAAGAATGCTCCCTCCCTCCCTCCATCTGCACCTCACTTTAGAACTGGCTTTCAGCCTCAAAATGCTCCCTCAAGGTTTCCCTGATCCTAACAGCCTCGCGCTGGTCCCCTCCAAGAACCCTGCTCTCTGGCTGGGCATATGTGGCCTGCAGGCGTTGAACCTCCGAGGACCATGCCTGAGTGAAGCCTTCGCCCTTCCGCTCACAAAGATTATGTAGGGCACAGCATGCGGAAATAACCGCGGAGATACTACCCTTGGCCAAGTCTAGCCTCCCATAAAGACAGTGCCAGCGCGCCTTCAGACGCCCAAAAGCACACTCCACAGTCATTCGACAACGGCTAAGCCTGTAGTTGAACCGTTCCTGACTGCTGTCCAGGCTCCCTGTGTACGGTTTCATGAGCCAGGGCATTAAAGGGTAAGCAGGGTCACCAAGAATCACTATGGGCATTTCCACTTCCCCCACGGGGATCCTCTGGTCTGGGAAAAAAGTCCCGGCTTGCAGCTTCATGAACAGGCCGGTGTTGCGGAAGATGCGTGCGTCATGCACCTTTCCAGACCAGCCAGCGTTAATGTCAGTAAAACGCCCACGGTGATCCACAAGCGCCTGGAGAACCATGGAGAAGTACCCCTTTCGGTTAACGTACTCCTCAGCTAGGTGGGCGGGTGCGAGAATGGGTATATGGGTCCCATCTATCGCCCCTCCACAGTTAGGGAAACCCATTTCTTCAAAGCCAGCCACGATGTCATGCACGTTATCCAGAGTCACGATTTTTCGTAGCAGGATGCGATTAATGGCCCTGCACACTTGCATCAGCACAACTCCAACGGTCGACTTTCCAACCCCAAACTGGTTGGCCACCGATCGGTAGCTGTCTGGGGTAGCCAGCTTCCAGATCGCGATAGCCACCCGCTTCTCCACCGGGAGGGCAGTTCTCAGTCTGGTGTCCTTGCGCCGCAGGGCAGGGGCGAGTTCAGCACACAGTCCCATGAAAGTGGCTTTTCTCATTCGAAAGTTTTGCAGCCACTGCTCGTCCTCCAAGACTTGCATGACGATGCGATCCCACCACTCTGTGCTCGTTTCCCGTGCCCAGAAGCGGCGTTCAACAGCCGTGAGCATGTCCGTTAATGAGACAAGAAGCTTTGTGTCGAATGCATTCACCGCTTCGATCTCGTCTTCAGAATCATCACTGTCATCCTGCATGTCAAGGAATAACTCCACTGCACACAGAGATGTGCTGGCGACAGTCATCAGCATGTTCCTCAGCAGTTCTGGATTCATTGCAGCACTCGACAATGGAAGACGGAGCGTGCCTTGCTGAAACCCTTGAAAGATGGTGCCGGAGGTGGAAGGACACAGGGATTGCTGGGATATGCCAAAAAGCATCATGGGTAGTTCAAACAGGATATAGAATGCCCCGCAAGTGACGCCCCCCCTACCACAAGCCATTGCGCCAGATCAGGAAGAGGTGTACTGTGGGATACATGCCCTAATGCGCTGCTCTTAATGCCGTATTAAGTGCCGCAAATGTGGCCATGCTATAACGCTGGAGCATCTCAGTGTGGACATACAATAGCACTATTATTATTGCTGTATAAGGCGAGCGCTATAAGCAATAGCGCTATAATTTTGTAAGTGTAACCATACCCTGAGGGACAATCTCCACTCATTGATATGTTTTGCTTTCCTCAAACAAGGGTTCTCTCAGTGGTTTGAGCATTGGCCTGCTAAACCCAGGGCTGTGAGTTCAATCCTTGAGGGGGCCATTTAGGGATATGGGGCAAAAATCTGTTAGATGATTTAGTTGGGGATTGGTCCTGCTCTGAGCAAGGGGTTGGACTAGATGACCTCCTGAGGTCCCTTCTAACCCTGATATTCTATGACCTCTGTACAACTTCTCATGAATGATGTACCCAAATACTTGGATAATATCAAAAGTGTATTCTTAAATTTATTCACCTAAATTTGATGTTATTGCTGATTATGTATTCTATGCATCATATGACTTCTAAAAACAAACTATTTGCGGATAATATAAGCACTATACCCACATGAACAGACACTTTCTCAACCTATGGATTACATAATTTTAACTTTAGCTTTAATAAAATGTTTATCTGTTCAGAACAGTTTTCATTCAATGTCCTACCTTCTTTTCCCTTACATTCTGAAAGAGCATGAAGTCAAAGGAAACGGAGGACGGCCTTAAGAAATGTGATATTGTGGCAAACACTTAATACTGATAATATTCTTACTCCTTCAATTCTAGTACACTGATATGTAGCTTTTTTCCCCCAAGTGGTTCCAATTATCATGAAAATATATATAAATGTATTTTCATTTAAACAAAGTAAGAAAACTGTATCTTGCTTACCCAACCGCTCAATAATGCTTGAAACTGTCCCAAAGGGCTTCAATTCAACATCCTCAGGCAGAATTATTGTCAAATCTTCAACAGGAGATGGTTCCTGCTAATATAAAAGTAATTAATTTTCAAACTATAATACTTTGCAGTTAGACATACCCTGCCAACCATTGAGGGATGATTTTAAAAACATTTCACTTTCGTAGTTCAAGAAAAAAAAATACAACTAATTTCTAGTAATAATTTATTCTAATAAATGGCATTCAAACAAAGTTGTTCAAATTGAAGAGAGATGAAATTACACTTGGGGAATGTTATTTTACTGATTTTTTTAAATACTTCCATGCCACAGCACTGCACCATGTGCATCCATTACATTTAAGCTAATTTTACTCAACTAGAGAAGATTAACTTGAACAGTTAAGAAAAATTTGGTTTTAAACTTCACTTTCTGACATGAACTTTTAGATGATTATATAATCACATCCATGTAAAACACTGCAAAATATTTCTGTAGCAGCTGACAAAAATAGTATTCAATGCAGCCCAGCAGAGATTGATTATCTGATATAACAGCATGGAGAAGAGAGTATTAAACCTAAAAATTACTGAATTACGTAAGATACTATTACTGCAATAAATTAGTAAGCCTTTAGTAAGAAGACGTCTGAGCCGTTGTGCAGCTCATAATAAACATTATGAGAACATTTTAAAAATATTTCAGGGTTGTCCCCATGCCAAAAAGATACATAGGTACAAACCAGAACACGTAACATAGGTATCTAAAGTTATATCTATATTGCAGTGCACAGATGTGACTACAGCATATGTAGACATACCCAGCAGAGTCTTGATCAAGCTAGATCAAAGCTAGCTTGAGTAACAAAAGCTATGAAGTTATAGCAGCACAGGCAGCAGCCACTGAATCACATATCCATGGGTCCTGGATGGCCAGAGCTACCCTAGCCAGCCACCAATCTGCAATCACACCTCTTGAATGCAGCATAAGCATTCATTCTGTGTGGCTGAAAAAATCACCATAGTACAGCAATCACCACCATCCTCCAAACTTAACATTTTTCTCTAAAACCATTAGCATACAATACTTAAATACTCAAAATTGTATTAATTATCCTCATCATCCCATTTTATTGTGTTGCATTGATATTGCCAAGAGGACACCATATGTAACCTCTCCCTGTATTCCTGTAAGTTTGCTACAGACCTCTTATCTTATGGCATTAAGATAATTTACATGTTAGTTCACTCATCTTTGAATCCAATGTCTTCGGGATTCTCTTGTGTAGAGTTCAAAAATACTCAGACCTAAAACTGCTAGCTTCATTTCTGCCCTCCACAAGAAGGAAACCCCACAGTATTAAAAACTAGATAATAGCAAAGACGCCTTTATCCAGTTTTCTAGGATGGACTGGTATATTAAGATAAACAATTTTGATATCATACCTCTCCAACCCAACCAGCAACAGGCCTAAATCTACAATTTTGTTTCACTTTTCAGACACGTTAATTATTGGAATAAATTTGAGGGGTTTTGTATAACTAAAACCCTTGCATCAACATCATTAGAGGCTTTGGTACTTGTATATAGTACTTCATCCAACACTATTAGCTCCCGTGTCCTGAGATATCATTTCATACCATTCTAAACTTAGACCTAGCAAAGGTTCCCATTTTCACTGAATTTTTGTATTAGCAGAAACCATACTTTTAGTAGGGCTTTCTGTATACAAAATGTATTTCATGGATAATAGAGCAAAGCCTATGATTACTTTATAGGCTCACATAAAATATGCAGGGTCACTGCTGAGCATATACTACAACAACAACAAACAGCAACAAAAACAAAAAAGGGAGTGTAGTGGGGCAGCTGCCCCATTCCTGCAGGAAAGGAGTTAAAACAGCCCTGCAAAGGGTTGTGGTGAGAGAAAGGCAGCCCAGCAGAGGGCTGCAACAGAAAGCAGAGCAGCCACAGCTGTGGCTGGATCAATGGGGGAACAGCTGGCCCTGATAAAAGAGCCCAGCATTTGGTGCAGAGATAGTGTCTCCTCTGTCAGCGGAGATAGACAGGCCTGGCCGCTGGGGAGCCTGACAGGGTACCTAGAGTGGAGCAGGGCTGGGGCAAGGTAAGAGAAGCTGGGGGAGCTCCAGCCTGGAAACCCCCCAAGCTGCAGGGCCATGGGTAGGGGTCAGCAACCTTTCAGAAGCGGTGTGTCGAGTCTTCATTTATTCATTCTAATTTAAGGTTTTGCGTGACAGTAATACATTTTAATGCTTTTAGGAGGTCTCTTTCTATAGGTCTATAATATATAAACTACTGTAGTATATAAAGTAAATAAGGTTTTTAAAATGTTTAAGAAGCTTCATTTAAAATTAAAACAAAACACAGAGCCCCCTCCCCCCCACTGGTGGCCAGGACCCGGGCAGTGTGAATGCCACTGGAAATAAGCTCGTGTGCCACCTCTGGCACACGTGCCATAGGCTGCCTACCCCTGGCCTAGGGGACGGCCCAACAAAGGGTACTAGGGTTGCAGGGGGCAGCCCATGGCTACAGAGGCAGAGGCAGCAGGCCAAACCCTCCTTGCCAGTGATCAGTGGCAATTATACTGCAGTCTGCCCTGGTGAACGGGGGTAAGTGGTGAATGGCAGTTGCCTAGACTGAGACAAGATGGGGATAGGGGGTGGGGGTTGTCCAGGGAGGGGAGACCCAGGGCTAGACTGTGGAGGTACTGCCAGGGGGCAGCATGCCAGGGAAAAGGGCGCCAGAGTTCAGGGAGGGACACAGGGCCAGTGCAAGCGGGACTACAGCCTGCAGAGGGTGCTCTGGACCTGGGCAAGAGCTAATTCCTTGGATGACCAGCAGGAGGTGCGCAGGGGTGAGTTGCCACTCTGCTACAGGGAGGTATCTGGAAAGCTTTAACTTTACTTTTGCAAAGTTATGCAAAAGATACAAAGATTTGGAACCTAAACATATCAGCCTGTCATTTAATACCCTTGTTCCACATGTTCATGTTCCACACATGACACTCTGAATTGGGCAAATTAATTTGGAAAAAAATTATTCACGATTGGCCTTAGACTGGTTAGGGATAGAAAATTAGTCAGATTGCCTCTTACAATACTTAACTATCCTTTTTATCAGGCTCTCATATCCCTAAATAACTAAAAACACATTAGCTTAACATATTCCTCAATATCTTCTTGGCGGCATCATGTAGACAAGGATCTCCTCAGTCTCGACAGACAAGCTCTCAATCTTGACAAAAGTTCAGCTTCTCAGGATTCAAACCCAAACGATTTGCCATTGACAAGCTATGTTCTACAGTTTCAGGCTGAAGACTTCTAGGCTTCAACTCTCCTTCCTACCACACTCAAACACTGATAGACTTTTTAGTTGGTTCCAAAAGACCTTGGGGAAAGACCATATGAAAGTTACTCTGCTGCACCCAGAGTTCTTAACAATGGATCCTGCACATTCCCACTCATGGGACAATGGAACATTTCACAGCAATGCCCATTGCAGTGTTCTTGTGTTCTCCCCTACTCTTTTCCTCGCATTTTCTAAGAATTAAGGAAAATGGTGCTCCAGTTGCCGAGTTCCTTCCTTTGCCTCCTCAGATCTAAAACCTTAGTTAGGACTCCAGGGAAGAGGAAGGTGGACAGGGAATGTGAATGTGCAAAGAATTTCAGGTACAGGTAACAATCATTTCTACTTTGTAGTAGTACCCTCAACACATTCCCAATACATAGGATAGTTTGGGAAGAAGTACTGTCATCTGAAAAAGTGAGACAGAGCCCTAATTAAACAGTGATTGAAATACCACTCTACCAAACTGAGCATGGTAGGTATAACCTGCATGCTAGGTCTACTGCACAGAGTTTAGTTAAAGTGCAGAGTTCCACAGAGCAGCTCTATACATTTCTACAGGGGGAATATATCTAAGACACAAGGCCATCTTTGGCACTAAGGGATGTTATCTAATCCCTAATGAGAGTGTAGAAGGTAGCTATCTTCACTATATATTTTATTTAGGTAGAGGGACATCTAAATATCTAATTTATACATATATAAAATAGACTGGCAGTCTGCTTCTGCTCTCAAATAGAACCTCAGACATTTGGTGTTATGCCTGGTTGTGAACAGATTTCCAGATAACCTGAGGCAAAGCACTCATCCGTCACTGTTGTCTTTAGAGACTATTTATGCAGCTCTCTTCTGACCCTACCCAGCTTTTCTTACCCTACCTTGTCTACACTTGCCAACCAAGCGTAGGGCTACGGAGTAAATGTAATTAATGCACCAGTCCCATAATCCCACAGCTTCTTTGCACGGTAGGGTAGGCAAATCTTCTCTTTGCTCACATTGCACATCACTGATGTGTTGTCCAGAACAACTTGAAGTAGCTTGTCTTGCAACTGAGGAGAAAAGACTTTAGCATTCAGCCAATTGCTTTCAATTCTAGTACACTGATATGTAGCTTCTTTTCCAAGTGGTTCCAATTATCATGAATTGCTAGGTTGCTGAAGTGGGATTCACCATCCCAAACTGGGTTGCTGATGAAGCTATGGAATTTAATGTTACTCCTTTTATGATTCAGAGGGGTAGTCGTGTTAGTCTGTATCAGTAAAAACAATGAGGAGTCCTTGTGGCACGTGAGAGAGTAACAAATTTATTTTGGCATATGCTTCCATGGGATATAACCCACTTCATCAGATGCATGGAGTAGAAATAAAGTAAGCAGGTATAAACATACAGCACATGAAAAACTGGAAGTAGCCTCCCCAAATGGGGGAGGTCAGTGCTAACGAGGCCAATTCAACTAGGGTGGATGTGACCCATTCCCAGCAGTTGAAAAGAAGATCTGAGTATCAACAGGAGAATTATTTTTTGTACTGACCCAACCACTCCCAGTCTTTATTCAGGCCTAATTTGCTGGTGTCAAGTTTGCAAATTAATTCCAGTTCTGCAGTTTCTTGATGAAGTGTTTTATTTTTTGGTTAAAGAATGGTGACTGAGTGTGTTATTCAGTGTCCAGGAAGACTGAAGTGCTCTCCTACTGGTTTTTGAACGTTACAATTCTTGATGTCTGATTTATGTCCATTTATTCTTTTACATAGAAACTGTCCAGTTTGACCAACACTGTCTGCCATGAATTTTTGTGTAGGAAGTAAGTGCTTTTTCCCCCCAATTTATTCTGAGTCAGTTTCTCAAAAACAGGTAGCATGTGAGAGTCATATTCCTGGATAGATTTCTAAATCAGGGTATAGAGGGTGTCACAGTTACAGGACAAGCTGCACTTTAGACCTCTTTTAATCCCTCGAGTACATCCTGCAGGTGGGAGGCCTGGCTTCGTTTACGCTCTCTTCTGGGAAAAACCCATGCAATTCAAGCACTCAGACTGGGTTTCCCTCTTTAACAATCATCTTAACCCAACAGGACCAACTATGTTTGACACCTGAAAGCCATTTTCCTCTAGGAGCCTGTGACAACACCTGATTAAAGTGACTCAAAAACAATCCTCAAAACAAAATATTATTCATTCACCCAGAGGTACATAACACCTAAAGCAAAAGATTGAAACAAAAAGTCCTCTAGACATAGGTTTTACTTATGTTGCCACGTTTCCTTGCAGCTATTATACATACCCTTTCAGACAAATTACCTCCAACTCTAAGGTGGGGGAGAGAGCCTGACTACTGCAGTTTCTGGGACTTTCTAAGGCCATGTCTACACTACCACTACGTCGGCAAAACTTATGTCACTCAGGTGTGTGAAAAAAATAACCCACCCTTGAGCGACATACAGTTAAGTTTCACCTGCACAAGTGGTAGTGTGCACAACACAATGTCGGTGGGAAAGTGTCTTCTACCAACATAACTATCGTCCCTTGTTGAAGTGATTTTCTTATGTTGACAAGAGAGCTCTCTCCCACTGGCATAAAGCCTGCGAGAGGAGATGGGGAGGAAATGTGGCTCTACGAACTGCCCCTCTCTGCAAGCACCGCTCTTGCAGCTCCCATTTGCCACAGTTCCCTGTTTCCAGCCAATGGGAGTTGTGGGGGTAGTATTTGCAGGCAAGCAGCAGTGCACAGACGGAGACCTCTGCCCCCGCCACCCTCAAGTCTGTGCTGGCCACTTCCAGGACCAGCATGGGGTCAGGACAGGCAGGGAACATGCCTTAGCGGCAGCCCCACTATACCACCAAAGATTGCAATCATCTGGGAGATCCTCTAAGATCAACCAGTCGATCGCGATTGACCAGCTGGGACCATCAATGTAGATATTATTCTGATGCTTTATCCCATCCTAAAGTAAAATAGCTCGTGGGATGAAAACCCTTATTCTATAGAGATACTAATATGGCTCTGCACTCATATAAGGTACTCCTCTGGTTTCACAGCCTTGCCAAGCTTGTGGTTGACTATACTATAGTGAGTAACACATCCTTAATGCTTCAAAGATGCTCATGGGTCCTCAGTAGTATACAGTGTAATAAATGGTAAATTTAACCACAACAGGCAAGTCCGTACCAGCTAACGAAACACTCAGAAGGTACATCAGCAATATTACAGAACCAGACAGACCACTGCTATAGCTACTGAGCCTGTCATTGTTTGACTCAATCATTCAATTTCCTTGCTTTTATAGGGTGAACTCCTGAACACAAAAAACCCTCCAAAAGTAGAACACACTAGAGCTAGCCCTTAGTCCTTGTTACATCTCACTATACTTCAGTGTGCCCTAGGCAAGTGTGCTATCATATACGGACAAGATGAGCTGGTAACAATAGAACAAGGACATGGTAACAGGCTTAAAAATTCTGAATTTCTTTGCTTTTTCCATGTTTAAGTTTGTGCAAAAAGTATATATATTGTGACGGAGTCAGACCAGAAGGATATAGGAGAGTGCTGGAAGGCAGGTATATTACTCTCAGGATGTGCAGGTCCCTGTTCCCTGGATAGCCAAACAAAGGCTACTCCAGACCAATCAAGACACCTGGGACCAATTAAGAACCTTCTAGAAAGGAGTAGAAACAGCTAGCCTAATTGGGACACCTGAAGCCAATCAGGGACTGGCTGAAACCAGATAAAAACCTCCCAGTTAGTCAGGTGGGCTGTGGGTGTCAGAAGTTGTGGAAGGAGGTTGTGCTGTTGGTGAGACTGAGTGGTGGACAACATATCATCCAGAAGGAAGGAGGCCCTGAGGTAAGGGTGAAGTGGAGTTTGAAGAAGCAGGGACTGCTGTGGGGAAGTAGCCCAGGGAATTGAATTGTGTTTTGTGGATAAAAGGTCATCCATCTTAGCTGATACTATTAGGGTACCTGGGCTGGAGTCCGGAGTAGAGGGCGGGCCTGGGCTCCCCACCTTTTTCCACCTTCCATACTGGCCTGTGATGAAGGTAACACTAGGTGGTGACTCTTGCCAATTATACTGAGAAAAGGAGGTCACTCTGGGGCCTAGATGAGTTCCTGAGGCCCCTAAATCTTACAGGAAGCACAGGACCCACAAGTACAAACTTGGAGCTTTGTCACAATATCTAATTGGCATGAATTTAGGGGAGTCCCACACAATACACAGAAGGACATCAATAAAACCCATTGTATTGTAGGATCCTGTTCCAACCCCATCTAGCTCAGTATCCCATCTCTGACAATGGCCAGCACCACCTGTTTCAAAGGAAGATGCGAAAGCCATACACTATAGGAAGATATGGTACAATCTGCCCCAGTGAAGATCTCCTCCTAGTCCTTAATAGGTTGAAGTTGGCTTAAGCTCTAAAGCATGAGATATTCCTTCCAAGTTGCTTTGTTTGCATTAAAGATTACAACTGTGAGTATTCAGTATTCATAGTCATCAAATCCTTCCAAACCGTATAAATTCTTGCCCTCAATGACGCACTGCAGTACTGAGCTTCACAGTCTAAATATGCATCAAGTGAAAAAGTATTTCCCTTTTTCAGTATTCGATTTGCCACCTTTCAATTTCATCACCCATTTCCTTGTTCTTGTGTTGAGACAGGGAGAGCAGAAGCTCCTGGTCTATAATCTCTACATTCTTTTACATAACTTTTATCACGTCCCTTTTTATTTGCCTCTTTTCTAAAAGAAACAATCATGACAAGTTCAATCATTCTCATTGCCCTTTTCTGAACACCCTCTAATTCGGTAGTATTCTTTATGTGAGAAGATCACTACTACTGCACAAAGTATTATAAATGAGGGCATATCATCAATATATATAATGGCATTAAACTATTTTATAATCCTTTTATTCTTACTTCATTTAAAAGTAGATTATGGCTAATTATCCATCCTCATGTTATCAGAAAGAACCCAGCTTTAAAAATCTTAATTAGAATGTAGTTCTTATCTTGAAATAGGGAGTAATAATTACAAATATATTTAATGAGTTTGTACCATTTATGAAACTCAGGAGCAAAGAAAAGAACAATTAGATTCACATCAAGATGTTTCATCTGCAGTACTTAGAACAGAACTGTAATTTCAAGCACACAACAAAACATAAAAAACCATAACGAGTTCTGTTACCCACCAGACAATTCTTGTTAATATGCAGTGAGAAGAGAGATGGTCAGCATAATCTTTGAATCTTTTGAGAGCACCAAAACTTACTTTTCCAAAAATTGCTAAGCTCTACAAACATTTTAAAATAATTTGTAAAACTTGCAGAATACATTCAACTTTTATGAGTCCCGCATTTGAAAGAAAAATTTAAATTAAAAAAACCACCAGGGAAATCTGCATGACACAAAGAATGAAGAAAAACACTAACAAATACTTCCAGATTAGTTACAAATTGCTTGAGAGAGCCTTCTAATGGACCTAATGCAACTATGAACAGAATATATATACACACACAGTTTGGAATTGTGTGAACTTCTCCTCACTTCTCTTTAAGTTGGTCTTATTTAATACACTGAAATGTGTCTGAAAATTCTAAAATGGTATACAAGCTTGTAATTTATAATGAATGTTAATTATAAGTAGACTATATTTCCTCTAACAAGTCTGTCTACGATTGACCTCATTGTGAAGTGAAAAACCAAATAAATAAATATGGCCATACTAGGTCACACCAATGGTCTATCTAGCCCAGCTTCATGTCTTCAGACTGTGGCGGGTGCCAGATACTTCAGAAGGAATGAACAAAACAGGGAAATTATTCCATGATGCATCTAGTCCCACCTTCTGGAAGACAGACACTTATGGAAACCCAGAGCATGGTTTGCATCCCTGACAAGCTAATTTAAGCCACATCCTTTTGTATGTACAGTTGGAATTACATTCGTCCAGTGTGTATTACTTTGCACTTGTCAATGCTGAATTTTATCTGCCATTTTCTTGCCTAGTCACCCACTTTAGTGAGATCTCTTTGTAACTCTCCAGTCAGCTTTGGACTTAACTACGTTGAATAAACTGGTATGATCCACAAACTTTGCCACCTCACTGTTTACTCCTTTTTCCACACCACTTACCAGTATGTTGAATAGCACAGGTCCCAGTACAGATCCTCAGGAGATTGCACTATTTACCTCTCTCCATTCTGAAATTGGTTTATTCCTGTCCTTTGTTTCCTATCTTTTAGCCAATTATTGATCCACAAGAGGACCTTCCCTCTTTTCTTATGACTGCTTACATTGCTTAAGAGCCTTTGGTAAAAAGAACCTTGTCAAAGGCCTTCTGAAAGTCCAAGGACACCAAGTCCATTGGGTCACCCTTGTCCACGTTTGTTGAGCCCCTCAAGGAATTCTAACAGACTGGTGAGACAACTTCGCTTTACATTTCCTCAACATATTGTATTCATCTATGTGTCTGATAATTTTGTTTTTTACTTTAGTTTCAAACAATCTGACCAGTACTGAAGTTAGTCTTGCCAGCCTGTAATTGGTAGGATCACCTCTGGAGCCCATTTTTTTTCTTCTCTTTAAAATCAGCATCATGTTAGCTATTCTCCAGTCATCTGATAACAGAGGCCGATTTAAGTGATAGTTCTGCATTTTCATATGAGTTCCTTCAGAACTCGTGTGTAAATACCATCTGGTCCTGGTGATTCATTACTGTTTATCAATTTGTTCCAAAACCTCCTTTCCTGACACCACAGTCTGTGACAGTTCCTCAGATTTGTCACCGAAAGAGAGTGGCTCAGGTATGAGAATCTCCCTCACATCCTCTATTGTGAAGACTGATGCAAAAAATTCATTTAGCTTCTCTACAACAGCCTTGCCTTTCATGGGTGCTTCATTTACCTCTCTAATCATCCAGTGGCCCCGCTGACTGTTTAGCAGGTTTCCTGATTGTTATGTACTTTAAAAAGTAATGCTGTTGGTTTATTTCTTTTGCTAGTTGCTCTTCAAATTCTCTTTTAACCTAATTATACTTCTGCTCTTGATTTGCCAAAGTTTATGTTCGTTTCTCTTTTCCTCAGTAGGATTTCATTTCCAATTTTTAAAAGATGTCTTTACCTCTAACCACCTCTTTTACTCTATTTCACCATGGTAGCATTCTTTTGGTCCCCTTACTGTTTTTCTTTAATTATTTGGGCTATACATATAGTTTGAACATCTATTATGTATTTTTAAAGTTTCCATGCAGTTTGCAGGCATTTCACTTGTGACCATTCCTTTTAATTTCCATTAACTAGCCTCCTCATTTTTGTATAGATCCCCTTTTTGAAGTTGATTGCTACTGTGGTGGGTTTCTTTGGGTATTTCCCCCCTGCAAGGGGTTTGCATTTAATTATATGAGGGTTGCTATTACTGTGGGGCTCAGCTATAGTCACCTGTTGGATGAGATCCCAGGCACCACTTAGGACTAAATCTTAAATAATTAACTCTGGTACTTCTAAGTAAAAGAGCTATAGACCCATTGATCATTTATTTTAGAAAGGGATTTTACAAACGCTGTAAATATTAAGTTAAATATATTTAAGCTGAAAATATTAGAAAAGTAGCTTTCATAATATACTTACTTTAAGAGGCAATTCATCTTTTGTTTTAACACGGGAAGGTGTGTTATCCTTTCCATTTTGCTGACCATCACTTTCAGCAGATCCAATTGAAAGAGAACATGAAGAAGAGGAGACAGTAGATGAACTATCAGAATCCGTATCACTGCACAAGACAAAAACAGGAGTTATAAACATCTGTCTTTTTGTAAGAAAACTCTTATGCTACAGTAAAATAAAAGACTACTAATTATACATTAATCTATTATTGTTGGATAACTCAAGGGCACAATACAAGATTAGGCTAGTTAACAATGGAACAAAATCACTGTCTTTCTTAGACTGTAAGCTTATTGGGTCTATGAGTGTTCACATAGTCCTGACTGAGACCCCATTTAACTAGGTTTCCTGAACACCACTGTAATAAAATTGTAATTGTATGTGTGTGTATATTTTTTTACATTTTTATACATATTTATACACACACACACACTTTCAATTTATGCAATGATATTGTGGTTACAAAAGAAATTTTAATTTATGTGGAAGTGTGTTGTGCGTCCATCACTATGTCACCTAAGCATATGACAAAATTAAACTTATTAGTCAGTCATCATTCCTGTACAACCAACAAAAACATTAACATAGAGTCTAGCCCAGTCAAGCAAATACTTGCAACATGATGGGAAGGTAAATAATTCCTAGCCCTTCCAGAAAAGGAACAAGTTTCACAGTCAATGACACCCCCCTGAAAATGGTCTCTTTTACCCTGCAATTATGCATTTAGATACAAAGGTATACAGGACACGAGACACCTTTAAAGTAGCCAAGTCTTAAACCATTAGTCTTTATAGGTAAGAAGCAACACCTTGATTTGTACACAGCAGTCAAAAGTACTGTACTTCACACAACACAGTCAACCTGTGGAACTCATTGTCAGGGGATGTTGTGAAGGCCAAAACTATAATAGAGTTCAAAAGGAACTAAATAAGTTCATGGAGGATAGGTCCATCAATGGCTACTAGCCAGGATGGCCAGTGATGCAATCCCATGCTCCGAGGGTACCTAGCCTGTTTGCCAGAAGCTGGCAGTGGAGAACAGGGGATAGAACACTTGATGATTGCCTCTTCTGTTCACTGTCAGAAGACAGGATACTCAGCTAGCATGCAAGTCACTATGTTCTTGTTCCACTGAGCAGAGAGGATTCAAAGTTCTGTATTAGTTAAAGTCTCTGAGCCATCTTCAAAGATAGTCCTGAATTCACTGTAGCACTCTGGCCTGGAGGTTGGAAAGGTATGTCTGAACATGGCAAGATCTGCAACTATGGAGAGCAATCAACTGTCATCAGCAATTGTCCAAATTACTTCTGCCCCCAAACTACGGTTTCCAACTTCAGCTTCAGCCAACTCCCTCAAAGCCAGTTTCACTGCATTCTCAAAATCTCTCTTCTAGATCTCATAGAGAAGACAGAGCAAAGTATTAACAGCAAACTATGGTACTACAGCTTAGGACTCTTTGCAATTTCCCAAACACATACTAAAAGGAGAGCAACAAAATGGAATCTCTAGGGAGCTATTATAGAGCCTGAAAGGAGGATTAGCAATATCAATTCTCCAAGTTTCTTCAAGAAGGAAAGAAAAAAGCCATTGTAAAACCAACTTAATCCAGACATATCAGCAACACCTCAGTCAAGGGTAACAAAAGCTTTTGATAGAGCTCGTATCTGGTTGTGCAGAAAGGTCTAATCAACTAAGGCCCAGTCTACATCTAATAAACAGATCGACTTACCTACATCAGTGAAAGTCATGAAAAAATTCACACCCGGCATAATGTGGTTAGGTTCACCTATCCCCCACTATAGTCACAGCTAGGTCAGCAAAGGAATTCTTCCATTGACCTAGCTACTGCCTCTTCAGGGAGTCAATTTACTATAGCAATGGAAAAATCCCTTCCATCACTATGTAAGCATCTACACTTCAGTACCATAGCTGTGTCATTGCTGCTGTAGCACATGTATAGGATGACCAGACTTCCCATTTTTAAAGGGACAGTCACATATTTAAGCCCTCCTGCAGGTGTCTGGACTTTTTCTTAAACATGGATAGTCAGTCCCATATTTTCGGTTTCTCCTCTCCTTCCACCCCTCCCCCACCCGTTCACATCAGTAATGGCAGGTCTTGCTACTGGCTGGATCCCTGCCTCCCGCTCACCAGCGATGAGTGGGGGGAGTGTTCCAGTGGCAGACGATGGGTGTGCAAGGCTGGTGGCAGGGCAAAGCAAAGCTGCAGCACGTGGGGGCAGACGTTCCCCTCAGCGCAGCCCTCAATACGTGCCAGCTCTTGTCCAGCAGAGCCTCGCCCGTCCTGTTTCCGGATGGCACTGGCCATGTACTGTGAGCTGCAGTGGCTGGTGAGTGCAGGCAGGCACCACATGGCAGACAGTTACATGAAGTCTCTCCTGCCCATCCATTGGCTCTTTACATGCTGCCCCTCTTGCTGGCAGCTTCCTGCTTTACCCCTTTACATACCCCTCCCAGCCCCACTGCTCCTCCATATCCTCCCTGGCGGGATGCGCCCCGCTCCAAGAGCTGTGTGGAGAACCAGCCCCTGATCAGAGCACTCAGCTCTCCAGCAGGCTCCTTTCTTCCCCCTCTGTGTCTGCCTGGGCTGGCATGCTGGGAAAACCCAAGACCCTCTGGCCCAGGGCACTGGTCAGGAGGAGCCAAGCCCTGCATGTGCTAAAGCCCCACACAGAAGTGGCACAGGTTAGACTCTCCACGCCTCAGCTAAGATCTGAAGTGGTGGTTGGGGAGGAAAACGATTTCCAGCCTGTTTGCATCCTGACTCTTCACATGTATCCTGTCCCCAGGAAGCATGGGGTTGCTCCAGCCCATGCTGAGCCACCTCTCTGGCTGGGTTCACTGAAGCCCCTGAAGTCAGTTTCCTTGGGATCATTAGGGCTTAACCCCTCCCTGCCTGCACTGTAGCCAGGGGACAAGAGGTGGCTGGGTTATCTCTCTGGCCAGCAGCAGCCTGTAGGTGTTAGCTCCTTTCAACACTGTGAGAGAAGGAAGGGACAGGAGCTGCTTCCAGCCACAGGGGTGGGGGCAGAAGAGATGAGCTCTGCAAAGACAGGAGCCAGGTCATCCCTTCCCCTCCTCCTGCCCTGCGGCTGAAAGCAGCTCCTTTCCCTACCCTTCCACGCAGTGCCAAAAGGCTGCTGCTGACCTTTCTAGTGGGAACCCTGGCAGAAATTGGGGGCTGGGAGGGAGGAGGATATAACCTGGTGTGCCCCACCCCACTCCCCACATACACTGCCGCAGGAAGATGTGGTGCCAGGAGAAGAGAGTGTATCCAGGCATGGAGGATCAAGTTGATTACCCCCTCCCAACACCTTTGTAAGAGAACTGTACTGGAAGGGGGAGGAGGCAGAGGAGAGAGAGAGAGTGTGTCCAGCCCCTCCCTTTGGGAGCTGGGGGGGGACATCATCCCTCTCCCTGTGAACCTTAAAGATAAGAAGGTAAACAAAAAGAAGCACTACATAGTTGGATTCTTTTTAACATGGGGCTCAGCCAGCTTGATGTTAATTTATACACTCGCACTGCATAGTTCTGATTGATTGCCGTTGAACTTGCTGGAATAATTTTACCAGGTGTCCTGTATTCTGCATAGAGAAATGGTCACCCTGCACATGTAATGTAGACATAACCAAACTATACTAAAGCTCTTTATGCCATACCCAGTACTTGACACAAGAGACACAAGCTTGGAAGTCAGAGGAAACCAGGTGAAGCCATGCCTGCAATTCAAGGACCTTTTCAGTCTCCCTTGCCCCACCTCATCCCCAAGGAAAGATTCAAGACATACATGTGCTGTCAAGTTATGTGTCAAGAGATGACTTCTTAAGCAAACCCTGACCCAATAGCTGCTTAATGCATTTTTCTTTAACAATGGACCCTCAGCTTCTGCATTAATCTTTATCAGACATAATTCTATGCAAGTTTTTATATCACACTCATCACTATGGTATCTGAGCACCTTCCAGTATTATGTTAAGAAACATGACTACACAGCTGTCACTATTCTCTCATTCTCTCCCCAGAGGGAGAAAAATGTTTTGAGAAATATCTTGTTTTGGTAAAAAAAAAAATAATAATAATATACTTGTTCTCATGTGTTTATATTAGAAAAAGCAAGTCAAAGAAATAGGCCTTGCACTTCAAATGGAATGTGATGAGGTGTGCGATGGTCCTCAATCATTTCTGTGAGGGAGACAGAACTTCTATTGTCATTGTTGAGAGTTCCATTATGGAAGGGGAGAAGGTAACTGTTGACCACAGTCTTTGTCTCAGGATTTTAGGTGGTGTTTTAGATATCTTGAAACCATAATGTGCTTTAAAGATAAGGACTGAAACCTTGACTCAAAATTATATGGAAAGACAATGCAGAGAGCAGGGACAGGTCTGTTATGATGCTGAGGAGATGCACTGTAATGTTTTGCTCTAGATAGTGTTTCCCAAGTGCCAAAGGCTTCATGCTCAGGTATACTGCATTGCTGCAGTCCACCTTAGAGGCGACAAAGGCATGAACAACTGAGACCAAGTCTTTGTATGCCAGGATGGGATGGAGTCTCCTAGCCAAATAGAGAGGATAGAAACATTACTCATGACTGTACCCAAGTGTGCATCTTGTAATTAGTAAGTCGCAGCTCCCTAAGCATACTCAGGACCCCAGCATACAAAACCAACAGGACAGCATGTTTATCTCCTGACAGTGAATCTACAGGATTCAAGTCAGCCTAATCTGACTACTAAGCCACAAAGTAGATGGAAGATTCCTCTCCCCAACTGTACTACACTTCTGCTCACATCTGCCCTTACAAAGTGAGTCTGTTCTCACTTACCTTTCATACCACAAAGAACAGTTCTGCAAGCCTGGACGGAATACATTTTTACCCTTCACTATAGCTTCAGCATAGCTATGTAAGTTAGAAGTTCCCTAAATCAACTCTTTCAACTAAATGTGTTCACCATGATTCATCAATACTAGTGCAAAAGAAACTGGTACAGTGACTGAGGGTCCACTGGTAAAGTCTGACTCCCCATCCATGCACCCACCCAACAAAAAGTAGAGATAAGGGGTTGGCTTAAAACACCAATTTGTACTAATAACCTTGACAGTTAACACCCCAGCCAGCACTAACATGAAGCTAGTACAAATTCCACACTTCAAGGATGTGATCATCATAGTTACAAACTGCAAGGCCTGGGGGCACAGGACGAAG
The DNA here is from genome assembly GCA_007922305.1 of Dermatemys mawii. Lineage (NCBI taxonomy): Eukaryota > Metazoa > Chordata > Testudines > Dermatemydidae > Dermatemys > Dermatemys mawii. Next base: position 59,968,266 of record ML677326.1, on the reverse strand, counting down.
GAGGTTAAATCTGGAGGAGCAATAGAATTGCTGGGTACTAGAATCACCCTTCATGTTACAGACCCTTCAGACATGACCAGACATATACCAAAAATTGATTGAATTTTCAGCAAGTAATGATTATTCCCCTCCCTTTCCATAAGGGAAGACAACACCTGTGAGGAGGACAAGGCACAAGAGCACATCCAGAGGGCTGCTGAGGGACAAAGCCAGTATAACCACAATCACTGAAATACACATGAATGGGGCAGTGATACATTCCTGATGGTGAAGACTGGCAGGCCCAGGGCTCTACCCGTCAGCGCTTCCCCGGTACAGTGTCCAGATGGCAAATGTGAAAAATCGGGATGGGGGGGGGAGAATCGGTCCCTAGATAAGAAAAAAGCCCCAAATATCAGGACTGTCCCTATAAAATCGGGTCATCTGGTCACCCTATCCCCGAGCCGCACGCGGATGAAACTGAAAAACTCCTTCCCCTCCCCCCCAGTTCCGCGGCTGCCAACCCCGAAGCTGAGGGGAGCTGTGAGCGCCAAGGGCGGCCGGTACAGGGAGGTCAGGGCGCGAGAACGGGCTACGCACCTGTCCGAGTCGGCGGGGCTCTCCCCGGGCTGCTCCTCCTGCAGGCCCTGAGCGCCGGGGGCGCCTCCATCTGCAGGCGCCGAGGCCTGGCCCGGCTCCTCGCTGCCCCCGGGGTCCTCCTGCTCCGGCTGCGGCCCGGCTGCGCTGGGGCTGCCCGGGGCTCGCGCGTTCTCAAACCTCAGCGTCTCCAGCTGCTCCACCACCTCCATCGCCACGCGCCTAACAGCCACACTGCCCCCTCCCAGCACCACTTTCGGCTTGCTCTGCACGTGCGTGGGGGTCTGGAACGATGCTCCCGCCAGTAACAGCGGCTCCAGCGCGCGTGCGCGCGCGTCCCGACCGCGGGCAGACTCGCGTTCCCATTCGCCCGGCCTTATTTTTATTATGTGCGCATGTGCGAAAATAATCCAGCGCGTCCACGAGAAGCGGTTCCTTGCGGCGCGCCCGTTCTGCCTCGCTCCTCCCCCTGGGGGCTGTGACAGGCGGGGGCTGGGGAGACGGGCCCAGGAGAGGGCGGGGTTTGAAGTGGCCCCAGTAGTCTGGCCTGGGCCCCGCTCTGACGGGCGGGGCGGCGGAGGCGCTGCGGTGCGACTGCGCAGCCGCTTCAGGTTCCCAGCCGCGCCTGGCTACGTCCCGCGTGGGGGGCGCAGGACGAGCGCACGCGGCCCCTTAGCGCTGCGCTGTCGGGGGGGCGCAGCGGGGCCGTGGCGCAGCGGGGGCGGGGTGTCAGGCGTGTCGCACCAGACAGTCTCTGTCCCAAAGAGCAGGGCCTCGTCTTGCAAAGCACAGCGCATGTTTCACAGCTTTGATGCCCAGCTGCTTGGGAAGGGCACAGAGCCAGGACAGCCTCCGGAGAGAAAGTCTCCTGCTGTTTTTATTAAAGATTGTGATTTGTAATTGGCCCTGCTCTAGTACTTCACAGGATTTGGCTCTGTATTAAAATCAGGGCCGGATTATTAATATGTTGTGGGCCTGGCGCCAAACATTTGTGGGCTCCCATAGGGGACTGGAGCATGGCGCAGGGAGCTCAGTCCCCAGAGCGAGGGGCCAGCCCGGAGCAATGCATGGCAGGAGGGGCCCTGCTCTGCTCAGACCAGTGCAAAGGGCACTGGCAGTTGCCAGCCGCACAGTGGCCCGACCAGCTCTGTGCTGCCAGTGTGCCCCTTCCCCTCGGGGGGAGCAGGGACACTCTGGAGAAGGTGGGGAAGGGGGCAGGAAGAGGTAGGTGACAGCGTGCCTTGGGGGGAAAGGGTGGAGTGGGGGCAGGGCTTGGGACAGAGAAGGGATCAAGTATCCATGGGCAAATCAGAAATTCAGCACCTCTGCAACACCCCCTTCATGGCCCCCCCCTGACTTCATATGACCAGAGCTCCCCCGGCGGCCCACCCACAAATGCAGAGTGTCCTGCACAATCTTGCAGGCTGAGACTAGCAAGTGGTGGGCAGCGGGGAAGCCAGCAAGCAGAACAGGCTGGAGCCCCTTCTGAGCATGGGCCTGGCGCCATGGTGCCACTGTAAGCCCAGCACTGATTAAAATAGGTCATTATGGCCACATGAAATTAAGAAAAACACTTCAGCTATTGCTAATCTGTTGGGCAAAGGTACAGTGAATGTTTATATTCACTTAGTTATTACCATCTCTAATTTGGTCTGCCAATATGAATAATAGTTTTCAGTTTATCATTTGAAAAAATGCTGTTTGCTTAATTGATTCCTAATTTCAGTGTTTACTGTATTTCATAGTTTATTTAAAGTAATAAATGGTAAGTTTTATTTTCATTACGCATGTATTTACTTACATGACAGAACTAAGATAGGGACTGTTGCTACTGTTTTGGGTAGGCGTGAACACACCATTATGGAGATTATTTTTTTTAATCAGATCTTGAGTGATGCTAGAGATACGAGGAATTCACCAGTCATGCTAGTATTTCATATGGTTCAGGTAAGAATAGAGCCACTGTTAAATAATTCTGCAGATTTCATATTATTCTGCAAACTCTTTGGAACAGAAACTGTATCTGCCTCTCTTTTTGTATTGCATCAATCACAATAAGGCTTCATTTCAAGCCTCATCAGAGTCCCTGGGCACTTGTGAAATATAAATATTACACATTAATAACAATATTAAATGTTAACAGCTCTTCATAGTTGCACAATCAGTGTTTCAAAATAAATGGTGAAACTCTCATCAAAAAGAATATATTTTAAATCTCACTAGTGATATGGTTTCGTCTCATTTTGATTTCATGAAACTAAGAAAGAATGACAGATATAAGGAGGTACATGCAGGGGTGGCAGGTTTGTATAAATTTTGGTGGTGCCTAGAATGGGTGCAAGTCCCACCCCTCCCCCCAAACTGCCTTGTAAGCCGATATATATTAAATAATATAAAAATGGACTGGAAACAGTAAGCGTCTGACAGTTTCCCCATTTTGCATAACGTCAGGGGGAAGGATGAGGGCTCTGGCTGCGGGTGAGGGGTTTGGGAGGTGGGTGGGGAGTCAACTGCCTGATTTAATGCTGCAGATACAAGAATAAGAGCCAGGGAAACCTGGAAGTGAGAGAAGGAACTTGAGAGGGGGATGCTGAGATGGGGTGGGTGATTAAACGAACTAGGACTGGGAGCCCAGGATAGAAACTGGGACTGGAAACTGGTGGGAAGAATGGGACTGAGGGACCAAAGAGAATGGGAAAGGAACCGGGGGAGAGGGGCAGGAGGGATACCGTGAAAGAGCCTGGAGAGGAAGATTGGGATTGGGATCCAGAGATGGAAGGGAATGTGGGTGTGGAAGAGGTGACTTGAGTCTAGGATAGGTGAGAGAGATCTAAATGAAGAGCTGGGAGTGTATGAACTGAGACTGCCTGGCAAGGAGGTGAAACCTGGGGCTGAGACTGGGATTTGCTAATCAAGGAGATTGGAACTTTGATGAAAAACCTGGAGAATGAAAATAGACTAGGCTAGGTGAAGAGAATGTGATTGGGACAAAGAGCCTGGGTGGAAAAGAGACAGGACTGGGAAAAGCTCATGCTAGCTGGGACAGGGTAGAAGGAGACACACTTGGAGCAGAAAAGACAGTGCTTCCTGGATCACACACGCTTCTAGATTCTGTAATGAAACCCAAGATTTCCAAGTTTCATTATTCCTCTGCTAACGGCAAATATCTGGGAAACCTGATGGCAAAGTGTCCCCTGCCCCACTGGACCACAGAGGTTGACAACCTACTACTCCCATCAGTGCTATCCATTGGTTCAAGTGCAAGTGGTCTGTGAGATGGATCTAAAAATGTTACAGCCGTGCTGATGACACATTGAGGTGTCAGTATTATGCCACATGATGGAATTTCTTGTATTTCAGTTTGCTTTTTTAAAAAGACATAGGAAAATTTATGCTAAAAATGTTAAGAACATGAAGATTGCAACGTCATGGACTCAAAAGTTTAGAAATGCCAATATATTAAGGTTGTGCGTGCAATCTTAATTCAACCCCCCTTATGTATGTGCTTATGAAACAATCTTTAATTATATGATCAGGGATTTTTTTCCACAGGATCCCTGCCTTATTCAGTGCACAAGATGGACCTGCTCTGACTCAATACTATAGAATGATTCAGATCAGAGACACTGAGATCAGTAGAGGACACATGTATGGAAGCTAACTTTTGTGACATTATAACTTTGAAGTACTGAAGACAGCAGCTCAACATGCAAATGACAGGGAATAGACTAAATGAGCCCTCTAAATATCTGGACATAAAAACAATATTAAAATTAATAAATAATATCAGTGGCTTCAAATTTTTCCAATTACTGATTTGAAATGTCATTGTGATAGGCTTTTTGGTGAATCCGTGGAAGGGACTCCAAAGCCCTGCAGCACTGTACCAGTTGTTACCCTAAGAGGAGCCACACTAGACAACATCCTGGAACATCAAGTTTAATTCCCCAGCCATACTTCAGAGACAGTGCAGGTAGGCATTCCAAGATGGGAGCTAATTAGGTGCAAACAAGTTCCTGCTAAATGTAAACATCATAATAATAAAACACTGATTCCTGGCATGCAGTTCTTGCTCGGACAAAGCACTAAGTGATTTTTAAGAACCTTATGAATCATACTATGACATTCCATTCCCTATGCTTTTGAAAATATGCATATATGTCCATATTCCTTATGAAAATATACTTAGGATATGAATATGACATGACAGATGTACTTTATTCAAGATGGCTTATATAAGATATCATTGGGAAGGTTGTGATTTACTGAATGCAATTATCCAGTGTATATGCCTGTATCATTTCTGTTATCTGAAGTTAGGAATATTAACTATGTATCTGTATTTCAAATGTGCCAACCCCAACCAGCCTTTCAGGAACAACAGTGGAAAAGCCAGACGGGGCTAATGGGCCATTAGCAGAGACAATGGACTGTAAAAGAGCTTAATCTTCCTATGAGCAATGGCTGCCACAGCTCTGCAGAGATATGCTTCCGAGGCACCTGGTGCTGGATACCCCACCTCCCCTTTTGGGAAGCCAGTGGTTTTCCATGAGAAGACAAAGGGTTCCCGCAATACACAAGAGCTATATATGGCATAGGAACGACATCATCATGGTTCTCCTCTACATTCCCACCCAAAGAGACACTGAAAAACACCTGGAAGCAAAAACTGAACTGGGGGGAGAAGGGTTAAACCCAAGCTGGAAGAGCATCTAGCTTGTGAATAATAATACCTGAGGTCTCAAGAGGCAGATGAGTGCAGCAGCCTTTCAAGACTTTCTGGTATCTTCCTGCAACAATATGTGGGGCGAGAAATATTATTTGTAACCAATTTCTGCAGTGAAACTAGCTTAGTCAGCATGTTTGGTTTCATTTGCTTAGTAATCTGCTTTATTCTTTTTGCTACCCCCTTTACCACTTAAAATCTGCCTTTTTTTAGTTAATAAAATTCATTTTGTTTACAATATAACCAGTTTCTGTAATTTCTAACTGATGAGGGTGGAGTGAGAAGTTATGCATACCTTCCTCCACATTGAGGGAGGAGATGCATGTCATACTATACCTTCGGGTCTGCATTCCAAGGGAGGTGGACATCTGAGTGCTGAAGCAAGTCCCGTAAGATGAGTCTTCCCAGAGCTGATCTTCAGTTGGGTATGGTTGTGTGTGTGTGTGTTTTGGAAGAGGCTTTAATAGCCTGGCTCAGCAAGACAGGTAAAAGGAGGCCCATGCTGGTAGAACAAGTAGACTCAGTGGCATCTCAGCATGTCAGGTATCTCAACCTGTCACACATATCTTCCCTATGTATGCCTTGTAAAAGAATTTCAGTATTTTGAGATCATCCTGTAGCAACTACATTTGTTGTACTTAACAAATTTTCTCCATTTTGAGAAAATTATCATTTCTAGCAAAATTCTTCATTTTGAGTAAATAGAATCTCTCTCAAACTGAAGAATCTTTCAAATCAGAAGACTATTTAGTGTGAACATAGGGCATTATACGTAATAAACATCAGTGTCTATTCAACAAGGGCAGAAATTGAAACAATCTGCAAAGCCGCAATACAAGCACTAACGTGTTCTAAGATAAAAAGAAATATTTAATATATGAACAGCTGAGACAGTAGAGCTCACATGCCTATTTGGTTCTCTATCCTCTATTGCAATGGAAAGATAATGCGATTTCAGTTTCTTTTAGATACATTAGGTGAATTTTGCATCAATATGTTCACAAAAACAATTCTTTGCTTTTATTTTACTGAGTTTTTCTTCTACTTCTTGTTTTTGCTTTTGTTTTGGGAGAATGGCAGAAAATATGAGAGCTGACATTTTATCAGCTGGAAAAAATTGTTTTCAAAAGCCTTAGTTACATGAAGCATACTGATTTTTTATGTTAGGAGAGTATTATTAGTGACTCTTGTTTTGCAATAAGAATATATCAGATGATATTTTCATTAACTTGTGAAGCAGACAGAAAAAATATTATTTTATTTGTTTATTTTAAATATTAATATTAACAAGCAGAGTTGATGTCTATACAGGGTTTACAAAATCAGATGTACATCAATTCATTATTCAGCATGTTTAATTTCAAATACTGAATATTAATTTTTATTTTTTAAGGACAAGATTGTGATCTACCATTCTACATTGCACAGGGCAGTATGAGGACACTAATGTCCCTTTTCCTTTCTTCAGACCCAACACTTACCAGTTCTGTTTTTGCACACTTTCATCATAGCAGCCAGAGTCTAATCAGAATAGAGTATTTTCTGCTGAACAAACTTTATCATAGCTCCAGGGAGGACAAGTTTCATATTCATGCTAGGCTGGATTCTTCCACCCTTACTCAAGGTGAGTAGCATCTTACTCTGAAAGGAGTTCCATAGTATTCAGTGGGACTATTTGATCAGTAAAGTACTGTTTAGCATAAGGGTTTCAAAATCTGGTCTGTCATGGCATGTTTGAATGCTGTGTTAGCTATAGTTAAGTACAACAGATGTTTCCATCTGCAATGCGTAGCTTCTGCATTTATTATTGATACGGCACCCCAAAGAGCTCTAGTTGAGTCATGAAACATAAATGGCTTCAGCCATAAACACTTCACAGTGAATAGAATCAAGAGAAAATGTCAGCAGCTGACCTCTCTATGGGTAGGTAAGTATTCAAAGGGCTGCTAATATATGTAAAAATATGCATGTAAGTATATATGTGCAGAGTCAGAAGTCAGGCCTGAAGGTAGCAGGAGAAACAATGTGTATGAGAAAGGGATAGACATACACAGTACGAAGGCATATGTGTTGCTAGTGCTGTGATATTTTGAATGGGCTGTCAAATGACTAAAAAACCAGTCGTAATTAACTGCGAGATTAAAAAAATAGTCACGATTAATCACAGTTTTAATCACCCCGCTAAACAATAAACAATAATAGAATGCCAATTTAAATTTACTATAAAATTTTTTGGATGTTTTTACATTTTAAAATATATTGATTTCAGTTACAACACAGAATACAAAATATACAGTGCTTACTTTATATTATTTTTAATGATAAATATTTGCTTTGTGAAATAGATAAGAAATATTTTTCAGTTCACAACATACAATTACTGTAGTGCAATCTCTTTATCGTGCAAGTGCAACTTACAAATGTAGATTTGTTACATATATTCAGTATATGTTCATATTTGTATTTGTTACGTATGTTCAGTATATATTCAGTTGCCATCAATTACAATACTAGTTTTCACGTCTTAACATTTGATGCACGTTCTTCCTGGGACTGTGATCCAACACCATCTGTTAATATAGGACTAGAAATGATTTCAGGCCTGTTCTCTGCCTTGTGCAGTTCCTTCTGTTGAAGCTCCAGGAAGCCGTTTTTGACACTTACTTTATCAGTTCCTTCCAAAAGCTGCTGAGGGAGTTCTGCCTGCTTGACTCCATAATACTTTTAAAGTTAAAAGTAACACCATAAAAATTGCAGTGTATTGTTGTTATGATGTTATTTAGGAAACAGTTAAAAATCTCATCTTAAACCTCAAGATTGCAAATTTCCTTGGGATTAATATGTTATTAATAGGAGAAGAAGTAGAAAAAAGCGATAATGAAAATGAAAGACACTTTACCATTGTCTTGCATTCCAATTAATATTTCTCTTGCAGTCATATTTGTACCAGTAATCCACAATCGTTATGTTTTGCCATGATATTAATAAGTCGATTTTTACTTGCATACATTGTTTTTGGTTCCAACATTTCATCTTTGCCCCTATATCAATATTATGGCTTGCACAGTTAAAATGTCTTGTTCTGAAACAAGTTTAAAAGTTACTGTACAGCATGGTGTCACCTGTTCTAAAACTTCAAGTTTGTTTGTTGTTTCTATATGTGAAATCCGTTTCTGATAACTAGATACAACGTAAACAGAGAGCTTGCCCTTCTAGCTACAGAAGACATTTTTCGAAACATCTACTTTCAAATTTGGAAGAAACAAAGACAGTTCTTCTAAGATTTATTTTTGAAATGTTCATCATTTTCTTTATCCTTCCAAACACAACCAGTAATTTCTTGATGATTGAGCTCCCTATAGACAATTTATTTTATAACAATTTTCTATCCATTCGCCAGCATACTAACGGTTCATCTCCAGCTATTCTCAGAGAATGTACAGTTCATTGATCACCTCTTCTAGTAGGTTCTATTAGACTTTTCTAATTTGATTTGGATCCAGTCTTTTTACTTATGCCAATTTAAGTACTGTTTTATCAGTTGTCAAGCTTGCAAACTGCATCTACAAAAGTGGTTTAATTCCTTAATTCTATATATATTTTGGCCAGAAATTTCAAGAGTCATCACATGTGAAATTGGTATTTTGGGTAACTAGAAGTTTTTTTACTGGCCACTCATGATGTCTTCGAAAAGGGGTGAGAGTTGCCACAGAAGGTCCTGAATGCACAGCAGGAAGAAAGGGCCAAAAGAAGAGCATGTTTAAGGGCATGGCTGCTGATCTAACACTTTCAAACATCCTAAGGAAGGTACTACATCCTCAGTAGGTGCTGCTGCTTAAGAGCTTTCTGTACCGCAGTATTGCCCCTAACCTGACTCCTGGCCAGACACAAGAGTCTCTAGCTCATGCTAACTGATGCTTTAAACTTGCACTAGCTGGGCTGTTAGGGGGAACGAGTTGATGTGCAATGCTGCTGACTCTTGAGCTAGTAATAGAACGGGGCTGCAGCTGCTGTGTGTTGCTAATCCCAACAATCTGTGCAGCTCAAGTGTTAGTTTGCAATGTGACTGCTCTCACTAGGGTTAGGCTAACTCAAGAGACAAAAACTCAAGCGTGGATAACTTGAGCTAACTCTGCACTGAAAAAATACCCTTAGTCGTGCCTCGGGAATATCTAATTCAATACACACAAATTAATAGCTCGGATACCTGCTACAAATCTGCATACCCCCATCCACAATGACAGAAAGACCACTCAACAGACTAGATAGCAGAAGAGAGATAGAGGGAAGTGGCTGTGGTTAGTGGGTTTACCCTGGCCAGGAGAAGGGTTATAGGAGAATGAAAGTAGGCAGAACAGAGGCTGGATATGGTCCAAAGTCTCTGATAGAGCTGGGAATTGATTACAGAGTCCCATTCTAGTATCTTAACTACGAAACCTTTCTGCCTCCCTATGCAAGTGTGATGTGTTCTTGCCAGCCCATTCCCCTCAGCTTGTACATGTACCACATCATTTATATATTTAAAACTCACTCTTTAAGATTAAGATTCTGGAACATAAAAAACAACAAAATAGGAAACCCAAGGTTAAATTTGGCATTCTCTAGCTCTAATTTTCAAGGCGGGGGGCTATGTTTCACCCAGTTCTCTACCCTGGGTTTGCATATACATATTCCAGTATGCATGTTTTTTGTACACTCCCTTGCACTTTCAGATGACAAATTCCATCACTTGCCTACACAAGTAATAGAGGTTTACACCTGTATGTACACAAATCTCATTGTGTGTGTATACAGGAGACTGTGCACAGAAAGTGCGCATGTAGGTACAAGAGTCTTCAAAGTCATGAAACCACAAACATCAGCCCTGTCCCATTGAAAATGAGACCCAGAATGACAAATTTCACCTTGGATTTCCTTTCAAGTTGTGCATGCACAAATGGAGACTGCCATTTGAAAAATCTACCCTCCCTCTTTAGCTGATATAAAAAGATCAGTATTGCTAAGAGCAGAATGGCAAACTTACACTGAAAAGAGCTGCCATGACAAATAAAAGAGACAAACCAAGCAGGGACAAACCAAGATGAGAAAAATCAAATTTGGAAACAAAACAGATTTCATTGATATGGATAGGAGTTTGCTTATGTGGATATACAATTCTTTTAGCCAAGGAGATAATGGAGTATTATCCCCATACAAATTAGGAAACTTTGGCACAGAAAAGTTAAATGATTAACAATAGGTCACACAAGATATCCCTTGAAGAATGTTAGTAGAAATCAAGTTTCCTAAATCCCTGGCCAGTACCTTAACCACAAAAGTATCATCTCCCTCATTCCTCACCAGTTATGATAGATACAATTTTGGAATCCTCAGCACAAGTCTGTAACTAAGATTATTTCTGGGTATTCTTCAACATGGCAATCCTTGGAAAACCTGCCTACCATCAATATAGTGGAAGTGGCCAAGAATGTGAAACAGTACGGTATGTTTTAACAAGCAGGGCTGTTGCTAAAATGAACTGATTTGTTTTGATCTAGGATTTCCTATGCATTTCTCCTGTGATACTCTGCTTATAGTTTTGAAGCAAGCATCGCTTTTGCACTTCCAAACGGGGACAAGAAACTAAATTCCTTTTCCATCGACAAAACTGAATGCAACTGACAAAACCCATGCACAGGTTGAACAAGAAACCATCAACATAGTTTTGGAGTTTAGATTTGTTCATATGGTATGCCATTTACTTTGAACACAGATCACTGTTCTAAACACAGCATTCTTCTTCATCAGCAGAATGCCTATAGCAATGAGCTGGTTTCTTGTTTGTTTACACTTACATCATGCAATACAAAATGTAAAATTGTATTCCAGGTCCCAAGGCCTCTCACATCTGCCCTGCATAAATTATGAATAATTAAGAACTGCTTCAGAGATCTTTGATGAAATTGACAAAATTACCTGTCACTGGTAAAAACTGATCCACCAAGACAGTGGCACAAATCTTTTACTACTAATGAAGGAGGTTCTTTGCAATGTCAACAGGAGACTGCTTCTGACTTAGCACCATATAACACATCTTTCTGCACTACAGCTGATTGGATTCACCCCATCATAGCACTCCATCACTGGAAAGTTGTTCAAAGTACTTTGCATCCACATAAGGCAGCCATAACCTATTCTCTGCCAGGGCATGAAGGGGTTCAAGCACTCCTCAAAACTGTGCTGTGTTAGGCTAGGACAGCTGGACAAGGCAGTTGGAGAAATGCGGTGATTTAGTGAACCTCTTCAGCAGCCTTTACTGGTAGGATCCTACGGAGCTTTGGCCACAAATTAATACTGCTTCTCCAATCTAACCCCTGAGGCTGGAAATGCCTTCTGCCCTCTATGAGCAAATTTCCACTGGAGAGTATTGTATCTTGCTGGCATAGGGAGTTGCAGTTTGCATCTTACTGCACTCACTGGGATGGATCTGGCTCAGTAACATAGAGTGTGCTAGAATCAGAGGTGCTCTATAATAATGTCTGAATACTATGTCAGTCCAGTTAATAACTGGATGTTTATTGTATGAGCATATTGGTTTAATTTCATAGGGAAAAACGGGAAGTAAGGAAAAACAACAAAAATAAAACATAATGGTTTGAGATAAGCCACTTTACCACAAATACACAAGGGCTGTTAAGGGACAATGCCTAGACTATTAGTGTGACTGCTGCCCTCTTGGTCAGCATATCAGGACTTGAATGGGGACCTCTAGAGCTATACGTGTTAATTGCCACAGCTTGAGCTAAATTGTCAGAGCTCTGTAGCTGGAGGGCTGTAACAATTTTACCTCCTCCTCAGCTCACTTGCTAAACTAATGTTGTCCAGAAGGGCCACTGCCTGGGAACACAGTAGACTAAAAGGACTACAGCAATTTAAAAAGGGTCTCTCTCTCCCAAAAGAGTGGAGGAGTTTTTCAGGGGAACTAGACGAAGGTGCATGCGCCCGTTATAGTATCTAAAGAAGCAAGGCCTGCCTAGGTTACTATTAGAGCACGATAAGCCATTAGGTAAGATAATCATGCATATAGTCTGTTGTTTTAAGATCTTTTCTCTCTAAAATGCTTTGTTCCTACTGTTAAAATAAACAATACTTTGTTTTAAGAAGGCTATTTAACCACTCTATACTCCTGTAGGGAAGAAGGGTTGGTATCAAATCCAGATGGACCATCTGGATAAGCACAGTTGATACACAGGGTACTTTAGCCCAGTGGCCAACTCTGAGAGTGGGAGAATTGTGTGATTACACCCAACATAGATAAAAAGCTGAGGCCTGACACCTAAAAGGGTCACACAAAGAGACTAGAGAGGGACAGAAGTACACCTAGCTCTGTAACATAAGAGACATGTGATTTCACTCTCACATCAGATTAAATGCTGGAGTGAGCACACACTAAATGCACTGAGTATGAATATGTGAACATGATCATTATATGTCATGTTGGGACCTGTAATTGATCAGACAATTGACCACACTGCAAAAAAAATTTAATTGATTGTGATCTAGGTCCATCATAACTTCATCGTGGTCTCATGAGTTTTATGTACATTCACTTGTCCTCTGCAATGTTTCTGAAAACTCAAACAGCCATGGTCACAAAAAATGCCCTGCCTTTTCCAATCTCTGTCTACCAAGAAGATTGTGCCCTGTCTGTTTTCAGACTCAACCTCAAGAGATCCATGCCCAGCTGACCTCCAGGTTTGATTACTGGAGTTTTTTGTACCTAAGAATGCAACTGCCAAATCTACAGAATCTACAGCTGGCTCAGAATACAGCATGCCATTTGCTCTGCAAAACAGGTTTGATTCTAGTTAGAACAATAATAAATCCGCTGATCCCCAGTGGCACCAGAACCCTTAATTTCTTTTGTTTTATGGAGGGAGGAGGGAAGTGTCTGAAAGCAAGACACTTTAAGGAATCAAAAGCTGCAAATAGAAAACAAAACTATAGTGGAGGCAATGGATTTTGCCACCGTTGCTGACCCCTTTGGTAATCAAGTTGAATTTAATTTCATCAAGGAAAAAGGCATCATTTATTTTAATGCAAGACAAAAATACCTTGAACTTTAAAGCTCATTAATGTCACTGGAAAAACTGAACTGATGCCTATAATTTTCTTAATTTGGTTTACTTACTGAAGTAACTCAATATATTAAAAGGAAACATAATCCAGAGTAGCTCATTCATTTTCAGTCCAGTTGGGAATTTTTGTTCACTGGGGGAGATTCAGCTCCTCATTTCCATGTTTATGGGATAGAAACAGGGTGTCCTCAGAATGGTTACTCGTTACACACACGAAAGCAGCATGCATATCTGCACTATTTCTGCAGCTCCAGAGCAGAAGAAGAGCTTTAGCAATGGAAGAATTCTTGAAGCACAAGAGGCCTAGGAAGCTATCTACCGCTCCAAGTACTCAAGCAGAGCCACTGTCTGAAACTCCCTTTCCTGGAATCTTCAGCCTGCACTGACCTTGTTTTGTAGGCAAGTGGTACCTTTGATCTGACTTCCCAGCCTTTTGTCCTACCAAACTGTATATATAGACCACCTCTAGCCCCTTCTGTAGTTCCTCCTTTTCTCTATGGCAAGTAGACAAGGAGCACTGCTCAGAAGAGCTCTCAGGAAAGGCTGGAAGGATAAAGGATGAAAGATTGGAAATCCCATTCTCTTACAGAGAATCAATTCTGTCAATACATGGTGGAATTGGGGGAACTGACATAGGACAATGAGGCATAAGTGACTCACAAAAATGGGAAAGGCATTGGTTGGAGCAGATGGAGAGAAAATGAACCAGCAGTGAAAGGGAAATGTGTTGGGGCAGACAAAGAGAAGTGACAGCAAAATGTGACACGAGGCAGAGGCTGGTAGTATCTGGAGGAAGTAATAGTAAATTACTGGATTGTGGCTATTAAGAGGAGATGTGACCAGGGAGAAGCAGTGACACTGGAGCAAGGGGCAATGTAGGTGATCTAAATGTTAGTTTAATAGGGATGCTGATGTATGAAATCATTCCCTGCAGTCACAATAAAAGCCAAATCCTAACGGATTAATAAAAATATACAGCTCAGGAAAGTAATAATAATATTTACAAACTTTGCCCATTCATTTTTCATTATTTGTTTTCATGGTTGTTCAGTAAAATTATGTCTCTTAGAGCATGAAGGCTTGATCAGCTCCATGAAAAGTTAGAGAGAACATTGATTCGGATCAATAACAGACGATCAAAATGCAGCATCTTAATTCTATCTAGTATCACGTGCAAAAAAGAAAAAGAAAGAAAACCCCAGATACTTAGGCCAAAGAATTACATATGGGCCTACCAGAAGAGTCCTTTAAAATAGTTTAGATGAAATAATTGTATTTCTAATACAGTTACTATTTAAATTAAATACATTTTCATTAAAATGTGGTTCTAGCTGAAAAGTGACTCAAATAAAAATTTAGCATCCTGGAAATTCCACTTACTCTTGCGAGAGAGGAAAATCAGTCCAATATCCATTATTATTGTAGTAGATTGAGTGTTACTATTACTCAATTATTTTATGCCTTGATCCTGTACCACTAAAATTAAGGGAAGCAGGACAGGGCCCCACAGATGTTATACAAAATAGAAATATAATTAAGCAGTAGAATAGTCTTTACAGTGTATGATAGCCTGAAATGTAAAACAAAAAAAGGTAGTTTAACAAAGGTGACAAAAAGGTTGGGAAAATTTGGAATATGACTACAAAGTGGATATTTTATAATGCTGTTATCTCTATCTGCAACCATATTATTTGCATACCTATCTTTTTCTTAATTTATGTTCTGCTTAATCTTTGTAGCCTTCATGCACAGAGCATAGAATTCAAATAACAAAAAGACTACTGAAAGATAATCACAGTAACCAATAACAAAAGGCAAATAATTTGCTTGATTAATCACTTTATTGCCACTTCCCTGTTTAATCACTGCTGTATTAAATTTCTTTTTATAATCTGGTATTACATGGAATAATAAATATACTTTTCGATTTGTACTTTTAAAAAATCAATACAAGGTTTTGTATGTGTTTTTTATTCCTTTAACTTCGCTGACTAGGATCAAATAATATGGGAGTATTACCAAAGCTTTTTACTGTGGTTAGCCAATACAACAATTCCTTACCCAGGTACTCCTAGGTGATTTTTAATTTTACACTATGGTATCTTTTATTTACATCTCACAGTTAGTAAGAACTGGATTTTTTTTTCAGGCACCCTCTTCTTTTTGTACATTAAAATACACTAACATGGTACTCAGAAATGTGGAAAGAATAAATATAGAGGATAGATTCCGTTTTCCATTTCAGAAATGTCAGTAGATTCAACAGTGAACATTTGGCATTTCTTCAGACTAATAATCCAGATGGTGAAGTCATATCTGAAGCATGTTGAGAACATAATTTCATCAATTACTACTAATGTTTCTTGTCTTCACAGATAAAATGCCCAGTTTTCTGATCTCATGTTAGTTAATTTAGAAACTATCTGAATTTACACCACTGAATCTCAATTTTGGAGAAAGGCAGTATTTATATATTTGAATGTTTTCAAATACTATGCTTTTTGGACATTTCTGTTCAAGGAAGACAGAAAATAGGCAATGTTACTTGTTGACACTTGTACTGTTTCTCATTGTATGCAAGTGTGTGTTTCATCCAGAACTATAATTTATTGGTATCACTATAGTTCTGCTGCACAAATGGGCCAATTTATGGAAAGGCAAGGCAAGAGGACTTGTCAGCCACTTTCATGCTGGTAGACCAGTATGGAGCTGCTCTGTAATATCTAGTGTATAGCTGTGGACTGCCTGAGCAGGTGCTTCAGATGCCTGCAAGTGGCTCCAGGTTGATGTGGGAGGAGCCAGTGTTCCCAAAACACTGATTCATAAAGCCTGTGTTCTTAGGCTTATTGTCAGTAATGGGACTTTGCACATATACAGATATTAAGTGAAATGGTCACCCCATTGAAGTGAATGGGAGTTTTCTCATTGATTTTAATGGAATTGGGATTTCACTCACTGTTTCTATCTGGCTGTGCAGAGTTGGCATAGTCCCACTCATTGATCTCAGGGGGTGTTGGACTGACCTGTAAAAACAACATGGTTTGTATTCGGAGTACTTTGTCTGAAATCATAAGAGTTGGAAATTTAATGTATCAGATTATTAATACAGTATTTAACTTATATAGCACTTTTTCATTTCTAGATCTCAAAGCAGATAAATAAGTTTGTATTTTGCAGAAAATAATCTGGGCCATCAGAGAAATGCAGGTATAGTATCCCAGAAAATAACAGCTCAATCCAACTTATGTTTTTGGATCTTTCGGAAAGTTTGCTGGCTTTGTAATGAAAAGCTGTCTCCAGTCTTACTTTCTTGCAGAGTAAATTTCTGGTCATTTTATATTTCCTTTACTGGAACACTTTTCTTCAAATGCTTGACAGCTAATGTAACAGTTCTCTAGTTATGTTGCTCTTCAGATCAGGCATGACTACTCACCAGATAAGTAAAAGTGATATTCGCACATGGCTCTCCAGCTATTTAAGGAAAGGTAAAATGACACTTCCATGTCTTTCTCTACAGATAATGATCTCAAGCAGTATGATTCCTGTGAATTAAGCATATATAGCTCTAATAACCATTCAGCATCAAAGAAAATTTCAGGTATCATTCTCTCCCTGAGGCCAAGATGTATTTCCATCCTTTCTCCACATTCCTATTTTGAAAAATCAGAGGCTGAAAGAATCCATTTTATGACTGGAATCAGCAGCAAATAACTATGACAGTAACTGAAAGCTTTCCTCATCAAGCTGATGTCTGTTGACTTCTGCAATGCGTATGATATCCATAGTTGCTGTCTCTGTGGACTAGGGCTCTGCACAGTATTTTATGAACTGCAGGTCAAGACAGTCACTTCCTGAAGGATGAATTTTCCCAGATTAAAATTAAACTATTAAACTTTGTCAGGAAGCCTTTGTATTGCAAAGGTCGATGCTGTAATTTGGTTACTTGACATCTGTCATGTTTGATTTCTTGACTCATTAAATAAGACATGGACTGTGGAAGGAGTCAATTATGGTTACCTTTCTTCAATAAATGTTCAGCAGATTTGAAGCACCTGGACAGTATGGTATAACGCTTTATTACAACCTGAGTACATCTTGTCAACATCACTGAGGCTTTTGATAGGACAACCAATCACACATTTGTCAGATTCTTTGGTATAGCCCCATACTAACTTTTCAGTTAGATTACAAGGAAAAACATGTGCACTGTATGGGTATGCAAAATGAGGGGATATTGTTGAGCCTCTCCTCTTATTTTGTTCTCCAATTCCATTTCTGATTTTGGTCACATAGCTCATTCAAGGGTCTTGTAACATCGACCTGGATCCACCTAGGTACTTTGGTGCCTAAACTCCAGATGTAGAAGCTACTACAATCCACAAAACCCTTGCTTGGCTGCCACCTAACCATGAAGGCACCTGAACTCACTCAACATCTTTCACTGGAGAAGTTCTCTTGACACCTGTGTTTCTGCCTCTGGGCATGTACACTGTTCCCTGACTAGACATCTGGGAGCCTCAAGCCCCAGCACGATTCAGGAGCTGAGGGAAAATAAACACACCTCCACCTATCTCAGATGTGCGGCCTGATTTGTTAGGTGTGCACAGAGGCCACTTAACTCTTCTCAAGACAGCCAGAGGAGGATGAATTCCCTTACAACCTTTAGTCTCGTGATTAGGGTACTCACTCAGGAGGTGAAAGAACCCAGTTCAATTCCCCACTCTGTGTGACGAGAAGAGAGGGTCTGAATAGCAATCTCAGGTCAGTGCTCTGGGATCACATTTTTACATGCCTGTCTCTCCCCTTTCATTGTCATTACTGCTCCCAGGTACCTAACTCAGGCTTTATTAATACCAATACTGTTCTAGAGATTTTTCTAGGCACCTGCAAGGTAAGTGTTCTGATGCTCAGTGTCACAATGAAAAATCCCATTGTGGATCCAATCCTCCAATAAATAACAGGAAAAAGTGTGTATCTTTACAATACCACTTGGCCCTGTCAGATTGGTGAAGAGTGTTCAGCTTTATCACTTCAGCTACTTCTCTCTGTGAGAGCAGGGCATTGGGTCTCACTACCATGTCTACAGATTTCACTTGTTTTCTGCATATATCTTCTCAATGGCATTTTCATTCTTTTTTGCCCAAATTGAGGAAATCAAGTACTTCTTAACCCAAGATATTCAGGCTAGCACTTTCTCATTGTCTTATCCACATAAATGAAGACCCTTTTTGTCAGGGTGTTAGCTATAATTTCTTCATAGCCCACTAATGGATTCTGCAATAGTCTGACATTTGCCTTTGTCAGGATTTCCACAGTACATACTTCACAGAGATTAAACCACAATCTTACAACACTTAACACATCTTTAAATGCTCCAGAAATTAGGTGGTCTTATTTATCCTCTTCATTTGCTAGGGGATCTGCAAGTACGAACATATTTATGATCTGGAAGTATTGCTCAATTTGAGCACTTACTGAAAAATCTCAGAAGGAGGTGAATTTTCTCCTTTGCTTTCATTACTTCAACATCGTGTTGAACACAGAAAATGGTGATGCTTTTGGGCACACTGACGGAGTCTATATGCAAGTGACATAGGTGAAAATGGAATTCAGTGCAGTTGTGCAAATGACTTTCCTACCTTTTGTCCTGTGGACTCTTTTGTTCTTTTAGGGGAAGTTTCTGTCACCTCACTTTCCTGAGATAATGATACCACAGCTTGAAGTCATATTTAAGGATGTCACTCTCCTTCTGGGATTGCTCTCTCAAGAGCCCTTCATTATTACACTGTTAAAATAGTCAGGTCTATGTTTATCAATGGTGAGGATGAGACCTAGAGGGCAATGATTTAGAGATGGGGGAAATAAACTTTTTTAGCAAAAAGGGAATACTAATCACTTAGTTCCAAAAAACATAAATGAGACTTTAAGAAAAGTCTCACTAGGTTTGGACCAGTCTCATGATTTTTGATCTCTTGAGGTTGGCAAAACTGAAGTGATGAGTTTGTTCTTCCCTCCTCTGCCAAGCGGGAGAAGCGTGTGCAGCAGGATATCTTCTTTTGGTAGGGTGATTTGTGGCCATCATTGCTGTGTCTTTTGGGGGACGGAAAGGAGGGGCAGTTCTGCGTTCATTTTCAGGGCACCCATGGCTTAGAGTCTCCTTGTTGCCACTTGCCTCCAGCATGAGGGAGTCTTGCCTGGGCAAGCTGGGTGTTACCTCCCTAATTCAGCCAGCTTGTCAGATACTCAAGCACTCTTCATGGTGCTATACACCCCTGATGGTTGAGAATAAATGCATTCCCACCCTCAAGTCCATTCAAAGTGTTCTCCTGTCATATCCAACTCCTGATCACTGTATACCCACAGAAATCCCAGATGCCCTGCTCCCAAAGGAACAGTGTACCCCTAGGCCACCACAATTGTATGATACAGTGCACAGGAGTTAGATTATAATAAAGCAAAAGGAAACTGTTGCAGGCTCACTCCACTTCTGTCTTTTCATGCCACAGAAACTGGTTTTAACTCTACTGCTTGTGTCCACAATGCCATTTATTTTACAGTCCCATGCAACACTACTATTTATAGCAACTCCTGTGCTTTCAGCCCTTTCCTCAGGGCCCAAGAGAAGCAGTGGTCTTCCTTCCTTGAGGCATCTGTGTGACTGAGCTCAGCTTGCCCTGTTCCTCTCTTTGCCTAGTACTTCCTCCCTGTGTCTCTTTATCAGTCTTGAGCTAATGGGCTAATTGGCTCATTAGCTCACCAACCTGATTAGCAAGTTACCAATCAGATGTCTCCTGAGAATTAATGGGTGTCAAAGAGATCAGAGTGCAGGCTCATCTGTTAACTCTCTGCTCTCTGCCACAGAAATGTATTGTAAGAAAGAATAGAGATTCAAAGACAAACAAGTGTGAGTGATGGAAACAAATAGTTACATACCAAACAATATCATAAAAGGCAAACTAGGGTCTACACCTAACTAATCATTACCTTTCATATCTAATAGAGTTGATTCTCACACTAAACTTCACTCTTCTGCAGAAATTGATGGCCCCTAAATAGCCAGAACTCAGTTTTGCATGAAGCATCTTCTCTGTTTCAAGGTATCTTCTCAGTGAATGGATCCAAACTGTCTTTCTCTGCCCTGTGATATACTGAATCAGGTTTTTTTGGTCTTTGTTCACATACGGGCTGATTCCATGGCTCTTATATCGTTCCTTTTCAGTTCCATGCAGCTTTGATGTTTATGGCTTGTCTTTAATTGTCTTCTGTTGACTTTTCTGGGTTGTTGCAATGGTGGACAATTGAGCCATTATCCACAAAAAACTCAATTTTGTTCACTGGAAAGCCCTCTGATCCTTTAGTCTCCACCTTCTGCCATTACTTCTTACTTTTTCCTTCACTCCTAGCCATGCTCTAGCACAGGGGTGGCCAACCTGTGGCTCTGGAGCCACATGTGGCTCTTCAGAAGTTAATATGCATCTCTTTGTATAGGCACCGACTCCTGGGCTGGAGCTGCAGGCACCAACTTTCCAGTGTGCTAGGGGTGCTCACTGTTCAACCCCTGACTCTGCTACAGGCCCTGCCCTCACTCCACCCTTCCCGCCCCCTACCCTGAGCCAGCCATCCCCTCACTCCTTCCCACACCCCAGTCTCCTACATGCCACGAAATAGCTGATTTGGAGGTGTGGGGAGAGCTGTCAGTGGGTGGGAGGTGCTGGGAGCAGGGTGCGGGGGGAGGGAGCTGATGTGAGGCTGCTGATGTATTACTGTGGCTCTTTGGCAATGTACACTGGTAAATTCTGGCTCCATCTCAGACTCAGGTTGGCTACCCCTGCTCTAGCTTGTGATCCCCATTCTCAGTTACATTCTGGTGCCTTTGCACTGCTTCTGAGCAAAGAAGCTAGAAAACAGCTGGATTCCATTGCCACTACCAAGCAAGAATAACCAGTGGAGTTCCTGGCTCCATGGCAGGGCAGAGGTGAGCCCAGAGGCAGGAAAAAATGTGATTTAAAGCTCTTTGTGGAGCAACCCTTGGGAAGATTTTGAAGCTTCAATGATTTTACAGTGGCTCTGAGGCCAGAGACTGCACTAGCTCCCAGACCAGACCAGAATTCAATAGGCACAAAAGATAGCGTAAAGCTACCTTTGTCCTAACCCTTCAGTCCAGCCCCCCAAGCTACCCCCACCCTTGAGAGGTATAGCTCAGAGTCTGGACCCTTGTCTTTATTCAGTACTGCTGCTACTCTGACTGCTTTATAGCTCAGTTCCCTCTGTGACCTCTGTCTTAGCTCCCTTAGCACTGCACACTGCTTCCTGTCCTCTTTCAATAACTTTCATGCATCAGCCTACTGAGTTCTCTTCCCCTCACCAGAGTTTACTCTATGGTCAACTCCTTCTACATTTGACTCCTATGTCCTTCTCTCCAGCTGCACTCTCTGACTCCATCAAACTCTAGCACTGGCTCACATCCATGACTGGGTCACTTGTACTTCTGTGAATGTACGGTAAATACATTGGTAAATATCCCTGCCTGTCACAGAGAAGGCATGGCTTGGTTTCCCTATGGAAATGCACACTTTATAATCAAGTCCCTTGCCTGGGACCTATGGTTTTAAAATCATGAGCCTCTACTGCTTGAGTTAAAGCATATGGTTCTGCGGCCTCACAAAATTTTATATTCAGTCTAGCCCCTAGAGGGCAATGAAGAGCCACATTTGTGCTAGCATGAGTTGCACTCAGTCCTTTTCTCTTATCTTTCTACATAGTAAATTGGAGTGCTTTTATGATTTTACTACCACATTTATGCTGGCCTTTCTAAAGGACATAGGCATCTCTAAAGGACTCAGAAAAGCAGGTTGGGATCTTTCTCATCCCTTAATAGATGGGGCAGAAGTGTCATATCTTCCACAAATTTTTAAAAAAATCCTTTCTATTCAATATTGCTAAAATATAATGTACTATTTTTTGTGTTGACAAGAAATCATTACAGTCAATATTTTGAATTATTGAATCTATTTTTCTGGTATACTCCAGAATATTCAATCATATATAATTGCATATCATTTCCTGTGTATTTCTTTACCAGGAAAATCTTGTTGTATTCAGTTTTAATACCAACATCATATTGATGGACGGATTGTTTCTTGTAGAAGTTTATGGTAACAGGAAAAGATACTAAAACATCTGAACTGATAGTCATTTACTGAAAGGGAGAACAATGATTTTTAAAACATGAGTGGAAGGAGAGATAAACAAGAATACAGGAATCAGGAGCAGTGAATTTAAAGCATGAACAGATACAGTATTGGTCTTATTAATCTACGCTGGGTAAAGAGAATGCATAATAAGAACAGTATGACCAAATGCATTATTTATGTGATTAGTTCTTTGTAACTATCAACCACATATTATCCCTTTTGAGTCACACCTTTGGCTTATTATGTAAATGTATCTTTGATATCTGGTAGGTCTCTGGAACTCCAGGCTCTTAAAATAATAGCACACAACAATGTTGCTGGAAGCCATTTCCTGTGGGTCTTTGAACTTCTGAAGTGTCACCAGTGGTGGTGCCCCTAAAGTGTCTAGGTATTTAGGGCCTGATCCTCAGCTGGTGTACATCAACCATTTATACCAGCTAAGGATCCTAGCCTTCATTTCTGAAAAAAAGATGTAGCCTATTGTCAGAACCATCATCATTTCCTTCTTGGTCTAGAAGGCACACTGCACAACAACAACACAGCTTATTTTGTATAAAACACTTGTGTTGCATTTGAAGATATTGAAGTCTCGTTTTCCTGGATGAATGTTTAGATGTTTATGTTTCTCAGAAATATCCTAGCTAGTGTTACTTTTGTTATGGTTTTTTTTCCTGGATGTCCAAAATCAATATACAGGAAACCTTGTAACCAAATTATGAGATGACATTAAAATGGCAGAAACACTTCAATGTCTACATTAGCTGTAAAGAAGTTAATCACACATATTAACACCTATTTCAGGCTTGTTTATTTTTTTAAGTGAGTCAGGCAATATTTTCACCCTTCTTTTTATCTCTTCATTGTTTAAATGTGTTCTTAGGAGCTTTCACAATATTTTGACATTTCCCATATACGACATAGCCGTGTCGCTAAAAGCTGGGCAGTGTAAACGCTGTTTCTCGGCACTTTTGCCAACAAAATACTTCCACCCCCTACAAGCAGGGTTCATGTTGTCAACAGGGAAGCATTCCTGCCAACAGCAAGCCATTTACACTGCCACTTGCTGCGGCAAAACTTTTCTCTTTTAGAATGGGGAGGGGCTTTGTAGTTTAGACGAAACCTAAATTTAACAGCTTGACCTAGTTGCTTACTCAGTCAAAATGTTTGAGCAATACCATTACTGATGAGGTCAGCTAGTTATTAGTGGCAAATTTAACATCACAAGAGTATTTACAGTAACTGAGTAAAGACTGCCGACCCTGCTGTGTAACACAGCCAGTCTGGGTATAGAAATAAGTGAGTTCTAATACTGATAGGGTGCTTTACTGCTAATGAATTACCGGAAAATGGATAAGGTTAATGTACTGTGGAAGAATAAATTCTCACCACTTAATTCAAATGTTTTCTACAGAAGAATATCCAATTAAAATAATTACACAGAAAACTTAGAATTGTAGACAAGTGTTAGCTATTCAAAAAGCAAAGTTAAATAGAGAGAGAAAAATCACTTCCGCCCCCCAGTTTCATACTACACAGACAGGGGCATCTAGGGCAGGAACACACAAGGAAAGAAGGTCTTGTTTGTTTAAGCAACACTGACTGTTTATTTTGAGTAGGTAACTCTGTTCCATTTTCTGTTCAAATGTTTTCAATTATTAGTTTATGAAGATAATTGTTTCCTGACTTAGGACTAAATAATGCCCCCTGCAAGAGAATCCTGTGGTGGCCAGGAATGGTCCAGAATTTCCTCAAAAAAAAGGAACTTATGGCCAGAAGAGTGAGAACTGAGTTATCAAGTAGCACCCTCATCTCCACAGATACCCCTTTCAAGTATTTAGGGAGGAATCCAGGGTAACTGCTCGTGGTCTGGGGTGGTTCTGCAGCACTCTGCTTCATTTTTCTCCTCTTGTGGGCTCCTTATATAAACTCCACCAGTCCAGAATCTGCAAAACATTCCCCTTCTAAGTTTAATTTACTCTATAGAATTTAAAAGAGCACGGAGTCCTAGGGCTTCTCCTCTTTTTTCCAGAGAAGAATCCTCTTGTCTCCTGAGCCACAGCCACCCCTATGTAGCTGGAGTCTTTTTCCCTTCATGTCCCAAATTCAGTCTTGGGCTTCTCCCCTTTTCACAGGAGAGTATCCAAGCCTTCTTGCTTCATTGTGGTTATTCCCTGCTTTTGGCAGGCCTCTCCTGTCCCTGCCTGACTGGATTCTAGGCCCCTGAAGTCTCAGATTCTCTTGCAATCTTCTACTCTCAACAGCTTGTAGGAGACTTCTAGCTCCTTACAGCTTCATTCTACTACCACTTCCTCTTCCTGTTTCCTGTGGCCTTCTAGCTTCTTATGCAGTTCATATGTCTTCTACTAAGCTCCAGCCAGAGGTTGTTAATGAGGCACAGGAGGGCTGGACCAGTTCCCACTGTTCCACTGGCTCTTCACGTGAGATGGATATGGCTTAGTTTTCAGGGTAGTGAAAGATGAGTTGGGGGGTAGAGGATGGCTACTCTCCACAACGTCATTCCCCTTTAAACCTGCAGAGACATGAAAGACATGAGCTGTCATTGGAGAAAAGGAGTGTTATGGAGGCATTTGACCTCTGCATGAATGTTCCAGCTCTCAAAGATTGTTCCAAGATCTATAAGATTTCCTGCTGCAAGGTAGAGCAAACAGTGTCCCTCTCCATTTCTAACAATAAGATGATTCCATGGAAAGAGGAAATTGGAGGGGGAAATCTCAGTGGATTTTGTCAATTTACTCTTGTTTGCACACAGTGCACAGTGCTATGTTTCTAAAAAGAGATGCTCTAGTTCAAACGGGAATTATCTGAGGAGAAATTCTATGTCCTGTGTTATACAGGAGCTCAGACTAGTTTATCCCAGTGGTCCCTTCTGGCCTTGGAATCTATGTCTTTGCTCAGAAGTAACAATTCTACACATGCACACAACTTCAATACACCAATAAATGCATATGTAACAAGTTCTTTAAATTATATTTATAACAGCTTTTGTTTAAAAGTAAAAAGGCTTTCCTTAAATGCATCAATATTTTTCTTGCAAACGAACTGTTGATTCTGATTTGTGTAAATCAGCTTCATTGTACTAACTGGAAAAAAGAGAACATGTGGAAGGTGTATGCTATTTACTTTGTATGGATATGCAAATTGTCACCACAAAGCCTTCAAGCAGTGTGTGTGTGTATATGTAATATATACATATACTCTGATATATACACAACATTTTTTATATGTAAGACAGTGAAAACTGCTATAATTTCACTGTAACCCATGACAACACAGTCAGTTGTGCTGTAGTTGTACATCTAGTATATGAGGATCTTTTGAGAAATATTTACAGATCATGAAACGAAACAACTGATAACACAATGCCTTTTACTCATACGTAGCATAGTAAGGTGTGAGCAGATGCTGTGTAAGACCCTAATCCTACAATCAATGCGTGTGGGTATGCGGGTGTACCTACACAGAGCCCCATTGGGGGTCTGCATGCAATCAGTTACAGAATAGACTCATAGACTTTAAGGTCAGAAATGACCATAATTATCATCTAGTCTGATCCCCTGCACAATGCAGGCCCCAGAATCTCACTCACCCACTCCTATAATAAACCCCTAACCTATGTCTGAGCTACTGAAGTCCTCAAACCACGGTTTAAAGACTTCAAGGTGCAGAGAATCATCCAGCAAGTGAACAGTGGAAGGCGAAAACCCACCAAGGCCTCTGCCAATCTGCCCTGAAGTAAAATTCCTTCCTGACTCCAAATATGGCGATCAGCTAAACCCTTGAAGCCAGATAGGTCTTTTGCCCCCACTGCTTCCCTTGGAAGGCTGTTCCAGAACTTCAATCCTCTGATGGTTAGCCACCTTCGTCTAATTTCAAGACTAAACTTCCTGCTGGCCAATTTATATCCATTTGTTCTTGTGTCCACATTGGTACTGAGATTAAATAATTCATCTCCCTCCCTGGTATTTATCCCTCTGATATATTTATAAAAAGCAACCATATCTCCCCTCAGCCTTCTTACATGCTCTTCCAAGGTACTTCATTCTAGATCTGCCACGCTATTGCTATTTCCTGGGTATTTTCTGGCAATTGTACTGAATTGTGCTATTTTTGAATACCACAATACATATTGTGACAAAGTTCCGAGTCTGTATTTGTGGGTCCTGCGCTTCCTGGCAGATTTAGGGGCCTCAGAAACTCATCTAGGCCCCAGAGTGACCTCCCTTTCTCAGTAATTAATTAGGGGAGGCAGAAAAGGGAGAGCCTGGGCCTGCCCACTACTCCGAACTCCAGCCCAGGGACCGTAATAGTATCAGCTAAGATGGCTGACCTTTTAGCCACAAAACACAATACAATTTCCTGGGCTACTTCCCCACAGCAGTCCCCGCTTCTTCAAACTATACTTCACCCTTACCTCAGGGCCTCCTTCCTTGTGTATGATATGTCTACCACTCAGTCTCACCAACAGCACAACTTCTTCCCACAGCTCCTGACATCCACACCCACCTGACTAACTGGGAAGGTTTTTAACTGGTTTCAGCCAGCCCCTGATTGGCTTCAGGTATCCCAATCAGGCTTGCTATTTCTACTGCTTTCTAGAAGCTTCTTAATTGGTCCCAGGTGTCTTGATTGGCCTGGAGTAGCCTTTGTTTGGCTATCCAGGGAACAGGGACCTGCACATCCTGAGGCTGATATACCTGCCTTCCAGCACTCTCTTATACCCTTCTGGACTGACTCCGTCACAATATTTACATTCTAAATTAGACAGACAATAAGAGTCAGACACAAAATATGCCAGATGACAAAATGAGAGTTCAGTCCCAAAGCAATGGATGTTGTCTGGTTTGTTTATTTTATTTCTTTCTTTGATGGATATTTCAGATAAGGCTTCAGAGAGAGTATATCTGAAGGAGGGACTTGAATGAAAAGAGGCTGGCCATTTGGTGGTGGTTTTCTAAGATACACAAAAAATTACTAGAGAAAAGGTTGAAGTTATCAAAACTTTGCGCCTGAATCCAAAGCCTCAATCCTGCAAAGTCTTAAGCACACATGCTGAAGTCTCAGCAAGATTGGGACCCAAGTCTTCATAAGTGAAAAGCTAGTGCACTTATATATTAAGATAATGCCTTTAGAGATATCACAAAGCAAGTGGCTGGATGTATATAAACTGAGTCACTTTAATCAGTGCTAACTGAGCTTAACTGCAGATTTTTATGATGCAGACTTCAAGACTGTGGAACTAGATATAGCCAGTGACTATACACAGTGAGCTGGCTTTTCCTTTAAAGACAAAACAGTCATCCCTTGCAATAACTAAAAACAACCAACCAACCTTAACATACGCATGTGGGGAAAACTCTTGCATACGCAATCCTGTCAGGCTTTATGGAAAACTCTGATGAGATCGTGAAATGCTTAATACTATTAAATATAATTTTTAATTTATGTATTTTGAAGAGATACTTGAAACTGATCATGGTCATTTCAAATTCTTGAAGATTGTTCTGATTTAGGATTGATGTCAAATTTCAATGATCTACTTTCTTTGGAATCAAAGGAAAGTCATTATGGTGACTGAAATATGATTGTAACTGCATTTTAAATAATAATCCTGATCCTGTTCCCATTTACATCAATAAGAGTTTTTTGTGGGAACATGATTATGCCCAAAAATTGTTAATGATTTTGCTTAATTATATATTATATATTCACAATTTTTTTTTAGCTTCACCAAGATGCTTTGCTATGTCTGTAGAGTAAATCTGGAGATATCTGGACCAAACCAGTTTTCTAAATTAAAGATAGAGAAAGCTGGGCTTCATTATGGAAGCTGGTAGCTTCCATAACGATGCAGAGGCTAACTCTGCGCAGTCGCCTCAGACACCCTCCCTCCAACAGACACCGGGCTCTTGAGAATGCATAATGGGGTGGGGAAAGTAGTTAAGGCTTCAAAACTAGAGCTAAATGTACAGTTTGAAAGAAGAAAACAAAACCCAGCTTCTCTTAGGCACATCCTAGTTCCAAAACACTTAATAAAATCTATTTGAGGTGTTTAAGCAAAGATCTTGTTTTCAACCTATTAATACTACTATTAACTATAGTACAAACACCTCCAAAGTATGGAAGCTAAATGGTTACAGTCTAAAACAAGTTTTGCTCATTGAATTGATCCAAATCCTAGTCCTTTGAGATTCAGCTTTCTCTTCACAAGAAGAAAGAAGCTTTGTTTATTAAACACTTTATGCTACCGGGGACTCTTTAGAAGAGGCACTTTCTTGTACTCAGGTTAGAGGAAAGGAATCAGCTGATGGCACTATACAAGTCCAAGAAATTACTGATGAATTGGAGTGCGGCTTGTGCAACCCTCTAGTTAACAAGAAGAAGAATCTTAGCTTTCATTAAAAAATGTTAGTCCCTTTTCTTCAGAAGATAGCCTTGAAAATATAAAGTTATATAAACTGATTTCTATGATTTAAAGAAGCAAGTATCTTGGTTCAGTTTCAGCAGCAAATGCCTGGTAAGCATGTTACTAAAATATCCACACCATCCCCGCACACACACTTCTTATGTAAAATGATTAAGCTAAATCTGGGGTGTTTAAAAAAAAGAACCAGACATCCCCAAATTCCCAGGCCAACCCTGATCACAGTGACTGGGAATCTTGTTTGAGAGGCCATCCTCAGAATGCTGAAGCTGCTTTGACTTGTTACATTTTCTAGCCCTCTTTCCATCTGGCATTAAACTGGCTATTCACTCAGGCAGCTGCAGTACTGTGTGTGAGCCAGCCTTTGTCATGCAATCACTGCAAAGGAAACTCCCCTCCTGCATCCCCTAACAGCACCATAAGAGCATGATAGGTGGATACATCACATAGTCTCTGAAAGATGCACCCCTGCAGGTTGCTCCAGCAATGTATAGGAAGAAAGCATGGCCAAGTTACTTCTGCTCTCAGTGGAAAGCCTGAAACTGACTTCTCTCCCAGCCATTTTATCAAGCATGAAGCTTGGGGAATCTGGACTGAAAAATAGCCTGGAGACATGGTCCCCCCAGACATTCCATCAGTCAGGGTAAATCTATTTTCCCAACAAACTGATCATACCATCAAGGAGAGACTTGCTCTCTCATTTCATCCTCCTAACCCAGCAAATGGAGACTGCCAGCCGTTAAGGAAGACTCATCCCTGCAAGAGCCAAAGGGGATCTATTCCCAATCAGCCAAATGAGGGCACCCATTCCTCATCAACCAGCCACAGCAAGAGGCTCCAAATGAAATGCCTGCATCCACTGCTACTAGCAAAGGCTACAGATCATCCACCTCTGCTTTGAGGAACAGCTGCTTGGTCATGGAGTCAGACAGAGAAGCCTCCAGGAGCTGCAAGGAGAAGTGGCAGTGGTGGACTGAGACAGCTGTGTGGATTGATGATTTTGGTGTGGGGATATTATTTCATCTAGGCAATGTTGCATGTAACCTCAATGCAGGTGGAACATTTCTGATCTCCTTATTAAAATTTTGGTAGAAAAATCGATGGATGAAATAGACCTTTATCCTTTCCTGGGAATGTTTGGATTCAGCTATATTTCCCCATTCAAATCTACAAAATAATCAGCTTTCATTGCTGATAATAATTAAGCTGAGATGAAAGACCGGAAAGCTCCATGGGACTGTTGCTGTTGAGGAAAATGACACTAATTACCCCAGAAAGAAACACTCTTTAATTGCTTAAAACAGATAGAATGTATCAATTGTTGTCGTTAAGAAATTATATTCATAGCAGCAGATTATATTAGGCAGAATCTTTTTTCAAACAATTAAATGCAGAGGGTAAAACTACAGAGTTCATTTCAGAGTGCAGGAGGAAGAGTTAATTATCCCCTTCCACTTGCTAGGAACATTATTCCTATTACACAACAGGAAAAAACATCAATCACCAACTTTTTTAAAAAATTACTTTTCCTGCCTGCTGTCATTGGACTTTTCTGTGCTACCATGTTCTTGGACTTTCTTATCTATCTATTTATTCCCCTTTGGAACAGCAGCAAAATCCCTGACAGTCATTAGCATAGTTATCTTCAAAACACTCCTATGAGGAAGGGAAGTACTATTAGTCTCATTTTACAGATGGGGAACTGAGGCACAGAAAGACTAA
>ML677326.1:59896356-59937479 GCA_007922305.1 Dermatemys mawii | reverse complement strand
TCACATCCGTAGCTCATACTGTAGATTAGCCTCTAAGGATATGTCTAAACCATAGCTGGCAGGTGTAATTTCAAGTTCAGGTAGATGTACATATGCTAGCTTTGATTGAGCTAGTATGCTAAAAATAATTGTGTGGCCACAGCGGCATGGGCAGTGACTTAAGATAGCTGCCTGAGTTTAATCCAATCTGAGATCCTAGGTACATGCTGGTCCCAAGCCACTGTTCATGCTGTCATTTTTAGCATGCTAGATAGATCAAAGTTAGTCCCTGCATGTCTACCTGAACTGGGAAATAAAGAAGAGTTAAGGACCATCAGCCCATTACTAGAGTGAAGTTGTAGAATTATCAGTATTAATAATCATTCAGAAAAAGTAGTAGTAGTATCAGTAAATATTTTTGTTTTGTATTTGGATAACAAATAGATGATATAGTTTCATCAAATGCTGATGATAATGTTCTTTCCATTCCACTAGTATCTCTGGAGGATATTAGCTAAAAGCTACTAAAGTTGGACATTTTTAAATCAGCAGGTCCAAATAACTGGCATCCAAGAGTTTTAAAGGCTGACTGAGAGGTCATTGGACTGTTAATACTGGAAAAGAGTTGATGTTTTGCCAAGCTTTAAAAAGGGTAAATGGAATGACCTGGATAATTATACCTGTCAGCCTGATACTGATCCCAGGCAAGATAATAGAATGGCTGATACAGGACTCAATTAATAAAGAATTAAAGGAGGGTGATGTAATCAATGCAAATCAACGTTGGTTTATGGAAAATAGATCTTATCAAACTAACTTGATATCTTTTTATGATGAGATTACATGTTTGGTTGATAAAGATATTAATGTTGATGTAATACACTGATAATTCCCTAGGCATTTGACTTGGTACCACACGACATTTTGACTGAAAAACTAGAGCAATATAAAATTAACATAGCACCCATTAAATGGATTAAAAACTCACATTTTGAGACCTATCAGCAATTGTAAACAGGCGATTTTCATCAATTGGATCTGTCATAAGTATAAAGTAGCCTAGAATTAGTGTTTACCTGTAAGGGGTTAAGCTAAAGGTAACCTGAGAGGTGGACAACTGACCAATAAGAAATTCCTCAGGAGACAAAGGATTTTGAGTTTTCAGTTTCTCTCTGGGTCTCGCTCTGTTCAACTCGGCTATGGGATGAATCACAGCTTTTTCTTTCACTGTAACTATAAACTTTCTATGAAGTAAGGTAGTCAAATAGTAAGTTTAATCTGTTTTTTAGATTCACAAAATTTCATCCCACCACTGCCAACCATGTCAGGATTGCCTCCCCACTCTGAACTCTAGGGTACAGATGTGGGGACCCGCATGAAAAAAGGAATAGCCCCCCAAGCTTATTTTACCAGCTTGGGTTAAAATGTTTTTCCCCAGAACACAACTTGTTCTGTGTCTGGACCCGATATGCTGCCACCATCAAGTGAGAATGTCTCAAAAAACTATTGGACATAGGCCACTTGAAGCCCCTCTTTCTCTTTCCACAGAACCCCCAAACTTATTCCCTCCCTGGGAAGCTTGAGAGAAAAGCCTCGCCTGATCCTGCAAGACGTGCCCGATCCAAAACCAGGATCTTACACAATGAAAGACAAGCAGTCAGATTCTTAAAAGAAAGATTTTAATAAAAGAAAAAAGAAAGGAATAAATCCCTTATAACTATCAATAGAACAGCATCTACCATAATCAACAAAAGGATTCAGAAACCAAACCTCTCCCCTGAGGCAACTTTCTCCCACAGTTGATATCTCTGCTGAATCTTACAATATCAAGAAGCACCCAGCCTACACTCACCCCTGAGAACCCTCCAAGTGATAAAAAAAACAGATTACACTTACTATTTGACTACCTTACTTCATAGAAAGTTTATAGTTACAGTGAAAGAAAAAGTTGTGATTCATCCCATAGCCGAGTTGAACAGCGTAAGACCCAGAGAGAAACTGAAAACTCAAAATCCTTTGTCTCCTGAGGAATTTCTTATTGGTCAATTGTCCACCTCTCAGGTTACCTTTAGCTTAACCCCTTACAGGTAAACACAAATTCTAGGCTACTTTATACTTATGACAGGATCCCACAGGGATCAGTTCTTGGCTCTATGCTATGTAACATTTTTATCAATGACCTGGATAAAAACAAAATCATCACTGATAAAGTTTGCAGATGATACAAAAAATTGGGGGAATGGTAAATAAGAGAGAGAATAGGTCAGAGCAATCTGGATCACTTGGGAAACTGGGGTCAAGCAAATGGCTAAATGTTTAATATAGCTAAATATAAAAGAGTATACATCTAGGAGCAAAGAATTTAGGCCATACTTAACAGGATGGGGGACTCCATCTTGGGAAGCAACAACTGAAGAAGATTAGGGGATTATGATGGATAATCAGCTAAACATAAATTCCCAGTGTGACGCTGTGAACAAAAAAGCTAATGTGATCCTGGGATACATGAACAGAAGAATATTGAGTGAGATTGGAGAGATTACTTTAGTTCTATATTTGGCACTAGTGAAATTGCTGATGGAATACTGTGTCCAGTCATGGTGCCCACAATTCAAGAAGGATATTGATAAATTGGAGAGAGTTCTGAGAAGAGTCTTCAGAATGGTTAAAATATTAGAAAACATATAATTATAGACGCAAGGAGCTCAATCTGTTCATTTTAACAAAAAAGTTAAATGGTGATTTGATTAGCCTATTAGTATCTAAATAAGGAACAAATAGTAATGGGCTCTTCAATCTAGCAGAGAAAAGTATAACACAATGCAACAGTTGGAAGATGATGCTAGATAAATTCAGACTGGAAATAAGATGTAATTTTTGATAGTGAGAGTAATTAACCATAGAAACAATTTGCCAAGGGTCATAATTGATTCTACATCACTGACCATTTTTAAATCAAGGTTGGATATTTTTTCTAAGATATATACTCTAGAATTATTTTGGGGAAGTTCAGTCACCTGTGTTATATAGGACTGACTAGATGATCACAAAATGGTTCCTTCTAGCCTTATAATCTCTGACTCTCCTAGCTGCAGTCTACCCAAAGTAACTTGCTGAAAGTTGTACAAAAAATCTGTGGCAATGTCTGTACTTGTGTCTCCTGAGTCATGGCACAGGATTTTGAGGGTGAGACTCTCAGATGAATAATTGTGTGGACACAAAACAAACAAGTGAATAGTTCTCAGGGAATGGGCTGAGAATTATTCTGTACCCCTCTGTATTCTGCGTGGGGGTTAGGGGAAGAGATGCCAGCACTCAGATAGTGTCAGAAAGGATTTCAGTATCCTTTGTCTGAGGAGGACTTTGTTTTCTTCTAGGCAGCGTCACTGAAATGTTCTCCTGTCATACATTTTAAAATGATCGTTTTCTCCAACTTGACCAAGTTAAAAACTTAAACCCATTAATTCTTAACTGGCATATTTTAATAAGCATGTTTACCATAAAAAACTTAAAAGGAAAAAACCTCTACAAAAAGTGGTCAATTTATCTCATGAAATAATAATAAAGAAAATGAATTCTACTGCCATTAATGACATCATGCTTCACTGATGGTCCTGCTTTCTGATCAATGACTTTGTTTCTGGTGTAAAAGGAATAAAAGTAATGAAAACTCAATAACAGCAGAGATAAGGGAATTTAAAATACAGATCAACTCATTTGTTCACTTAATATTTGTCGACAAAGCCCATAGTAATACTATGATTCTTGCAGACTTTGAGTGAACGACAGGTTCTAATGCACAAGCACATACTCTAATTAAGAAAAGGTTGTTGTACGTCTGGCTCATAGTGACTGACAGAGCAATACACTGGAGTCTTGGAATTCAGAATAAGTTTAATGATCTTAGTTAAAGGAAGTTACATTCTTCATTACAATTTGCATAAATTAACCAGCTCGCTGCAAGATTTCTCTGCAGTCAATTATATAAACTAGAAATCTAAACGTGATTTTAATATCTAACCAGATTGCAGAAGGAGAGAAGTAGAGCTTGCAAAATAAGGTAGATTCCATTGCAGGGCTATGTTACAGAATTTGAAGTACAATTTCTGATTTACACATTTAAATTCCATTCTCAACTGATCAGTTCAATCAAATAAGAATTTGCTACATGCACAGGAAAATAAAGACAGAAGGGGACCCTGGTCCACCAAAAAGCCACAGTCCCCAAACTTTCTGCACAACCCAATCCTCCCAGTGCCAATCAAATCCTTGACTAGGACCCTGACCAATATACACTTGTTTCAGTTTAGTCTTCACTGGTGCCTTGGCATGGTGTAGTGCATGTTTCCTACTCAACATCGCTTTAAGGCAATGAATGCAGCATTGTGATTGTGAGTCATGCAACTGCTCACTTGTCACCTGTCTAGGATTATCATCTCCCTGACTGCAGGGAGGCAAGGAGTAGGATACTCCAGTATTGCCAATGGCACCTCCATGGACCTCAGCACTTTCTAGTTTTAAATTCTGAGGTGTTAAAACTCTTTAATCTTAATTGTCTACTGACATCAAATTTGAACTGATGATTTGTAAAATGAAATACTATAACTGAGACATTTTTACTATTCGGAATAATAGTTTATAACACTAATTTTCTGTATGGATTATATGCACTTTTATGCTGAAGTCAGATTATGTGCATGCTTTCTCAAGGAACCAAAATTTAGTCTGAGGGTATGTAAGTAGTCATGTTTGTGATCCCATCCGTCCCTCCATTCACTCATAACCTCATATAAAATATTGAGTAACTTCATTAGAGATCCCCACCTGTGAGAGATTAACGGACAGCACCAATTCTCAAAAAAAGAGGTGGGTTTGGGGGATGTTAAATGAAGACTTCAGAAATGCTCACCCAAATGGGTATCTGATCTACTTGCCAAGTCAAAGGAATGATTCTAAGCAGGGGATGAATATAACTCCAAGTAGCAGCCTGACATGTCTTTTTAATTTCTGAGATATCCTCAAAGGTTGCTATAGACCTACATGAACAGGTTACAAGACTTAGATACTGAGACCCACAAGGTCACCACAAGGATTGATTCATTTAGACAGTCTTTGAAAAGTGATCATTTTCACCCTGAAGTCATATTCCTAAAATAGATAATCTAGGAGACTTCAGTTTATTCGCAGGTGCAAATTTAAATGTTGCTTTCCATGAACATTTGTGCAAACAAAATACATTCACTGAATGTTCATTGAAAGCAATTACAAAAGAGGTACCTACACTGGCTGAGCGTGTTGGATCATTCTTCCCTCTAGGGTCTGTCCCACCAGTAAAGGATTTAGAGCTGAATTTTAAAGGTATTTAAATGTCTAACTGTTAACTTTGATGGGAGATACGTCTATGCAAGCAAGCAGATCAAGCCCTAGGGCTACATTAGGTGCCTAAATACCTTTAAAAATTTGGCCCTTACTTCTTTAGTTCAAACATTAGAGGTCTCTGATTCAGTAACTTAGTTCTAGCTCTGGATTCTCTCTTGATGACTGATGGAAGTGGGGCTAAGCATAACTGAAGGAAATTCATTTTAAGATTTAAGTGAATACTCAAACTTGTGCACATTATTTACCTGGCTACAATATTGCCAATCTTTTCTCTTCAACAGAGAATGGTGATAGGCAACTTCTCCTCTTCCCCAAAAGCCCAGATGTGTGAAATCTTAAAAGTTCCCCTATTCTTTCAATGTCTATGTAAGACCATTTGGAGAATTAATGAGCTACCTCAGATTTTGTGATCGGTACACTAATGACTCCCAGCTATATCTCTCATTTTTCACAGATGCAACCAGTGGTGGCTTAGATACTACAATGCCTAGCACAGAGCATACGTGGATGAAAAGCAGCTGTCTCAAACTAAACCCAAGCAAGGCCAGAGTGATGCTTGTCAGAGAGGAAAGTTTTGGTGGACTAACAGAAACACCATCCTCCCTCTCCTCTAAGGGCTTAACCACCATCATTTTTTTTCTGAACAAGTATTTCTTTATTCTATCAGCTACCAAATAGTGTATGAACTCTTACTAAACTGAATTTTGAGAATGTTATATACTTAAGATCAAAATAAGTTTTGCTCAAGGCATTTCACAAAAAAGACTGGAATATTTTTCTTCTAAATTTGAGGGAACATCATTAAACCATGTGACAAGGCACAGTCCCTCTGCTCCTGTATTCTCATATAAATTACTCTGACACATCCAGTCTGTAATCACCACTGTGTATTAGATTTGTGTTTTATAAGCCACCACGCCCTTACACTCCCGTGCAGCAATTCTTATTTATAGTGTTATACAATCATAATGGAGCTCACTCTATGCCAAGAGCTTCCTCTCCCTTGCACTTCCTTCCTGTGCTCCTTTTCTACTCTTGCATTTAAGGGCTCTCTCCCCATCCCAGGCTGATATAGTAATTGCCCATTCGTACCCTCAGTCAGGCCCTCTCTCTGGCACTAACTGGATTTACAGTGATCAGAGTGCTGATTCACCTGCTGAAGTGACAAAGAGTCCTGTGGTACCTTAAAGACTAACTAAAGTATTAGAGCATAAGCTTTCATGGGCTAATACCCACTTCATCGGATGCATGCAGTGGAAGAATCCAGGGGCAGGTATAAATAGGTAGGCAAGAGCCAGGTTAAAGATAACAGGGTGGGTCCAATGAGGCTGAACCAGCTGTTATCTCTAATCAGGGAGGGTGAGGTATTCCTCTAGCAGCTGAACTGGAGGTGTGAACAGCGAGAGAAGAGAAACTGCTCTTGTAGTTAGCTAGCCATTCAATATCTCTGTTCAGTCCCAAACTGATTGTGTCAAATTTGCAAATCCATTTTTCATTAAGTATATAACACTCTCAAAATCCATTTGATCTATATTTAATCTATATTAGGGCTGTTCTTTTTCAAATTCCATGCAAGGAGAGCTGAGATAACAGATTTTTCAAATTTTCCTTATTCCAAGGGACAAATTAGGGCAATCCCACTGTAGATGTGACAATGCTTTGATCATGGTAGAATCAAAAATGTTCATGGTTCTTCCCATTAATTCATAGATTGCAGAGTTTATGTATTTCTTCAGCTGGCCCAGTTGAACAAGTGGTTGATCAACTTTACAGAAGCAGGTTGACATCAACTGAACTGATTAGATTCAATAAAAATTTAAAAAATCAATATACATTATATTTTCATATACCATTGTTATTAAATACATATTAGGGAAAAATCCTCAGAAAAAAAATGCTTAGATAAAGCTAAGATTTTAAGTACATATTATTTAAAACAATATAGCCAGAGTGATGTAACTATAAAAAGCACTTGAAGGTGATAAACTCTTAATTTAAGTTTCCACAAATAACCTTAATTCTGACCCTTCATCAATTCACATCCTTTACGTTTCTCCCAAACATTATATCTAGGCCAAGCATTTAGTTTTAAAAAATAGAAGTAACTGCCCACTGTTGTATTATAGGTCTGGTCTACACTAAAAAGTTAGGTCAAATCAGCTATGGCACTTGAAAAATCCATGTTTCTGAGTGATGTAGTTAAACTGCACCAACACCCAATGTAGACAGTGCAAGATCTGAGGAATTCTTCCATTGACCTAACAACCATGTCTCAGGAAAGTGGATTACCTACCTGTGGCAGGGTAGGGGTAAAAATCCCTAGAATGCCCTGCCTCTGCAAGTTAAACCCTGCTTGCTGGCAGGAGGCCCAGGGGCAGGAGCTGGCCGTAGCCAGCAGGGGGCCCAGCTGGAAGCCCTAATGAGGGCTAGCTCACAGAGCTAGGTTGGGCTAAAGGGCTACAGCTGAGGCTGGGAGCTGTGAGGGCTATAAAAACCCTGACTCATAGGCAGTTGTGGGTAGGTCAGACAGGGAACAGGAGGCTGCAGTCTTTTCTCCTTGCTGCTAGCAAGGTGACTGGAAACCCAGGATAGTGGGGTAACTGTCAGGGGATTGGGGGGAAAACTGTTTGTTACACTGATGCCATGAAACCAGCACTATAAATAAAGGACACTTGGGTGGAGCACTAAGAAACACTGTCCAGACCTTTAATGTGGCCAGTGAGAACACAGGACCGGTGCAGACCCTGTGACACTACCCCATTAGGAAAACTTCTCCTGTCAGTGTCTTCACTTAAGCTCTACCATTGTGCAACTATAGATGACTTCACAGACTGTTTGTGTTTATCAAGACTAGGGAGATATCCTTGAAAATTCCTCTGATGGAGTGTTGGAAACCAACAATCTAGCTAGAACTCTGATCTAGAGTGGACCTGACTTTGCTAATTAGTAGATTAGACTGGGCTGTGGGAAAACTAAAGAGCTAATTCATCCATTAACATAGGGAGTAGAAGAATGCACAGGAAGGAAAGGGGAGGCTGGTGGCAGGCTAGCAGAACCAGGAAGGAGCTCTAGCTGGAGAAATCTCTTTCCTCTCCTCACTTTGGCAGAGAGCTGAGAAGAAACTAATGCTGTAAATAATGTTGTGTATGGATCAGTAAAGATAGTGG
Source organism: Dermatemys mawii (assembly GCA_007922305.1). Lineage (NCBI taxonomy): Eukaryota > Metazoa > Chordata > Testudines > Dermatemydidae > Dermatemys > Dermatemys mawii. The sequence goes on along the minus strand of ML677326.1, from coordinate 59,928,954 downwards.
CAAGAATGTAAAAAACTACACAGTGGCATTTAATAACTTTGAAGGTCTCCAGACAGTCTGTGTAGACAGAGCAGAAGACAGATGCAGGACCATACCTTGACACAATCCCCTTTTCTTTATTGTGTTGATTTTTCTGAATGCAGAGAGAGAGGTGTTTTTTTCCCATCTCTTCTTTGTAAGTAATTGGTTTAATAGCTCATGGCTTGTGACACAAAGGTAGAGTCTCATTAAAGAGGGATTAACTGGAAATGCAAACATAGTGGTAAATGCAATTGCTTCCCCGGTTATCTGTAAGGGTAAGATGTCTCTGACCATAAATAGTTTTTAGAGAAAAATCTATTAAATGTGGAACCTGAAGTGAAACTAGTAGTCTAATTTCAAAGACATGGAGGGTTTATTTTTAAAATATTTACATTCTACTCATATAAGAGTCTTGTTGCTTTTATTCATGAATTCTGCAAAATTGGATGTCCCCTCATTTCACCAGTGATGCTGCACAGCCAAGAGAATGATTGGCTGACTTGATGTAAGCTAAGGAAATATCAAAGGTAGTTCTCCTTACAATGTAAAATTCTTGGAGGTGACATGACTTTGTGCTGGCCAGTGTACAGGCAAGAGACATTGGCCAACAGGGCTTAATTCAACACACTGATTGCTAAGTACTCTAGTTTATGCCTTCTATGATCGCCAAGGGGATTACTGCTAATGCATGTTTACTGGCAGAAGTGTTGGTGAAATTCAGGATAAGTCATGATGTGGATGGTCAGGCTTTGAGTCCTGAGTGTGTTATAAAATTTAGATGTTATTTAAAAAAGCCAATTGGGGTTTTTTTAAATTATTATTTCCCTGCAGATGTACTACACATACCCTGCAGTCTGCAAGAACTGCATATTAACTTAGCTTGTAAAAAGTATCTTATACATTTAATTTCCCTAGGATATTAAAAACGCTAATGAAAAACTGCATATGCAAGATGTCTGTTGATGGGAAAGTAACCAAGGTAACTGAATCTGGGAACCAACAGCTAACCTCATATTTATTAAGTCTACAGAAGTTTTAAATAATTTCACAAACATACAGTGGCTAAAATGATACCTGAGTTGCACCAAATGTGTCACAATCTGCAGTACTCCTGTCATTGTTGTTCTTACCAATGAGAGGTGGATTTTTTTTTTATTATTGGGCTAAATTGGAACTTACACTCCACTGCTTGGGCATGCAGTCTGTGAATCTTGGGTCCAGCCCATTAAGGGGTTCATCATGTACATTTTCTCCCCTCCCTGAGCAAGTGGGTGAAAATATACAGGAAAGAGTCAGCACTTTGGATCCACTCCCTTGTTGGGCAGGTGCAGCGGGTGTTCATATAGGCCAGCAGCAAAATACTCTCCTGTCCTAAGCAACGAGAAATCAGGGAGGGAATTGTGTCAACCTTGAGTCAAAATGCCTGCTCTTGAGTTGGTGCAGCCTACAACACCAGCCTTTGCTCAGGCTAAAGGCATAATCTAACCTACAGGTAGGAAAGGTTGTTAAGCTTTGCATTTCATTTTTGCTGTAGTGGTGTAGCCACCCCTTCAGAATGCTAAGAGTAGTGATAGTATAAGGAAGTGGATTTTACTGAGGTTTCATGTAGCATTTATTCTAATTGGGAGCAAATTTGGTTTTGATAGGGTGAGTCCTGGGAAAAGTTAGTGTATCTAGCACTTGTGAAACATATCGATCTGGCAGTGGAGCCTGAAGTCTGCTGTTTATTCACAGAATAGATACAGTTGAGGGAACGGTAGGGCAAACTTCCCACACAATCTTTCCTCAGCATACCTCAACTTGACCTGGAATCCATCTTTAGGGGACAGAGAGGAGTGCACTCTCTGTGCTCATTAAATCATTGTTGGTCTGAGCAGAAACACCAAGATTTAGTTCCAATTAAGAGAGGTCTGAAAGCATTCACTGCTCTAACTTTTGAAAGGTTCTGACCTTGAACCACACATTGAAGTTTAGTCTTCTCAAGATGCTTCCTTCTGGATGAATCATTTGGGATGTAGGCAGAGACATGTTTTTCAGGCAACATTCTGAAGAATAAAGATAATTAGAAGTCTTAGTAAGAAGCATATATGCCACCCTGTGAAGAAACATTTATACTTCAAACAGGATATAATTTAGGATACTCATAATCTCAGGAAGTAACACAATCAACGAAGGTCTGTCCAATAAAGTTATCAGGAAGGGCAAATAATATGTTTATATCATCTCATCCTCCTAAATTTAGCTTTGTTTTTGCTGTGATTTTTCAGAGCTTGCTAAATAATTAATAACCAAAATCATCAGGAAATCCCCAAAGAAATATATAAACAGAAGCACTAAATTATTGGAAACAATTTCCTATCACAGTGTTATTTCACTTATGTGTTTTTAAATGTGAAATATTTAATTTATTGCTGCACTAACCAATTGGAACTTAAACACAAAGTAAAAAATTAAGGAAAGCGGGGGCAAGCTTGATCAATGTCTTCACATCTCCTCTTAAAGAAATTGAGGGTGAAATTCTGGTTCCACTGAATCTTCAACTTCAGTACAAGTGGTGTCTTAGTCTTACTTTAAGTGGATTTTTTATTGTGCTTTTAGGGATAAATGGGAACTCCTATTGTGATTATTTGGCATGTATTTCAGTGTTTTACTTTTATTTTAAACACTGGTTAATTTAATCCTCCCTTTCAGTTAATGGAAAGGAACTCAGCTATCTGTATTGCAAAAAAAACCCAACTAATAAATAATAATAAACCACTTTGGGCAGTTTTGACTAAGTTTTTCCATCTACTGTCATAGAAAATCATCATTTAATTAACAGAGAAGTTCAGAATTCAGTATGAAACTAAACAAGAAAGAGCCAAAAGGAAAGTCCCAGGCATGATGAACTACAACTTGAGAAATTTCATAAGCATTTTTACACTATAGTTACACCATATTATGTATGTATTCTGCAAGCTGTGATGTGCCCCCTGGTGATCAATACAGATAATTTAGTCAGCCAGTTATATAGATCAAAGTGATAGCAACAAATTGGATGAAAAATGAAAGGAAGACACGGACAGTTGTTTTGGAAATGTTTTTTGTTCCCAGAGGGAAAAAAAGCACTTTAGATGTTTGGGCTTGGGTGGAAGCCTAGACTCAGACTCTCTCTCTGGCTTTCAGTGCCTGGCCTCCGGCCTGAGCCCAAACATCAATGCTGCTATTCTTTAGCTCCACAAGTCAAATTGACTCAGGCTCTGAGACACTACGCTGCAGGTTTGTCTTTGCAGCATAGACATACTCTATAAAACTAATCCTGCTGCAATGGAAGTCAATGGCAAAACTCCCATAAGAGTGGGGGAGGATCAGGAATAATCTTTCTCTCTATCCCTCTCTGTTCTTTTTTTTATTGTCTATCACGTAGATTCTAAGCACTATACATGGTAGTAAGTGTTTGCACAACTGAGCTATAAATTATCGCTTGTACACTCATTGTTTTTATGTTATATAAAAAAAAGTCTATTGCTGCATTTCTGAAACCTTTTCTACAGAACATGGCAAGAGTCAGTTCATTTCCATAGTGACTTGAGAACGTCTCAGTTTTAGCATTTCTAAAATAACAAAGCTGTCACCCACACATCGCCAGTGCGATTCTTCTCAGTGTAAACACTTGAATACATAACACCTCAGAATAATTGAAGTAGATGCAGTATTTTGATTTTTGTGACAAATAATAGGCAATGGCATGTGGTCCAAATTTTTATGGAAGATATAGGAAAATATATGAGTCTTCTCACTGACCAGGAGAAATGCCTTGAATTCTTGTCAGTTGTAATGGATTAATGTCTTTCTCCACTGCCAATTGACCTCATCTTAAATTATCTGAACTATATCCTCCTCTTTTCATGGAAGCATGTTTGAAAGGTGAAGATACACTCAAACCTATCCTGTCATCTATAGTCATATAAGCTTTATGGGGTTCACATGCCATTCAGTACAAGCCCTTTCATCAGCAGATTTCACGCCAGGCTCTAAAAAAGAATGTGCTAATGTTATGAGCTGGATGAAATGTTGTGGGTTGAGTTAAACCCTCTTTAAACGGGTGTGTGAATGAGTCCCCCATTTAAATCAGTTGGAAGACAACTCACCTAAAACAAAGCCTAAGAGCCTGCCCAAAAACTAGCATCAGGTGAGTGGAAGGTTTCACTGGGTACGGTCACCAAGTGCGGTGATGGGGGTGGGGAGAGAGAAAGGTAAATGGAGAATGATAACACTGAACAGACTGAGTGAGAGGGGAGGCTGAAAGCATGTGGTGGACTTTGTAAGAAACCTGAAGAGATTTTTGAGTCAGGGTTTGAGTTAGGCTGAAAAGCATTATTGCAGAACAAGCTGTTTACTGCGATTTGATTCCCTCTGAGTTCAGAGATACAGGACTTTGTACATTATTTGTAAGTAAACGAAACAATCTCAAAGAAATATGTAACTATTAACAATTTCTACTCTCAGCTGGAATGCTGTCAGGACCACCAACTTTGCCTAGCCACTCAGGTCAAAAAGGGACAACAATAATGTTAGGAGCAGGATCCAGTTTCCAAGATATTGTGAGCTGGTATTCCTGCTGCACTAAGATGGAACAAATAACGAAGATGCTTTCAGAAATCAAAAATGGCCAGCAGAATTTAAAAAAAGACCTAAAACAAGAGCTGGAGATTTCACAAAAGAAAATAAGACCAGATATAAAATAAGTGCTGGAGGTTTCCCAGATGACTTGCAGGCTGAGATGACATTCTCTTTGAGTATAAAGAGAATATAAAGTGCCTGGACAGATTGGAAAACCCAGCTAAAATACTCCTGGTTGGAATGGTAAAGTGGAGATAAGGTTACTGCCATAGACCAGAGGATTTTCCACAAAGCAGTAAAGACCAAGCAAGCTTTAGACAATACGGAACTTGACAACTGTGATGAGCTGCAACAAGGACTTTTGGAGCTACAAACTCAGCCAATTAGGGTGGCCCAGATCTGATGTTGCAGAATTTACCCCCAGAAAAGAGATGGAATGATCCAGACCTGCTACAAGCCCTTGACATACAGTTTGGATCTGGACATCAATCTGAGTTGGCCAGGGCACAGCTTAGGTCTGGCAGAGCACCTGCAGTGATTTGTGTTCCTGGAATATCTGGATTCCAAGATCTTCCAGGAAGATTGGCAATGGACCAATTTATAGATGTTCAGCAGGACTTCAATTTACAGATTAAGGTCAGTGAAAGGAGGCCAAGGACCAATCAGAGAGACTGCAGGATTTGCCACAGAACTTGTATCTTTTCTTGCAGTAGTTCACGGAAGAGCAAGCAACTGTAAGTGAGGAAAATGGAAGCTGACTGCCATTAGCCTTGTAAGTACATCTCCATGTTCAGTATGTATGATAAAAGAGGAGATTCTAATCTGGTTCATGGATGCACTTAATGGTTGGAAGAAATGATAAACTTAGCTTGTAAAACAAGGGAAATTGGCAATAATGCAAGAATTAAAGCAACAGTTAAATGCTGGAACTATGAAGAAATTGGTCACAAAGAGGGTTGTTATAAATTTAAGATGGGCCAAGACAAACTGTCACATATGTCTACGGAATGCATCTTTCCCAGTTTGGGAAACAAGGGGACATCAGGCTAAAGAGGCAAAGCTTGAAGGTACAAGCATCAGCCCCACAGTTTTCTCTTAGATTTGAGTTTGGCTATTGAGTGTATAATATGATCTGTGATGTGTACAGGAATAACTGGCGTCTGTTCAAAGATAAGTTATAAGACCAGATGTGCTAAATAAACTAGGGAATGGAGGGATCCAAAACGGCTTGATTGCTCTCAAACAGAGACAGTGGCTAGGGTAACAAAACCTGTCTGAAAACTGGGTTTGAAGACTGGACCTTTGAAATTCAAGCAAGAAATCTGGGTGACTGTAATAGTGAATGAACTAATAATTGGATTTCATTAAGGCTAATCATTGTGAAAACAATACAATGAAAGGTGTCTTGCAAGTTCAGCCTGTGGAAATCCCTTTAACGATATGGCCCCGGTTAGATAAATGGTTTGCAGGCAGTTGGTTTGCAGTGAATGAATTGTCCTACCACTGAGGGCAGAAAGTATTGTAACAGTCTATATGATGTGTTAACTTTCCAGCAAGGGAAAGATGAGGAATGGGTGAAACCTGTTTTTAGACCCAAAATATTGGGTCTAAAAATTCTTGTGGATCTGAACCAAGAACTGATCCCAGTTCATTTGCTGAATGTTTATGACAAGAAGCAAACAGTAAAAAGGGGACTGGAGTGGCAAAATATGAACTGGCAGATATGGTATAGAAGAAAACTATACAGGGGAAAAAGGGGAAGGTGAGCTCCCAGAGTTTCTATTGGGAGTTGGTACAGTGCAGTGCTGCACACTTAAATGGGGGACAGCAGAACAGTATAAGAGACTTTCTGGTTATGAATCAGGAGTTGTTCTCTTCATCCAACAAAGATATAAGCTGTACTACACTGGTCCAGCACAAGATTAGTTCTGGGGGAAACTGAACCATTAAACGGGCATCTCACCAGTTACCAGCAGTAGAAAGAGAAAAGACATTACAGAGCATGGAGGAAATGTATCAGGACAGCATTACTGAGCCTTCAGCCAGGGGGCCCCACCCATATTTCTGGTAAAAAAAAAAGTGTGGGGGGAGAGGTTGCAGCACTAGATACATATAGACTATAGAAAGTTACAGGAAGTCATTTTAAAGACTTCTTATCCATTACCATAAATAGATGGTATCTAGATAGATACCTTGGATGCTGTAGCAGATTCAGTTTGGTTTTCCACACTGTATCTTAAAAATGATGGTGCCTCCAGCATTTATAATGGTGTTAAATATATTTAAAAGTGTTTTTAATTTATAGAGGTGAGATTGCACTCAGAGGCTTGCTGGGTGAAAGGGGTCACCAGTACAAAAGTTTGAGAATCACTGACCTAAAGTTATCCATAAGGCTTATCTAAGGCAGTATCAGGAGATAGACTTTCAGCATCCTGAATCTCAGAATTCTCCTGAATCTGAGAATTTTACTGCAGATACTGAGGTTGAGAAAATTGGGACAGTTATATGTCCCCTACTTAAACAGAATGGGTAGAAACTGACACAGACAGCAATTCCCACAGATACAATAGACATGCCTCAGCAGCACACTGAAAAGAAATCAAGGAAGAGAAAAGCCCCAAAGATTTGGCTGGCAATAAAATTCTTATACTGATATTATGAAACTATCCTGACAGACATACATATGTAAGCAGTTAACTTGTTAAATTATTTCTTTCTTTCTGTTTGAGATGCGTTATTGGGTGTTACCATTTCAGGCCTCCTCAGGATGATGGACAAAGCTGAGGTGGGTCACAGTGGAGGGATGTTTTGAGCTGGGTCAAACCTTGTTCTGAGTTGAGTTAAAACCTTTGTAAACTGATGAGTGAATTAATCCCCCAATTAAGTCAGTTGTAAAGAGCCAGTCAGGGGTAATAGCTAAAACAATGCCTAAATAGAGTTCACCCAAAAATTAGCACCAAGTAAGCAAAGGGTTCAACTGGGCATTGTGAACAGATGGGTTTTGGGAAGAAGGAGAAGAACACATACAAAATGAGAACACTGTGAGTAGGAGATACAGGGTGAAGGAGCAGCAGAAAGCATGTGCCTGACCGGGATGATGCCTGGGGAGAAGATTTTTGGGTCAGGAGTATAAGGTAAAAAAGGTGTTTTTGGTACTATGTGCAAAAGAAGCTATTTCCTGCTATTTTAGTCTTTCTGATTTCAGAGACCCAGGACTTTGCACATTCTTTGTAAATAAAACTGCATCAGAGAAATACCTGACTATCACAAATTTTTATTCCCAATTGGAATACCTACAGGGCCTCAAACTTTGACTAGCTGCCTGGGTTCAAAAAGAATACACCGCTATGTTGAAAGGCATGTTCCCTAACTCCTAGCACTGGCTTTCAGATGTGCCCTGTCCATCTGGTTCTGCCATTTTTATTCTGGTCTTCCCGGTGAAGGGAAGAGATTGTAGTAGCTACAATGTGAGAGGGAACATTCTGTGTTGTCACTATCCCCTCATAGCCCTTCTGCCCCATTTTGTACAGAATTTCCATGGTTCACACAGTGAAGAGAAGCTTATGGCTCTATGCTATTCTGGACAATTCAAATGAGAATAGGATACATGGCTACCCAGGGTTTGTAGATTTGAAAAATTATATCTCTAAACCAGTCTTCAGCTGCCACATAGATATAACAAAAAATATCATTCAGATCAATCTCCCTCAAAATCATATGCCAGCAGCTTTTGCCTCATGGAGTAGTATGTGAAAAATTACAGATGCTATGGTCACCATTCAGTAGAGGAGGTGTTTTTGTGTGAGAGAAAGTAGGACAACAACTGTGATATGAAGGTGGTAAGTATTGCAGTGTCCCTTGAAATGAGTCACTTTCTCCTATCTTCAACACATTGGACCCTGTTTATCAGACCAAGCTGGCAAGTGATGGAAGGGGCAGGAACAGTCTCAATCCCTGAAAGTGTATCGGTTTTACAGGATCCTGCCACTAAACCAAGACGTTATTATTGCTCAGTACACTCCTACAGGGCTCCTCACGTTCAACAGCGACCTGAGATCTAGATGGCAGCAGGATCAAGCCCAAAGGCCCTAAACCAAAGTCCATAGAAGTCAATGAGAAAATTCCCTTTAACTTTTATTGGCTTTATATCAGGTCTTAAAAAGTCAGCGTTTACCCAAGATGGACCACACAGTGGCACCTGGTGTCTTTGTTTTTAAGTAAATACTAAAAGATGATAGCTATAGGTAAATATTGATTTTTTAAAAAAATAATGAACATGCTACTGGACTTCATTAGGTCACACAAGTGAATTAATATCAGTGTGGACACGCAAGATATAAGACCTGATCTCTCTCTGGTTTGTGTCCACAGGCACCTGTTCTGTAAGTTTCAGTACTAACAAGTTTAGCGGAATGGAACTCTTGGCTGCCGTCATAATGGAAAAGCCAGCTTTGCTCAGCCCCATTCACACAAATTATAATGTCGCTTACCCATAGCTCCACATACTGTGTTTTGTTCCTTTAGTTGCAATGTCTCTGTTTTGATTGTATAAATGATTGGTACTGTGACTGTACTCATGAAAAGGGATAGGAATTGTGCGGGTATGCCCTGAAGTGAGTGAGTCATTCTGAGCTTACAAGCAGTGGACTCTGATTTGCAAAAGGAATTTAAGCTCAACAAATGAGGTTAGAAAGGCTCTGCCTAGAGAGTGGGAAATCTGTCCCAGGATTGTATTGCTTTGGATTCTCCACCAGGAAATTCTGAGCCTCACTGAATTCAACAGAGCTAGGATTTCACCCATGTGGGAAAGTGCCACACGCAGAAGTACAACAGTTACAGAAATCTAATGGTCATGCTGCATCTATTGCAGCAACAACTTTTAAAAAAATTCACTTAGGCTTCTGTTTTGCTTTTCCAAAAGTGTTTAACCTTTGATTCTAGGAAACTGGATCCTTAAATGTGCTAGGTCTTACCAGTGTGAGGGAGCTTCCTATCTTCCTACTATAAAATACAGAATAAGATTGTGGCTTTAATCCCATCAGACACTTCAGGTACATGGTATCACAAGCTAACAGCATCAATCATGTTCTGTTGTTTGGCCTCTATGGTTTATGGCTAGTCTACTTGTTTGCCTTAGATAACACACAATTGTAGCGTGCCAGTGTTACTAGGTGTACCTTGTAAATAAAATGTATTTTAAATACATATCCTGGTGTAGAAACAAATAAAAACAAAACTCTTTTATAAATACTGTGATAAGTTAACTAGCAACTATAACTGAAACAGATCTGCCTGAAGACACTAATCCAGTGCTTCTGGTTGACAAGGCCTTGGTAATCTTGTTTACTTCAGTTGGCTATAAAATTACATTCATTGGCTATGGCACCGTAGCTCCACGAAGAAGACTTGTCTTCAGAATAACTTAAATAATGTTCCAAGTGCATGTTGCCTATTTAAATAATGTGATCTTTAGGAAACTATTCTTTCAATAAGATCAAGTTACCATAGGTCATGTAAGGAAAGAGTGCAACCAAAGCAATGGCCAGAATCTGGTTCTGTTTGTCTGTAGTTCCCCATTGCCCCATTCTTTTCTACTGTGACGGAGTCAGAGCAGAAGGATATAGGAGAGTGCTGCAAGGCAGGTATATCAGCCTCAGGATGTGCAGGTCCTTGTTCCCTGGATAGCCAAACAAAGGCTACTCCAGACCAATCAAGACACCTGGGGCCAATTAAGAACCTTCTAGAAAGGAGTAGAAACAGCTAGCCTAATTGGGACACCTGAAGCCAATCAGGGACTGGCTGAATCCAGATAAAAACCTCCCAGTTAGTCAGGTGGGCTGTGGGTGTCAGGAGCTGTGGAAGGAGGTTGTGCTGTTGGTGAGACTGAGTGGTGGACAACATATCATCCAGAAGGAAGGAGGCCCTGAGGTAAGGGTGAAGTGGAGTTTGAAGAAGCAGGGACTGCTGTGGGGAAGTAGCCCATGGAATTGTATTGTGTTTTGTGGATAAAAGGTCAGCCATCTTAGCTGATACTATTAGGGTCCCTGGGCTGGAGCCCGGAGTAGAGGGCGGGCCTAGACTCCCCCCCGCCCCGCTCTTTCCACCTTCCATACTGGCCTGTGATGAAGGTAACTCACTAGGTGGTGACTCTTGCCAATTATACTGAGAAAGGGAGGTCACTCTGGGGCCTAGATGAGTTTCTGAGGCCCCTAAATCTGCCAGGAAGCACAGGACCCACGAGTACAAACTTGGAGCTTTGTCACACTACTCTTTCATCTCTTAGAAAAGCAACAGCAGTGAAGTGGCTTGGCTGGAACAATGCCTGCTTGTGGACCTCCCAGATGCCCCTACAAGACCTTGGATCTCCCCAGGGGGAAGAAGGCTCTGTCTCTGATGTCCTTAGAGGAGGGCTCCAGCCACCAGCTAACTGTCTCTTCAGTCCTATCCCTTTCTATGGAATTTGGAATAGCTTAGCCCCAAATCTTTTCAAACAACCCCAACTCGATACTGGGCCATCCACCAGTCTTCTTGTGTGGCAAGACGACTGGTGGATGCCCTTTCCTTCAGGTGCGGTTCCCAAAAAGTCTCTTACGTGCATATCGCCTGCTCCTAGGGGGTCCAACTGCTCTTCCCCAGTGGCTGCTCCAGCTAACAGGCCCATTTCTCCACTACTCTGCAGGCCAAGCTCCCTTGAGGCAGAATTCCATCCTTCCTGGCCAGTCAATCCTGAAGTGACTCAGGCTCTCTCCGCTTATCTGCCCCTAATTCCCCCTCCATTGCCTGCAGATATAGGGTACGTCCTCACTACCGCGGGTAGCCATCGATCTTTTAGCGATCAATTTCTCGCATCTTGTAAAGACGCGAGAAATCAATTGCCAGGGCTGCCCCCATCGACTCCGGAACTCCAGTTTGACGCGAGGCATAAGCCGGAGTCGACGGGGGAGCGCGCCACCGACTGCCGCCACCATGAGGACGGCAGGTAAATCGGCTGCAGATACGCTGACTTCAGCTACGTGATTCATGTAGCTGAAGTTGTGTATCTGCAGTCAATCCTGCCCCCCCGCCCAGGGAAGACCAGCCCATAGTGGAGTGAGTCTAGCTGGGCCTTAATGCTTCTCTGGTGGTGTGCAGCCCCTCAACCCATCAAAAGCAGTTTTGTTCTACTTCCCTTTAAATGGGAAAAGCCAATACTTCTCTTTCCTTTTCTGTGCAATTCAGCTTATTACAACATGTCTTGAAAGCAATTATAGAAAAATATATTGCTTAACATACATGCCAGGGAATCTCATTTGTGCAGGAGAAAGACACAGAAGAGATACTGGGAAGTACTCCAAAGCAGATGGTAGGCAGCTCAACAGATAGTTATATCACAGAGAAATGAATATCTTAGAAAGCAAAATGTAGTACACCTGAGATATGCAGGGATCAATGGAAAAAAATGGGAGTGAATGAGACTTATAAGTCATAGACTCAGACTTTAAGGTCAGAAGGGACCATTATGATCATCTAGTCTGACCTCCTGCACAACACAGGCCACAGAATTTTACCCACCCATTCCTGCAATATACCTCTCACCTATATCTGAGCTATTGAAGTCCTCAAATCTTGGTTTAAGGACCTCAAAGTACAGAGAAACCTCCAGCAAGTGACCCATGCCCCCTGTCAATAAGATCATTGCTATAAAATTGTGTATATCACAGGCACTGGCTTTCCAAAGTCCCAGGGGATGCTCGATCCCTGGCTCTGACTCAGGCTTCACCCCCACCCCACCTCTTCCTGCTCCACCCCCACCCTGCCTCTTCCTACCCCCTCCCCCAAGCACGCCTCACTCCTCTCACCTCCCTGCCAGCCTCCTGCATGCCACGAAACAGTTGTTCATGGCAGCCAGGAGGTGCTGGGAGGGAGGGTGAGGCGCTGAATCATGGGGCCTGCCGGTGGGTGGGAAGCATTGAGGAATGTGTGGGAGAAGCAGATAGGGGTCTTCCAGTAGGTGCTTAGCACCCATCATTGTTTCCATGTGGGTGCTCCAGCCCCGGAGCACCCATGGAGTCGGCACCTGTGGTGTGGACTGTAAAGAAATGTCAGCAAATAATTCAGACACCCAAGGATGAAGAGCAAAAGACTTGAAAACCAAACACCACAAAACTAAAAATATATAAGTGAGAAGACTGAGAGACCGCAAGAGCCTTAACAGATAACGAGATGAATTTGTTGACAAATAAGATGCATATGGCTGGGAAACTGAAAGTATTTTCCTATTAGTAAAAAGTATTAAATGAAAAAATAACAAACGCAACTTCAGAATAAATGAAAAATAAATCAGGGAATTAAAATTAGAGAAATCTCCAGTAATGAATGGCAATATCCCAATAGTTCTGAAATATATGCTGAATGAAGTGAAAGCATTCGGACTAGAGAGTTCTAACTTCTTGCAAGAAAGAGTAAAGATATCTAAGGACTGGGGAGATGATAGAGACAATGAAGTGTTTCCTAATCATTAAGAAACAGGGAGGCAGAGTTCCGCGAAACACAATGCTCCAATAACAGTAATGTGATACACCATTTTGTGGCAGTGCGAAAACAGAGTTTTGTTTGGCTAACATAGTAATAGACATGGTATAAACACCTAGGTATATGGATAGTATTGTCAGCCCCAGTGCTGGTGGATAAATTGTTTATTACTGTGACATAAAATATTCAAAATATTAAAAAACTGAATTGAATTTCTGTGTCCTCTCTCCTCAGTGGGAAGCAAACTCTGCTCTTCCATTCCAGACAACAGGAAAATGAAAAAGAGGAAAGAAAAATCATAAAAGTGTTGGTAAAAATGCTTTCTTCTTTCCATGCAGAATAATTCCTTCAATCTACACTGTAGGTATTCATTGGAGTTGATAATTCACATATACAGGAGTGCATATATTTGATGTATCAAAATATGCAAGAGAATATATCAGAAAGAATGTGTGATACTCCAGATATATGCACCCCTGTATATGTGAATTATCAATTCCAATGAATACATACAGTGAAGATTGAAGAAATTATAAGGAGACAAGATCCCTTCCCCTAGAAACTTTCAGACTAAGTAATCAGAAAGTAGGAGAGGAATGTGATGTAATAAAGCAAATAACTGAAACAAGCAGTGATGTGTGATGTGTACCTTGGATCCACATTTTTTACTGAGTCAGATTGCTGCTCCCAACATTCCCATCCATTAACATATGGGAAACTGCACGTAGGTATCTCCCACCAAAGCCAGTTCAAGAGATCAGCCATGGTCACAACACCTCTTTCTGCCAACACACTCCCACTGCAAAGAGTGCTCTGTCTGGTCACCCTAGGGAAGGGGAAGAGTACTGAGTGAGCCAGAGAAAGAGGTAGGTGAATGGGGAAAACACAATGTTCTCCTTTTGATCTCACAGAAATTATCTGGAAATGATAATAAAAATGACAACTACTATATTGTCCCTATCAGGGCTACCACAGCATGGGGAAGTCCCCATTAGTACATCTTTGATGGAGCCATGGGGAAAAGAGCTAGTGTGGAGACACAGGACTTCTGCAGGGATGGTACTGTCCGTCCCCAGATCCAAAACAATACACTAGAGCTGGGGGTAGGCCCTAAGGCCTATTACTGTGTAGAAAATCTAGCCCTCTAACACCATAATACAGGAGACAATCCGCAAGTAAATCCTCCCAGACACGTCCTCCCCCATTTCAAGTTTGTTTGTTTTTTGCCAGAAAGGATGATCCAGGTCATATTTCTTTTTCTTTTTGATGTAATAATAGGCCTGGCTGCAAGAAGTTCTAAAATGGGATTGAAAAGATGAGAGAATGGCATCATAGCAGACTAGCTCAGGGGTGGGGATCCAGAGATAGTGGGCTCTGTGAAAGAAACCTCAGAAATGAGATTGAGGGAAAATTGCAATCCAGGAGGTAGATAAAGCTGAGATTTAACAGACTGAAGTATAGCAACCACCACTATCAAATGCATTTTTTGCCCCTTGGAACAAGTGCATGTTAATCAAAAAATTACCATATAAATGCTGATCATCAACAAAATGTGCATTACTCCTGATCACGAACTGCATTATCTATTTATTAAGTTTACATTTAATGAGACTGAATTGCTATAAGAAATGTAAGACTCTGGCATGGTCGAAAATGCATAAAATCACATTGGTTAAAGGATAGATGTCATTTTCATAGGAATGCGGAGGGATGGAGGGTAGGGGAATTGGTCTAATGACATTGAAGACCTCGTTCTTTTCCTAGTTAAACCAATGTACATCTGGAGTAGCACTATGGACTTCAGTAAAATTATTCTGGATTTTCATCTATTAAAATAAAATTAGAATCTGGCCTTTAGAATGTCTTCTTGGAATCTTCTGAACAATTCTGGAATCTATGATACATAGTGTGTACTACTGTAAAAGTAAAAATCTTATGTGGAATTAGCCCCAATCAAATGGATTCCTGGGGTGGTGCAGTGGTAGGCTTGAAATTTGTTCCCAGACGAAAATAGGGATTAAAAGTCACACTGGCAACAAAGTGTAGAATAAAGATCTGTGAAAGAGTAGGAAGCATAAGCCCAGTTTTCATAGTAGAACTGATAAAAAAGACAAATAAGAGGAAGAATTCTGTGGTGAATTTTTATTATCATTATTATTAATAAGTATTATTTTATTGATTTATGTTCCAGTAGCACTTACAGATCCGAGTCACATTATGCTAGACACTGTACAGACAAAACACTCTACAGTCCCAGCCTTCAGTCCTATACATGTAAAATAAATAGTGCAGGTCTGATTCTGATGTCACTTACAATCTGATGTCATTTATGTTCCTGGTAGAAATCAAGAATAACTCCAATGAAGTCCCTGTGTAAAATCAATATGGGTGAGGCCAATTCAGGCTCTGTAATTTCACACAGTCAAGGACTTATTTGAAACTGTAATTTTTTCAAATAAAAATGTCACCATTCAAACTGAATTCTCATATGTTTAATCTAATGTTGTCCATACTTAATTTTAAATATACTATTTTGGAGGCCAGAGTTTGTCATCACCTTGTTGCTATTCTTTGACTGCTGAAGATGGCTTTATAAGAAGCATTCTTATTAGTAAAATCTACAATTCCTGCCACAAACTGACATTTCTTACAGTGCAGGGTGAATTTGAAATGCAATAATTCAGCTCTGGAAGATAATAATAATAATAATTACAACAAAATAGCAGCAATAATAGTAATAATAATAATTAATAAACACACACTCTTGGTAATGAAAATATTGTAAATGGGTACACCTGTCAGGAACCAAAAATACATTCAGCATTGCCAGTGCATTTCTTTCAATTTTTCACTGCAGTAACCTAGTTAAAATCAGCAAGCCAGACAGTTTTGGCAGATGCATTTGGCTTAAAGTTGCATTAAGAAAAATGCATAGCACTAAGGGACACTGGGGAATCCATTATATTTTCTGCTTCCATGAGCAAAGGACAGCAGTAATAGACATATCTAATTTGGGGTCGGGGTGAGGAAAGAGAAATCTTGAAATAAGGTCCTGATCTAAAGGCCATTTAAGTCAATAAGGGTCTTTCTCTTGATGTCACTGGCTTTTGATCATGCACAAAGGCCCTCGTTCAGCAAAGTACTTTTGCTTTTACCCTAATTATAAGCACATGAATAGTGTAAACTGAAGTCAGTGGGATCACTCATGCTGAAAGTTAGGTAGATAGTGCTAATGCAGAGACTACATGGTCTACACAGCAATGTAAGCCCATGATTCAACCTGTGGACCAACGCAGGGCTCAGACCTAGGGTCCCAGGAGGGCTGGAGGGTCTGAGCTTAAGTCAAACCCGGACCCAGGATCCAAGTCCTATAGCTTTGCAGTATAGCTACAACCCAACTTGACTCAGGTCCCAAGAGTCATCCAGGAGTATCCCACAATTCCATGGGACAACTTCCTTACTCTTCTTTATTCCAGCAATCTTCAATCCACTCTGTTGAAAACAGAAGTCCCCCCACTCCCTGGGTAAAAGGCAGCAGATCAGGTCAGCATTAACCCATTCTGTACTGATCACCAATCTGCAATCAAAGTATTAGAGAGTCTCCTGGGTCTGCAATGGAGAGTGAACTGATCAAGACTTTTGCAAAGTGAGTTGTTTCCTGGTAACGTGCAGGGTGGGCAGTAAAGTTTTCCCACATTACACCATGTTCCTAGAGCTAGAGAAGCCACATTTTCGGGGGTGGGGTGGGAGTAGGGATGGGGGTGTGTGGCGGGTCTGGCACCACAGCACCCCTTTGCGACAGGTGTGGGATATGGTGTCGGACCCTGGCTACTCTCTAATCTCCACTCCTGACTTGCTGCAGACGTCCGGAAGTAGCCTAATAGCCTGCCTTCATATACTTTCTTCCAAAGGCAGAGTAGTATGGCCCAAAGGTCTGAGTCTATGCACCTGCTCCCAGTCGCAGGGCAGCGTGGCCCACTGGCCAGAGTCTATAAGTTCTTCCCCCGCCTTGGAGTAGCATAGCCCAACAGCTAGAGTCTATACAATTCCTCCCTGGCCTCAGGGTAGTATAGCCCAATGGCCAGAGTCTCTACAATCTTCCCCCAGTCTTGCGGCAGCGTAGCCCAATGGCCAGAGTCTATACTATTTTCCACAGCCTCGGGGCAGCATGGTCCAATGGCCAGAGTCTATATAATCTCCTCAAGGCGTCGGGGTAGCGTGGCCTAGCAGCCAAAGTCCATGTGCTTTCCCCAACTCTCGGGGTCGCGTGGCCTAACAGCCAGAGTCTACATAGCTTCCTCAACTCTCGGGATCACGTGGCCTAACAGCCAGAGTCTATATATTCCCCTTGCAGGAAGGGTAGTGTGGCCTAGTGGCTGCAGGGATAGAGGGACACGGGCCCGCCCTTTCTACTGGGTCCCGACCCAGGGCTCACCTGATAGCTGGGCTTCACCTGCCCCTGGCTCGGTGGGGATCCACCCACAACACGCCGAGCGTCTGAGTGTCTTTAAAAGTCCCCTAGATCTCTTCCTACCCACACTGCCTCGCCTCTGGCATCTGGGGGTCCTCCGGTGCTTTCCCTTCAGGGAGGTCATTGAGCTGAGCCTCCAGTTGCACCCCAGCTGGACTGGCCTCTGGAACCTGGGGTTCTGGCTGTCCCTCCACAGGAGCTAGCGGCGTGCCTCCTTCCCCTCCGGTGGTCAGCCCCAGCTGAGCTACTCTGCAGGCTTTTATTGCAGATCTCCAGTTGGAACACGCCCAGCAGAGCTTCCAGGGCATGGCTTCTTCTGCTAGGAGGGAAGGGTTAACCCCTGCGGTACCAGTGCGAGGCCGCTCAGCCCCGTCACAGGGTGTGTGCTAGAGACTTTGTAATATGGTTACTTTGAGTCAGCTTTGTGCTCTGCAGTGTGGAGGCCAGAACCCTAGGTTCAATCACGGGTCAAAAATTCTTATTCTAAGGTTAAAATACAATGTCTACACTTAAGCTCAAGGTTCCCTAACATAGGACGGATCACTTGAGTCCCACTAACTCTGGGCTTACATTGCAGTGTAGACATACCCAGCGAGATAAACAAAAGACAGTCTGGACCTTTCCAGCAATGACATTGTTGAAATATAGTATTCTCTAGATCTACAGAAAATACAGGAAAGAGCTTTTATTGTCAATAATAAAATATCTGAGGATACTACAAACGACAAAATATAATACATACATACAACTGTAGATGAGTATGAGGGAGAGACCTCAATACTGATGCGCAAATATTAATAAAACTATTAACTTAGTTTTGGTTTTGATGTTAGCTCATCACAAACTTGTCTGTGTCTTCACCGAATATTAACATATAGCTACAAGTAAGTTAGAGCCAGGATGTTTGAAATATAACAATAACATGTTATGTTTAGCTAGTTATATTACAAAATGTTCAAGCTAAACAAAGAAATTCCAGGAGCTTTCTGCTTCTATCACCCAAAGACAAGGCAAATGTCAAGAAGATATCTCTCATTAGTCATAAAACCATGTTTATTACCCATAGAGTATCTTATCTAGACTGGGGTACCTCACTCTTGTATAAATACCAGTTTAGTACAAATGTAATTCTTATCTCAAGAATATAAACCATGTAAAACATTCATGCTTTAAGAAAAGATCTGACGTGAAAAGGAATGTACGGTTAGGATATGAAAGCAGTAAATCTTCATGTAAATGTGGCTTTTTCAACTTCCTGAGAACAACTTCTAAGTAAACATTCGCAAAGAATTCTAGAAATATCTTACTGAAAATGAATTTTATAATAATTCTAAAAACATCATTCAGAAAAATCTCTAGGAAAAACATATGTAGCTGGAAATGTTTTAAACCTTTGTTTAATTCTAATGTTGGAATGGAAAATCATTTTAAATGGCATATTTGCAAGTATTTTACCTAAAGGCAGATCACCTAACGTAATTTCCTAACATCATTCCCATGTAAATGGTAAAATGCTTTATGTACCAGTGATGCTTTCCCGCAGTATCCAGAACTGTAAGTCACATCGTTACCTATCTGCCTCAGCAAAAGAGAGATTTGCTGGTGCTAAACTAAGGCTACGTCTAAATTACCCGCCAGATCGGCAGGTAGTGTTTGATGTATCGCGGATCAATTTATCGCATCTCATCTAGACGTGATAAATCGATCCCTAAACGCGCTCCCCATCAACTCCGGAACTCCAGCTCCGCAACAGGAGTAAGTGGATTTGACAGGGGGAGCCACTGCAGTCAACTCGCTGCCATGAGGGCGGTAAGGTAAGTCGAACTAAGATACTTCGACTTCAGCTACGTGAATAGCGTAGCTGAAGTTGCGTATCTTAGTTCGAAACCGTCCTCCCCCTGCCAGTGTAACCCAGGCCTCAGTGTCAGCTCCCTGCCATCCCTGTTAGCTAACCAGCCAAACAAACAGCTTAGAATTCTGCCAGCCCGCACTTTGCTTTGTAAACCCTCGCTTGTTGCTCTTCAGTTCCCAGATACCCTGGAAAAATGTTCCGCTGCAGTATCCAACCCCTTGTCACTGGACACTCACAGAAATTACAAAGACTGCTGTCTCCAAAGAGACTGTTTACACACCAGCCTGTTAGCTCAGCACACTTTACTCTTTTATATTGCACCCAGATGAACTTGCAGTAAAACCAGGACTAAATGTATTAATAAAGAATAGAGATTCAAGTGATACTAAGCAAAGTTTAAAAAACAGAAAATTGTCATAAATAAAATAAAAGTATAATATGATTTCTAGCGGCTACAATTTAACAGGCTATAATCTTTGTCAAGGGTGGTTTCTCACCTAAAGCTTCCTCTCAGAATCACAAGGCCCCCCTGGGCCAGAATTCAGCTTTCATGGATGCAAAGAGCACTGATCCCTTTCTTCACTCAGTGATGGATAACAAAATATCTTTTGTGCTTATAGTTCCCCCAAAACTCATTATTTTGACCCAGAGACACCCCAGTGTGACCTTGGTGTCTCGTGATGATTTCACATCACCCAGTCAACCTGGCTTTTCCTGTTGACTTACTTGCAAATGAGGTTTCTTTTTGTGTAGATTTCACAATGCTTAGTTTATATTAGCAGCAGAGAGATAACTAGCTTCCCTCCTGTCATAAGTGTGAAGTAGCCTAGAATTAGTGTTTACCTGTAAGGGATTAAGCTAAAGGTAACATAAGAGGTGGACAACTGACCAATGAGAAATTCCTCAGGAGACAAAGGATTTTAAGTTTGTTTCTCTCTGGGTCTTCTCTCTGTTCAACTCAGCTATGGGATGAACACAGCTATTTCTTTCACTATAAGCTTCTATCAAGTACTGTAGTCAGTAAGTTTACCTTTTTTTATCACTTGGAGGGTTCTCAGTGGTGAATGTCGGCTGGGTGCTTCTTGATATTGTAAGATTCAGCAGAGATATCAACAGTGGGAGAAAGTTGCCTCGGGGGAGAGGTTTGTTTTCTGAATCCTTTTGTTGATTATGGTAGATGCTGTTCTATTGATGATTATAAGGGATTTATTCCTTTCTTTTTTTCTTTTATTAAAATCTTTCTTTTAAGAATCTGACTGCTTGTTTTCCATTGTGTAAGATCCTGGTTTTGGATCGGGCACGTCTCGCAGGAGCAGGCGAGGTTTGGTTTTTTTTCTCTCAAGCTTTCCAGGGAAAGAAGAAGTTTTGGGGGTTAGTGGAAAGGGAAAGAAGGGTCCCAAACTACCCTAGACTTAGTTTGGTGGTGGCAGCTACTAAGTCCAGACACAGAAGAAGTTGTGTTCTGGGGAAAAACATTTTAACCCAAGCTGGTAAAATAAGCTTGGGGGGTTAGTTCTTTTTTTTTCATGCGGGTCCCCACATCTGTACCCTAGAGTTCAGAGTGGGGAGGCAATCCTGACACCTCCTGTCTGGAAGAAAACCTACTCTCTCTTTGGTTACATATTTTAAAGCATATCTGTTGAGTATCCTTAATTCCTCATATAGTGTTAATACACACATTTCACAATTATATTAGTGACCAGGATATTACCAGCTTTCATTAAATGCCTTTACAAAACAGTCTTTACAGATAAATACTATGACACCAAAGTGTTCGACCTAATGAGTTTGTCAGGCCTGATAGAAGTTGCTGACACAGAGTAGTGAACCACTGATAGGACTCAGTATCACAATACCAGCATGTAATCTAATGATCTTGCTAAACCAGTTACTAATTTAAGAAGCCATTCAAGTTTTGAATATTTATTTTAATGGAGATTTAATTATTGGCAGTGCTCAAGCAACTCCCTTACCCATATTAGGAAAACAAGAAGAATAATCTCTCCAAATGTTGTTATGAAGACTCAATTACTTCTTTAAAAACTATTTAAGATAAACACACTCTAAAAATCACTGGATTTTTGAAAACAGTTTTAAGAACTATAAATTTTAAGTTTAAACTTAGAAAGACTATGTCAGAAAATGGACTGCATTTAAAAAAAGAGTTAAAACTCTAAACTTAAAGATATTCTGAGAATCTCCCACTGCAAAGATAAAGGAACTATAACTGCCAAGCAAGAATTACAATCTCAAAGCATACATGTATTAATAAATTATATATTCATAAGATAAAGAGGCTTTTAAGGCCAACCTATGAAAGTACTGATCCAATGAATGGAAATCAAGTTGGAGTCTAAACAAACCTTAAAGTGGCTTTCCTATAATTTCAAGAGAATAGGAAGTAGAATGGTATAAAACTCTGAAGTGGGTCTCATCCTTCACCCCACACTTCCCCCCAGCTACCCTGCTTAAAGAGCAAGTATGCCACAAGTCATCCTGTCAATCTCTACAAGCAAGCTACTATAGAGAGCTAACAAGAACAGAGAGGACTAAAGAAGAAACCAATTCTAATATGTTAATAGATACATTTTGTCTCCAAAATGAGATTCAGGCATCAAATCCCCAATAGTATTTCCACAGAAACAACCAACCTCACAGTCAATATATTGAAACATTTGTGACATAAGGAATACTCAATACAAAAACCCAAGGTTCCTCCAAGAAACACCTTTTCACAGATAGCCTTTATTAAGAAACAATACAAAGAGCATAAAAATGAAACCGTTTAGAGGAATGGAAGGGTCTGAGGGTAAAAAAGAGCTATACCGCACCAGTGAGAATAAGAACAAGGGAGATTTAAGGTGGTCAGGGCACTGCTCCTGCCATGAAATAGTTTGCTCTGACCCTGTAGAAGTGAAAGAACCTGAACTCAATGTTTTGCCAGTGTCAAGAGCTGCGCTGTAGAGTATTTTTTCCTTGGCCTTGGTAATGAGGTCCAAGTATATCTGAGATGGGAAGTCCTTTCAAGTTATCATTTCTCTTGCCTGGCAGTTGTGAGGATCTCTCTTTTTTAAAAAAAAATGGTGGAACAGAGAAATTTAATTGTTAGAGGTCACTTCTTGGGCATACTTTTCAGTGCTCCACCAACCATTTATATGACATGTTGGCCTCAATTAGTGCTTGATTCTGCTCTCAAATCTTCATATACATATCTCAAAAAATGCAATAATGATTAACTGTTGTCCTACTGTTTTTTTCCTGTCTTTCAAAATGTATGTTATGTCAGATATATCTGTTCTTGTTTGAAGATCTCCAGAATTAGTAGTAGACTGACCAGATGTTGGAGATTTCAGTGTAAATTATACCCATGCAGCAATCTGAAACAGACGTATCTCGTATACATTTCTAAGGGCAGTGTAGATCTGGGAAATCTGCCCAAAGCCTGATATGCACATGGAAAGTAAAGGGTGAACTGTGAAGTACAATTTGTTGTAATAAACAGGAATTCTCTGTACTGAACTGATCCTGCCGTGCCTGGGTTTTGCAAACATATGACACAGTACAAGGCCCATTCAAGAAAGCATCCCAACTCAGAGCAGAACTTAAGTGCAATGTATTGCATCTTCTTTAATTTTTTAGCCTACATTAGACTACTAGTGCTATTTTTTAACAAAAATGTCATTTAATATGTATCAGCGTAGGCAACAGGCAAATTGGAGCATAAAAAATGTGAGTTGGTTATAGTTTTTCCTTTCTTAAATTACATGACATCCCAAAACATTTGGACTTTAGTAAAACTTCTGCAAAAAAGAATATATCTTCCTTTCAAACACAAACTGGTAATGACTCAGGTACTTGTCTTTTCACCTTTGAGAGGCAAATACTGAATATCAAATAATTTAGAAATGAAAAGGACACGGTAGATCAGTCGTGATTTTGATCCATATCCTTTCACTGAGAAAAAAGACTGTCAATGCAACTTATCATTTGAGTATAATTTAGCATCTCCTCCCTCTCCACCCCCTCCATGCAGCCAAATTCCTTTCAAGTGCATAAATCAGAGGTGTTGTCTGACAGCACGTTCTGTACCGTTATATATGCTGTAAAAATGAGAAAGGTAAAATCCATATTTCTTATTTCTTCCATTCACCACAAGCCACCTGGTTAGAGTCTCTGCCGCTAAGAACTGGAAGAGGACCTGAACAAAAGCCCTGGATCAAAACATCCTCAGGCTTTGGACTCCAAATCCAACTCTAGAGCCAAACTTCATGGCTTGAACTTACCTGTATAAAAGGCTGAAACTAAACCCAAGAAGCAAATTCTTAGGATCTTTGGGGCAGATCTGCGGCTCTGATTCAGTAGTCCATTCCTATTCAGCAAAGCAGTTAAGAAAATCTTGAACTTTAAGCATGTTCTTAAGTCCCATTGACCTCAGAGCGATTTGTTGAATCAAGGTCTTACTGAATAGGGCTGGATTAAAGCATGTGCCCTAATGCTTTGCTGAATTGGGGCCTGGATACAGATCAAGATCCAGACTTTGCTGGTAGGATGCATTCCTCTAAAAATCCTGGTTATAAACAGGGTCAGTATTTATGAAGAATTGTCTTCTTTTTTAAAAAAAACTGATGTTAGAACAAGAGGTGCAATGACAAGTTAGTTGTGGGTGTATGGAGCTCTGTAATAATTTTTAAGTAAAAATGTTTATATGCAGGATCAAGGTGGAAGGGCTCTGGTTCTTCCTCACTAACAGCAGTAGTAGTAGGATCTCAAGAAGTTTCTTTGTATTAGTGATGGATCCTAATGGCCAGCTGAAAAGCTTTTGAACATCATTCAGCAAGGCACTTAAACACATGTTGAACTTTACGCTCAGGAACTCCATTGACTTCAATGACATGTGTAAGTGTCTCGCTGAATTGGGCCATTATTGTAAGATGGCAGGATCAGCACTGGACACACAAGCCACTAGCCTTCTGAATGGCCAGCCCTGAAGCATAATTAGCAAACACCCCAGGTCAGGATGGGGGCCAGTCTTGTAGGAATTTTTTTCCCCTGGGCTTAAACATAATTTTCAGATTCAAAGGGATTAAAATCAGGAAAATTGATTTAGTTTTTCTAATTGTAACCATAAAATACAGTCATTAGTTAAAGGCCTTATACAAGATTATTTTCTATCACACTGACAGTAGGTGTTAGCCTAGAAACAAATAAATCAATGATTCCTTTTATATTTTCATGTAACTCTTCTTTATGAAGACACAAAGGATGTAGATCAGGATACACAATAACAAGTATTTTGAAAATAAGGAATATGGGACTACTAGAATGGACACAGATAATTATTAACATGGTACCCGCATATGGTAACATTTTATCTGCTGTCAGTCATAAAAACACTGAATGTTAAAAAACAAAAGTAAAATGTTTGTTCCTGGGAGGAGGGGAATCTAAGATAATGTAAATGACCAATCAAAGGGAGGCTATCAGATTTTTATTAAATAATTCAATGTATCATTTAAAGCCATAGTTTGGATTTAAATATACTTTACATAAATGAATAATAAGAATGTCGTATTTATTTTCCGACCCTCCCCCCGCCCCCACGATCCTCCCAAATATTCTACCCGGCTGAAAGTGAGAACAAAAGCAATTTGCACAGAGTTTTGTTTAGAAGTCAGCACAGGTTGTGAGTTACACGTGGACAGTACAACACAGTAAAAGAACCAATCTCAAAATTGTGTGATTGTTGCTTTGGTAAATGTGAAACTAAATATGAAACTGTGGAATTCATGTGGACAACATGACCTTGAATGAATGTCTCTCATACAAGGGAACTTGGCCAGTACAGGATGAGGGAAGTAGCAGTATAGGGGAGGAAATCTGAAAATGAAGAACAGGATCAGTGTTGTGCCAGATGGCGGGATAGGGGTGTCCTCTTGCTGGAATTTGGGGACCCTGTTGTCAAAATATTAACACTAAAGTGAGGGTGAATGTTAGGATAATCTATGAGGAAATGTTTTAAAAGGGTATGGTTTGTCTTGAGAAAAGACTGAGGAGCAGTGGCAAATAGTCTCCAGGTATGTCAAGGGATGTTGTAACATGGACTGTGGTCAATTGTTCTCCATGTCCACTGAAGGTCAGACAAGAAGTGATTGGCTTAATCTGATGCAAGAGAGATTTAGGTTATATAGTAGAAAAAATGTTTTAACTATAAGGGTATTTAAGCTCTGGAACAAGCTTCCAAAGAAGGTGTGGAATCCCTGTGATTAGAGGTTTTTAAAAACAGCTTAAATAAACACCTGTCAGGGGTGTTCTGTTTTCTTGGTCTGACTCAGCATGAGGAGGATGTGGTAGATGACCTCCTAAGATCCCTTCCAGTCCTACCTAAAAATACTCTGAAGAGTAAAGATTTTGCAAGCTGAAAAGTCTCAGTCATATTATTCTCTGCTCATATGGCAGCTATTTCATCCCCCATTCATTCTATTGCCCTTTTCTGTACCTTTTTCAATTCATTTTTTTTAGATGGGGTGACCAGATCTGCATGCAAGATTCAAGATGTGGTGTACCATGCATTGATATCAAGGCAATATGATCTTTTCTCTCTTATTATCTATCTCTTTCTTAATGATTCCCAACATTCTCTTAGATTTTTTTATTGCTGCTGCACACTGAGTGGATTTTTTCAGAGAACTATCCACAATGACTCCAAAATCTCTTTCTTCAGTGGAACACACTGCACACTGAGTGGATTTTTTCAGAGAACTATCCACAATGACTCCAAAATCTCTTTCTTCAGTGGAACAGCTAGTATAGACCCTATACATTTTATATGTATACCTGGGATAATGTTTTCCAGTGTTCATTACTTTGCATTTATCAAAACTGAATTTCATCTGCTATTTTGTTGCCCAGACACCCAATTTTGAGAGATCCTTGTGTACATCTTCACAGTCTGCCTGGCACGTAACTATCCTGAATAGTTTTGTATTATCTGCAAATTTTGCCACCTCACTGTTTACCTCTTTTTTTTCCAGAACATTTATGAATATGTTGGACAGCACCAGTCCCAGTACAGATCTCTGGGGGATGCCACTATTTACCTTGCACCATTCTGAAAACTTACCACTTATACCCTTTGTTTCCTGTCTTTTAACCAGTTACTGACTAATGAGAGGGCCTTCCTTCTTACTTCACCAAAGGCTCTTAAGCAAAGCATTCTTTGCTTAAGAGCCTTTGGTGAGGTATCCTGTCAAAGGCTTTCTGAAAAATTAAATACACTATATCCATTGTGCATACACTATATACTTTAACTATAAAATTTAAATCCACTATATCCATTGGATCCCCCTTGTCCACATGCTTATTGACCCCCTCAAAGAATTCTAGTAAATTCTTAGAACAGTTACAGAGTAGCTGTAACTCATATACGCTGACAATAGTCTCAAGAGGCTGTTACAGTCATCAGAGATTGCTTTGCTTTGTTCATACATCCTACACAAACCACAAGGAAGGGTTGGCATAGGAACTGTTACCTCAATAGGTGCTAGAACTATGTGTGCTGGGGGTGATGCCACACCCCCTGGCTTGAGGTGGCTTCCATTATATACAGGGTTTGCAGTTTGGTTCAGTTGCTCTTGGCACCCCCACTATACAAATTGTTCCAGCACCCCTGGGTTACCTCACTCTCCTATTGGCATCACAGGCAATAATAGCTTTAGAGTTTTTTTAGATGGGGTGACCAGTGACTAGTGGAGCCAACCACGGGAAACTGTATAAACATCTCCTGCAGGTACATTAATATGTTCGTTTGCCAAATACTTGTGTCTCCTGCCTTCTGTATGGTTACAAGAAAGTGTTTTTTTTTAATGGGAAAAACAAGGATGGATTTGCTAGTCCTGCTCTGTTTTCCCCTGTGAGAATGTTTATCCCCGATTCATGGCATTTGTCACAGAATGAAGGGGAAATACTAGTAGAAGCCCATTGTTAAACTATTGGCAATATATCACCAGAGATGACCACAGAGAAAAGAAAAAAGTTACAAAACACAAAAGTGACCAACCTCCTAAAACAAAATGTTCTCTTCTGGATACATTATATGTACAGTAGTGGTCTCATTGCCCTCATAATAACATTCTCAAATTTTAAGAAATGATCCCAAAATAAAGAGATACATGAAATTATAATAGCACAAGGACACACTGTTACCTTAACATTCTATATAATACATGATTTATAAGACTGCACAAGGCACAAATTATTTTTTGACTTGAACACTGGCAAAACAAAATATTTTCATTCCTTAATGATCTACTCCTAGCAAATTTTGAGTATATTAAATTCAACATCATACTTAGAGATCCTTTATGTTTAGAGAGTCAGACCTAATTTCCATGTGTGCTGTGCTTACATTACACCTACTTATAGGCCCTTTTATACTGCCAAAATAGTTTCAAGGGATCTTAGTGTAAACTAATATCAGGCCTATTCTTTGTATTAAACAAGCTGATTACTTGTATAGACACTGACTTAGACAGAAAAGTACACTTTATGGCATAGATTCTCAGCTAACGAATACTGTTGCAGTTCCATTTACTTCAGTGAAGCTATATAGATTTACATCAGCAGAGGATCTAACCCTGTATGCCTATATTCTGGAGATTTATAGTAGAGAAGCCTTTTAACAAATGTAGTAATTCAGAGAACTGTATTGTGGACATTTGGGCAAATAATGAGTGGCCTCAATGGGTGAAAACATTTTTGATCAACAGATGGAATGGGTGTATGGCAACCAAATGTGCCAACAAAAATGTTAAGCCAATTCTGCCCGCCTTTACAATGGTGGAAATCTGGATCAACTCCTTCACTGTGCTGGAGAAAGTCCAGAAATACATCATTGTATCTGATGGAAGAATACAGCTCTACATTATGAATGTAGACTAGCAAAGTAATTACTATTAAAATTTCAGATATCCAGGACTACCATATATTTTTACTAGTGGACCTGATTTTCAAAGTATTCTAGGAGGATGAAATTCCATCTTGTGCAGAAGGCTGGCTCTTAAATACCACTTAGGTCCTCAGAAAAGGTGTAAGTAGGATTTAAATGGCATGTATGTCTTGGGTTAAAGGTGAACTTCATGCTAGCAGTCCAATTCCGTTAGATGTTAGCAAATGAAAAAATTGTTCGCATTATTAAATCTAGCTGCAATATATTAGGATCAAATTCAAAGACAGGATTAATAGCCAAATTCTGCTAAAATTCTGGTGAAAAGCTGAACTCCATTGCACTCAGTGGAATTACTCTGGATTTTCACTAGTGTAAATAAGAACAGAAATTGGCCCTTAATTATTTCTTTGATCCTAATTGATTAAAGCACAAATTATCTCTATAAACAATGTATATGCATGTCACCATTTAATTTAATCTGTGGGTTTGAGAGGGAGTCATTCTGGTCTGGTTATTCCAGCAAATGCAGTTTTATTTAATACTGCTCTAAAACTGAATTAAAAAAAAGTAAAGCACTTCAGAACAGAATGATCTAAAATTTTATGCCAGACCAGCTGTCTTCTTTAGCGATAGTCTCATTCAGGACACTATTGTTTCCAATGGATCTGTATATATTCACACTGCTGAAAAAATTCCTTTTTGATAAATACAATAGATAAATCTTAGTGCAGACATGCGTAGCTGTGCAACAAAAGACAGCTGATGAAAAACCCTGAACAGAAGCAGGTCCAGCAATGTCTTGTAGTGTGATACAGATATAACTGCTGTGAACAGTAAAGCAGCAATAAGGGAAAATGCACAGCATATAATTTCAAAGTCACAAGAGAGTTCCTTTAAAAAAGAAAAATCATTACCCATTTTGTTACAAGTTTGTGCTTTTCCTTGGGCCCATATCACCTGTGACCATACTGCCAACACTTTGGGTTGGATGGGTTATATTTTTTCGTCATAATCATTATTTATTTTTTTTAATGCTACTGGGCTTGCTTGCTTCAAAGATGTCTTTGAAATATCTGTATGCATGGTGGACATGGCTATGGTCTCATAATCATCATCCCTGGAGCGAAAATCACAAAAATGAAAGAAAAACTGCAAGTCCCTCTGGAAGTTCTTGTTGAGGAATCCATAAAAGATAGGGTTCACACAGGTAGAGATCATGGCTGTGAGGTGGCAAATCAAGAACAATAAATTGTGGCTGCAGGTGGCAACGGGTAGAATTTCATGATTCCAGTCAAACACAGTATTAAAGATGGTAAGAGGTAGCCAGCAGACTGCAAATGCAACCACAATAGAGATCAGCATGATGTTGATCCTTTTGGTTTCGGTGGATCTGTATTTATTGTCTCGCATCTTGTCCATCATATTGTTCCTTTGTTTTAAGCGTATGTATATCTGCAGAAAACAAAATTCAACAACAACAAAGAAAAATATTGAATCATTTAGCCCGGAGGCAATTCTTTACAAAGACAAACAGAAATCAGACAGAAATAAGAAGAGATCATAAAACAGATTCTCTCTTACCTTTAAGTAGCAAATAAATATAAAACAAAGTGGTCCAAAGTATTGTATCACCAACAGAGCTGTGGTATATGAGAGCCTGATAGTTTCCAAGGGGAACAAGTCCAAACATACATATTTGTCCTTATATTCATCGATTGTTATATTTTTGAAGGGTTCATCAGTTAATACATGATAAACCAGGAAAGGCAAGGAGGAAGCCACAGCTAGAATCCAGATGACAGCAACCCCTAGGTAGGCATGTCTGTTATTCGGCCTCCACCCTCGAGGATTGATGATTAGCTGATGGCGTTCAATCGCGATGAGGACCAATGAGAAAACCGAGACTGTGATTGAGACACACTGCACGAAAGGATTCAGCTTGCACATTGCCTCCCCGAAAATCCAGTGGTCCATTAAAGTGTATACAAAAGTGAAGGGGAGACACATGATGGTCATTAGAAGGTCTGAGAAGGAAAGGTTGACAATAAGGATGTTGGTAACATTGCGCATTTCCTTCTGTTTTAAGATGATGATAATCAAGGCCAGATTTCCAGAGATGCCAAGAATGATCACAGCCCCATAAACTAGAGCCAAGGTGAAGACCATGGCCAATGGCATGTGACAATCTTCATCTTGGAAGTGTATGATTTTGGAATTCTTCTCTGAAAAGTTCAGCTGAATGGACTGATTCCCAGCAGAGGAGAGAAATGATGTGTTCATAACGTTGGAACTTGCGTCCATGTCCTGCATTGGTCTCGACTGCGCTGAGTTTCTTCTGAATTATTTCAAAGGTTCAAAATGTTCTCATCACTGGAGCAGAAAGATCTCACCAAAGCTGTCACTTCATTTCCGTTGTAACCTGGTACAATCTGCAAAGGAAAAAGAGCACATATGTTTATTTCTTATCATTTTAATCGTGCCACAATTTTATGGTGCTAAGGATGCAGATATGACCATGGAGAGAGGTTGGCTCTTCTTTCTCCGGTACAGAGTATGTGAGTTGCTTCTGTGATTCTTTGTTCCTGTCCCTCAAAACAGACCAAGTGGTCTCAGACAGTAAGCAAAATCTCCACAGCAAAACAGGTTTTACAGACTACCCTACATCAAACACTGGCCATGAGGATCCCGTCCAGGCAATGCCAATGGAATATTCTCTACTATTTCAAATGCATATCCACCTCAGGACAGCCTCCATCCACCTGACTTAGCCATATAGCTAGCAGTGCCACTCACCCTGGAGCAGAAAGCACCAAGGAACGGGAGATTTGCCCATAAGCAGACCGGACGACCAGAGAACTTTCATCAGCACCACGGACAGACCAAGAAGCAAGCCGAGATCCAGCATGGAAGAGCAGGCTGATGGGGATGTCTACTCCCTAGCAGAGCTGTCCTGCTGCCAATAACAGACGCAACGAGGAAGTCACTTCCCAGCGCCCTGCATCCCGAGCCTTAAATTCTCAATCCGGAATCTAGGCTGATTTCTCTTGTATGTGAGTTGACAGCGAATGGAGCTGGAAGAGTTTCCCAGATGGTGGGTTGCACCCAGTGCTAGGAAGCAGACGAGTCCTGTAGTGTAGACATACGCACGAGAATGGTTTAGGAGGCGGGCCTTGATCGCGGGGGAAGGATACGTACAGTCTTCGCTTAGGCTAAATATAACCGAAAGTGGAACAGAGACGATCCTGGCAGAGGCAGGACAGAAGCCGACGTAGATTGTCCTTCTGGTTTCATGTCACACGTTTGCCAGTCAAGAGGAAGAACCGACGGAATGGGGATGGGAACAATGTGGGTGGGCCGACGCAAATCGGGACTTTCACAGACTTGCCCTTGAATGTAATTGCCTCCCCAGCCTGCTTGGTGCCGGGCTGAAGAACGGGACAGATGAGAATGAGCGCATACAGCTGACGAACTAGACAGTGAGGATGTAGGATAGTGTCAGGGTGGGGATGGAGACAAGGCGGAATTTCTGTTTGTATAAGCGACTGTGCTACACGGAGAAGACAATTGTAATGGAGCCTGTGTCCTCTCCAGTCCGGGGCTTCAGAAGAGAATAAGGGAATCGCTCCCAAACCTACAGCCCTCAACGATCCCCGCTTCTCACCCTTCCCAAGCATCAGTAATTGTCATTCGAATTATTCCCCCCAAAGCTTTTTAGCCGGTTTCCATGTTTAACTGTCTTCGCCATATGATTGGGGTTTCGGAGGAGAATTATTCACCGCCAAATAGCGGTGCAAGCACTTCTGCGAAAACCCCTGCCCCTTACCCTGTGTACTCTACCATTACTGCGATCTTAATCCTACACTTCTTCACATGCAAAAGGAAGGTGTGTCACTAACATTGAGGGGGGAAGAAAGAGGGTTAATGGATCCTAATCTGTGCTAGGAGGGTAAGTGTGCCCATAATTTTAATAATCGCTCTCCAGATTCTGGAAATCCGCCATGCCTAGAATATGAATAGAAACCGGAAGGTGAATGATGAAAATTAAGGGCTAGATCCCGCGCCCCTTACTCAGGGAAAATTCTTTATTGAAGGCGATGAGAAGTTTTGCCTCAATAGGAAGTGCAGGAGAAAGAAAGAAAGAAAGAAAGAAAGAAAGAAAGAAAGAAAGAAAGAAAGAAAGAAAGAAAGAAAGAAAGA
>ML677326.1:59692734-59896346 GCA_007922305.1 Dermatemys mawii | reverse complement strand
AGAAAGAAAGAAAGAAAGAAAGAAAGAAAGAAAGAAAGAAAGAAAGAGAAAAGCTGCATTATGTTACAAAATATTTAAAAGTGAGAGAGAGAACAGTTGCTGATAGTTCACTATCTAAACAAATCACATTTAACACATGACAATAAAGCTCAATTTAGGACCGATTGAACCTTTAACCCATGACAATCTTCTTATGATCTGTTATGTTCTTGTTTTCTCAGATTGTCATGCGCTCAATGGCACCTCTCTTATTTTAACAAAGCTATTCAGTTATAAAATAACAAAAGACCCAAGCCCAATCTGACATGAGTAAACAGTGACGAAAAAGTTACTGCAAAACATAGTTCCTTACCTAACTGGTTTTCTACTGTTGACTGCCTGGTCACTGACGTGCCGCTGACATTGGGTCAAAGGCAAATCAACAACTCTGATCACTTTGATCTCAGACAGAATTGCTGTCTAGCAGAGAAGAACAAAGGGGGGGGGGGGATAAAAAAAGCAAAAATTAAACAGTTTGCAAAAAAAGAGAGCGCGAAGGAACGATCAATATTTACCTCTGCAACACAAACAGAAATGGTTAAATGAGCCCCTCCTTCGCAAAAGCTGCAGGCTATTAAACCACAAAAACTCGGGCATGTGTGTTGGGGAGGGGAAGGAAGTCAACAATAAACTGACACACCTCTGCTACACCCTGCAGTTAGCGACAGTCTTGCTGAAGCTGGAATTTTCCCTTTGCCAAATCTCAGACGCGCTATTGACACCGTTGTATGCTTAACCTCCGGTCGGAGCGGGAGAAGGAAGTATTGCCAGTTTACGCCATGTTAATGGTTCCTGAATCACAGCTCAGTCATGTCGTTGTCACCAATGTGATCTTCAATGAGTCTGAAAGCCGCGGGAGCCTATAGTGCTGAAATCCACTTTATTTTAAGATACCTCCGGGGGCTGAAGTTACCTTAAAGAACGGCGACCACACTAGGACCCACAAACAGAGCTTTAGAGAAGTCTTCAGAGGAGGGAGGTTTTCCTCCCATCAGGGAACTGGTCTTGCTTCTAGTTGATATATGCTAGGGTCCAGATCCCGTTCTCTTCACTCAGACAGACCTGACCACGTTGCCAGAGTGAGGACTGCAGGATCGGGCCCTAGATATTCAACAGGAAGATTATAAAAGTCAGCGAGGCTCACGCCGAGATTAAATCGCACGCTCAGCTCAGATGGTTTTGTGTTCCATTTCTGCAGCGCCTTCTTTACAACCATTCCTAGCAATACACGCACGTTTAACATCGCCAACATTTAACAACCTAGCCAGGCTTTGGCAATTGACATCCGCTGCCCAAAGTTTTATTACTCTGATTTTTCCCGCTAGCTTTATAGCAGGCATCCATCCACTCAGTGTTCTCGCTTATAATATCTTTACCACATCGCTTCATCCAGCCTGTCTAATCTCCCCGGTCTATGTTCGGAGTTGATATGCAGCCTGCCATCGTGGTAAGCAAGGCTCCTAGCCAAACTGCGTTTGTTGTACTTTGTATTGTAGTATAAAACTGTCTGTGTGGAAAGGCAGTAGCGCTCCCAAGAACCAGAAGCCGTATTTAGAATAATTTAGTGCCGGCAACGACGATTTCCTGGATTATCCGCTCCCCATAGTATGACTTTGCCGTGACCTGCTGAAAGCCAACCCAGGACTAGTTTTGCTGTAAACATTAACTACAGTTTCATTCCAGGAGCAGAGGTCATGGTCATCCCACTCTGGGGACGCTGGGAGGTCCCAGCAGGTCGAGCCGCAGGGCGGTGGGATGTTCTCTCCGCCCCGTTCTCCGGGGGTCTAGGATCCTAAACTCACACCTCGCCGCAAGACCTTGCTCGGTGTCACGCCTACGGGCGCTGATCTTTGCCCAGCTCCGTCTTCAACGATTTCTTATTTCGTAGACGGCTGGAAAGGGAAATTGCCGATGCTCCTTGTTCTCGAGAGAGAAGCCACCGGAGCCTCCAGCCCCCAGATCGCCCCCTGTGATGGGATTCAAGGAAGCTGTGTTTGCTGGGCGGTGGTGACTCGCTCCCTCCCCATCTCTCCGGCAGGGATCGCATTAAGACAGGCGGGGAGGGGGAGCCGATGAAGTTGACAGCGACGGCGCTTCTTTCCCTGACAGCTCATCAACTGGAGAACACGCCGGTTTGCCCTCCCTGTGCTCACCCCTCCCTGCCTTTCAAAAACATAAACGGATCCCCGAGAGGCGAACCTGTGCTTCTAGGGGTGGGGAGGGAGAAATTAAAGGCAGGCAGAGAAAGCACATAGCCCTGCAACCCAGCCCAACCCTCCCTCTCCTCGGGATCACACAGCCCTCTCCTGCTCTCTCCGAGGATTTGATCCGAAGTTTGATGTTAAGGGATAAAAAGCTACCCCAATGCAAGGTGACGGGAGGTACCCTGTACGAACTATTCCAGCCGCTCACAGGGAAGCATATCATATTGTCAGCCCAGGCCGACAGGTAGTATACCCAAGGAAGACTCCGGGTGGTCAGGAATACACCCCTGAATACACCTCTCTCCGCTGTTCTCTCACCCTGAGAAGCCACATAAACATCCGTCTAAAAGGCACGCGCGCACACCCCAAACACAAATAAAATAAAAACCGAGAAACTACAAAAGGAACCCACCTTGCAATTGATCTTATTCCCCCGTTCCTTGATCTGGTCAGGGTTTGAGCAGAAGAGTGGATGCAGAACAAGGAGCCAGGCAGTGGGGGGAAACAGCCACTGGTATTTCTCCAGCTCTGATCCGAAAGATTGGTGAGGAGAGCTGGAGACACCCCCTTAAAGCTGAACTCCACCTTATCCCAGTATCACATGATGGTGCTCTATTGAGCAGATCCTGAAGATCCCAGTGCAAGCACATCACCTTTAAATTATACATCTGGGGGTGGGTTGCCTAGTAATTCTGAAATAAATGCAATTAAGTATTGAAACAAAAGGGGAGGGAGATTGCACTGAGAAGAACTTGGAAGGGGAAGCTGTTTGAAATTGCTTTTATAGATTGAATATTGCAACATTTTGTTTGCAAGCCAGTGCCACCTTGTGGCCAAAGTTAAAATTGTATTATATAAGAGCTGGCTGGTGGTGAGGTTGGCAACATGGATTGTGTTTCGGATGTGTCAGTTATAAAGTGCTCTGTTGTTGCTTGAAAGCAGCACAACTGGTCTCCACTTTGTTTTTCTCTTGAAAAGTGATTGAATTGAGAAGAGTTCCAAATGTAAACTCCACAAGTTTCTTCACCTTTTGAAATACTAAGAAAGCTAAATCTTTTCTTTAAAGTAGAAACAAGTCAACTTACCAACCACCAAACCTCAAGGAAGTATAACTAGTACTCCTTAGATTCAGTGACTGTATGATTTTCTGCAGGTACATTTCAGACCTGTATGTAGTCCTGCTCTGCCCTAACTCAGCATTTCTCAGATTTCTCTGTTGGACCTTCCTGCACGCTGGAACTTTGTGAGAACTCATCAGCGGGATGGTTGGGAGACTGGGAAGAGAAATAGGCCATGGAAGGGTAGAACTATTCTCATAGTATGATATGCAGAAGGAAAAGTTGGAGAACCATTGCCCTAGGCAACTCTGCATGTATTGTAAAAACTCCGAGTTTGACCAGATATTTGAATACAGGATGCACATGGCTAGTTCTGCTCACCTTTCCCACTTCTCACCCCATGAACTCAAGAACAAAGCAGTGCTGCTTACCAGTTGTAGTAGTAGCATGCAAGCCTCGGAACCTGGAAGGTTTTAGGACCCACTGGAGAGTCTCAGAGAAGTCATACAATTAAACTTGTATTTAACAAAAAAAATCACTACACCTCCCATGGAACTTGTGAACACTGGTGAATTTCATTACATCTGAAATTAATTAGAAAGCTGAGATCCTGTGTTTTCCAGTGATTGCAATTCATTTTCAAAACATAAGCCATTGCAGACGTAGCTGCATTAGGATGGCACTCTGTAATTTTGGTATGACTTCCCTTGTCGAAAAGTGCTGGGTGATGATTATTATTATGTTATCATCATTACAGTAGTAATTTCGTTACATTAATTAATACAATATTACTAGTACATGGGAGGCCTGGCTTAGTGTAAGAAGAAATCTGGGACCGGTACTGAGGCTTGTGGCTAAGTTGCACCTAAGGCTATAACTGCCAAGAGTCCACATGGCTCTCAGCTGAGCAGAGTAAGGCTGTGCCAGTACTTGAACAGAGAAACCCAGCTGTTGAAGGGGACATTAGTGCTAGCATTCCCTAGGTAGTGCTTTTCTCTCTGAGACAATGGCCCCTTCAGGATCTCTAAACTGAGGGTTTGACTGCTCCTGGTCATTGAAGAGCCTGTGATACTATTCATAAGTAGGGTAAGTGCCAATTTTACAGATATTTTTTAAAAGGAGTGAGAGAGTTGCCAGTCTAAAATGGAAGGAACCAGTTTCTTCTATCTTCCCCCTGTTCCTTCTCCACCAAGAGGCTCCCACTGCTTAACTACTTCCCTGTGAGGCTCATGCCCATCCTCTCCTACCTTATGGTTATTTTAAAAAATAAATGTAAGCTTTATTGTTTCATGCACAACCCCAGCACTGTGACTACTAACCAGTGCCAGAGGCAAGGGATGAGCCTATTTACACATTCCTAGTTCTCAAGAGTGGTGTTAGAGAAATTACATTTGACTTATCTCAAAAAAAATCCCAGCAATTTCAATTGTATGAGATACTCTTTGTTCTTGTTTTCCAATCTTATACTGTATATTGTTACTGTCACCTGCAATGTTTCACCTCCAAGATAGCTGCATTGCAGTGGTTCAGGAAGTAATCCATAATCCTTTATTTCTATTGAACCTTCCATCCAAGGATCTTAGTACACTTTATAAACACGGATGAACCAATCCTCACACCATCGCTTTTGTAGCTGGTAACTATAAGTAACTTCATTTTACACATGAGAAAACTGAAGCTGATAGAGATTAAAGACCGCAATGACTGAGTGCTGTGAACTCACTTTGAAGTCAATGCAGTGGCAGTTCCTGATGCTCACCGCCGTGCAAGTGGGCACAAATTTACAAGGTCCTTAAAGGATTGCCTACTATCACACAGAAAGTCTGCAACAGAGTTGGCAACAGAACTCAGAACCTTGAGTCCCAGTCCCGAGGTTTAACTACAAGGCCATCCTTCATCCCATTCCTGTATCCACCATACAATGGAGTGTCCAGGTTTAATTAAATAAGATTTGTGCAGTACTTTGGAAGTCCCAAAATATCATTAGTTGGAGTAGAGTCCCAAAGGCCTATTGTACCAAAACTGGTGTTACTGCTTCCCATGTATTAAGAACCATTGAGTTAGAGCTGTAGTTCTCAACTTTTGCGCCCTACTATATCTTTCAAAGGCAGCTTGTATTGCTATGATCCCTTGTCCTATGTGAAGTGAGATTCACACACCCCTCCCGCAAGCTTATTCTTTTGTCACCCTCACATGCTGTTTTATGCATTAAATTTAGACTGTAAACTCTATTGGACAGGGACTATAGCTTTCCTCATTGAAACACCTAATACACATGCAGGGCATTAAAAAAAAAGACCCAAAATAGTAGTTATCAGGACTCACCTTATAAAGCAGAGATGTTTTCTTTTCAAATTCATAGTGTGTTGTAAAGTAAATATTGCATAATATATAGACATAGAATACTTGCCTTATGAAATGAACTCAGACTTTAGAAGTCCTCATCCATTCTAACTATATTTTTCTAGTGTCAGCACTAATAGCATTTTCCAGCTCAAACTCTCTGGTTCACAAAGAGGTCAAATAATTCCCGAGTAACTCTTTCTTAGAGCTAGCCATTTGTTCAGGACACTGAAACAAAAAAATAGCCAATAAGTAGTTCAGTAAAATAATAGATTTAGACTTCTCTTTGGAATACATTATCTCGGTACACCAAAGGCACCATGAGCTGCAAACATATTATTGTTTGTTTTGTAGTACTTAACTTTCTGCAACAAAACACACAGTATGCAAACACCCTACCTAGAAAAACAGTGCTAGACAGATAAAATATAACAACATTTCATAAAATAATTTAACACTGAAGGAGGAGTAACATCTGTTATAGAACCATTAGGAAAGCAATATTACTGGCTTGCCTGTTGACCAATCCATAAATTATAATACATTTATATATCTCAAAATATTGTAAAAGATGTATTAAAGAAAAAGAAAACACTGAAATTAAGGAGGTGATACCCTCTGTCATTTATTTTGTTGTGCTCAGATAGTTCAGTACAAATGTTACACAAATCATCTTTTAGTGCAAGGGTCATAGCTGGAGCCAGGAGATAAACCAAGGGTCAGAGCAGGGCTATAGCAAGCTGGAACCAGACAGGAACAACACTGGAGGCAAGGCAGACACAAAAGTGATCACAGCTTCAGAAATAAGCATTGAGCAGCCAGAAACAACTTCTTATTCTTTATGGTAATGCAGACTCATTTAGACTCATCCTTACAAGATCCCACATTTGAGGAATAAGACTGTGCTGCTACAAAAACCCAACCTGGTTAAAGGGGAAGTGAAGGCAGCTGTCAAAAACAAAATAATACAAATGGAAGAAAGGGAAAGATGATAGTCATGAATATAAAACAGAAGTTAGGAATTATAGAAAATGGATAAGGGAAGCCAAGGAACACAAGGAGAACTCTGTGGCCAGCAGAGTTAAGGACAATAAGTTTTTTAAAATAATGATAACAAAACAAATCCTGACAATGGTGTTGTTCCATTGCTAGATGGATATGGTAGAATGGTCAATAATAATGTAGAAAAGGCAGAAGTGTTCAGACATATTTCTGTTCTGTATGAGGGAAAAACAGATGATGCAGTTTCATCATATGATCTCATTTTTCCATTCCAGTAGTATCTTTGGAGGATGGTAAACAGAAGGTACTAAAGCAGTCTCTGCCATGTATTATGCCAGTTCACCGTGACACTTCCTTACATTGCACAGATGTCACAACTGTAGATCACAAAGCCATCTTCCCACTGCTGTCCAGACTCATCCCTAATTGTTTTATATAAGGAAGAAATTTGGCATATGCTGTCTTTTTGGAAAGGGAAGAGAAAAGAAATGGAAGCACAAATAACCTGTTGGGTTTTTTAAAAAAATGCATGCATTTTAGAGGAAAGGAGAGCAGAGAAAAGAAGGGAGGAGATGGGATGGGCAGTCAAGTTGTCCTGTGGAAAGCAGTATTTTCAAACAACAGAGATACTGTATATATCTTCCTTATCTATCATGACAAATCATAAAGTTCAAATCATTTTTAATTCATTCCAAATTTGCAAAATGTCTTGCTGATGGATCACTGCTACACTGGTAGATTTCATAATGACATTAGGATCTAACTCAGAGTAACTGTATGCCAGAGAATTCTGACAATACTAATTTAAGGGCTGATTGTCATAGACACTTAGCACTTACAGATCTCATTGACTAGAGCTGGAGATTTGAGTATTCAGCACCTCTAAAAGTTAGGCCCTAAAATCTTAGTATACTCCCAGAGTGAAGAAGACATTTCAGAATCTAATGAGAAACTTGTACTAAAATAACAGCCTCAGAGCAACATGTGAAGTGAGAGAGGTATTGGGGGCATCCTCACTCACACACCATTGTTGTGGGATTGAATTTCACTTCTGGGACCCCCACCATTCCACCTGCACAGAAACTGATTACTCAGTTTTTTTGCATGTAGAATGGATTTTTCTTTGTATGAATAATGTGGAGGAAAGCAGAAGAATATGGAACAAATCCTGCTTACTTGAGCATTATACTGAAGAGACAGCTCATATGAGTCGGGTGAGCAGGATTTGGCCCTTTATAGGCATTTTCAGTTTCATTATGGTCTGAGAGGTATTTTAAAATGTGTATGACCATTGTGTTTTTATATGGTAAAGCTTTTCAAACTGTAGTTACACCAAAGGGTTGTGTTCAGCACAGTATTAAATATTGATAGTGTAGTGACTGTAAGAGAATGGAGAAGCCAGTATTATATCTGTAGAAATAGCTGACATACAGACTTCAACATGGAAAGTGATCTATTGACAGAAGGAAGGAATTCTAATTAGGACAATGGGGAAATTCCCTATTCTTTCCAAAAAGTGCTATTGGATCTTTAATTCTCACCTGGGCTGCCACTAAAAGGGGCTTTACTATAGGGCCAGATTCTCCCACTCTTACTGAAACTGAGTTGTACCTCACTTACTCTTCTCATTGTTCCATTGTGACTTCTTGCAGAATACTTGAAATATGCCGTATGACTAGCAGAATTTGGCTTCATCCCATGACAGAACCTACACTTCAAAAGGAAATGTTACAATTTTAAAAATAACAGTCACTTAAACATGTCCTGTGAACATATCTTGAACTAGGTCCTTGGTTAACCAGAACTCTCCCTTTGAGGGGAATGCAGTTTTACCTCCACAAGGACTGAGTTATTTATTTCTATAATAAGCCAATGTTGTTATGCTGTTGTTCTTTACGGTAATGCAGACTCATTTAGACTCATCCTTACAAGATCCCACATTTGAGGAATAAGACTGTGCTGCTGAAGAGTCCACCAACTCCCATACTCTTCCAGAAGGATTGAAAACAGTGAAAATCAAATGTTTAAAAGTATCTTCAAATTAGTATTAAAATTCTGAACTATCCAAACCAAGAAAATGCAGGCTGAAACTGTACCAATCATCCTAATGTGGTTACCTTGTTACTGATGAGTTTCCAGATTGCTTATCTCCTACAATATACAATGCATTCTGTTTTAGCAAAATAAGTGAACTGTGGTCCGAATTGAGAATGACCTACTGAATCTACTCTTAAACATTAGTTTCTTTACAGTTTCAATAGCTTTCCATCAGAACCACTGTATGAAGTTTTGACATCAAGGGTAACCTTGAAACTTACAGGATACAAATAAGGCATGAAATAGTCTGTCAGGATTCCCTAATAGACTGAATTAGGCTTGATCCTGTTCTGACAAGGGGGAATGGCAAAAACTTCTATCAATATCAACAGGAATTAGATCCAGCCTTTATATTATTTGTAGGAAAGGATATTCTTATTTGGAAGATATTTATGTAATCATCTCCCTTTTATTGTAGTATTCTCTGAGTCTCAATATTTCAACTTTGGACCTATTTACTAATTAGTGTACTGCACAGATTTTCCATTTTTATACCTCCTATTATATCATGTTTTTAAATAGCTGTATGCATCCATTCCCTCTCTCTGCTATGTATGCAAATATGACAATAACACCTAAGAGGGCAGCTCAAAATGTTTTGTTGGCATCTGACCTATTTCAAATTCGTTTAGATTCTTTCATGATTATAGAGCTCCTGCTGAAATACACCTCCAATAGTTGTGATCTGTGTGTAAACTAGAGTACCAAATTGCAGAGTACATAAAGATCTATCAGTAAAATAGGAAGACCTTACAAATATCACTCTGGCATTATAGGAAGAAGGCAAACAGCCCTGATCACACCCTGGGAAGCAACATCCAGGTAATATAGCACTTAGTTTCCCCTAGGGAGCAGAGCTGGAGCTGCTTAGTACGTGCACAATTTCATACAAAACCTGAGTTATTTGAAAGACGGAAAAGGTAGCGGTCCAGTTTCAGCTCATGGATTGATTGATCATTTTGATCTTTGCCCGTCCGAATTAAAGAGGAGTTTGTATGTTTACTAACACCTACTGACTCCGACCGAAATTAAATCCCTTGTTATCTTTAAAAACATTGTATCACTTTTTCAGCTTTCTGCAATGCCGGTCAAAGCCTCTGCCCCTTCGCAGGCTCTCTCACACAGAGGAACGCAAAAACGGGCAGGGTAGCCAATGTTTCAAGAATGCTTCCCTGCCACCCTTCAGCTCGCCCAGCCCCTGGTGGTTCATCTGGAGAGGGATTCAGGGGGTCGAGGGGCACGGCTTCTTTTCTCTCCATCCTCATCCTCCCATCGCCGATTCTTACCCCCGACGCCCACGCTTCTGCCAGAGAAAGCCACAGTCTCCAGCGCCGGAACCCCCCTTCGAGGCAGGGTTTCGTCCACGCAAAACGCTTCTTTGCTCGCTCTCCAGGATCCCAGCAGCAATAACGTGCCTGCCGGGAAAGCAGCTCTGGGGACTTGGGGATAGTGTGGCTCACGGATGTTAATTATTCGCCATTCAAAACATCGATAAGTCATTGGCTCCTATAGGACGCGTCGATCAGAAATGTGAGGCTACATGAACATTATTGCGGGGAGGTGGGTGAAATGAACTGGCTGGGCTTTTAGGGGCATCTATAGTGAATGGCTCGCTGTGAACGGGCTCGGGGAGGATGCAAACGCTGCATTGTATTTAGTACCGTTTGTCGGGATTAAAGGGAAACCGGCTGGTCCCGGGATGACTCGACCCCGGTAGGATGTGATCGCTATGATACAGGTGCGAGCGATGCGGAGTGACTCCACCCAGCTCAGCGGAGTTACTCCGGATTCAGAGACTGCTGGTCTCGGCTTCTTGAAGCGACGAGCCAGGCTGAGCCGCAAGCCCCGCGGCCACCTTAAGAGGCCATCGCTGGGGAAGGGGCCGGGGAAGGCGAGAGCGCGAAGGGGGCTGAAGTTCGCCGCGCGGCGTGTGGCTGGCGCTGGGCGGCGGGCTGGGG
Organism: Dermatemys mawii; assembly: GCA_007922305.1. Lineage (NCBI taxonomy): Eukaryota > Metazoa > Chordata > Testudines > Dermatemydidae > Dermatemys > Dermatemys mawii. Next base: position 59,885,645 of record ML677326.1, on the reverse strand, counting down.
AGGCGGCCGCGGCGCGCTCCGTCCCCTCGCCAGGACCGGGGCCAAGGTCGCTCCAATCTCCCCGCCGCGCGGCACCAGGCGCCCGGGTGTCGGGTCCGCCTGTCCCCCGCCCGCCCCTTCGCCAGGCACTGGGCAGCCCCGGGGCAGGAGCAGCCTCCCTGCAGCCCCCCGGGCGCCCTGGTGCAGGCTCCCCCGGGCAGCGCGGGCCGCTCGCGCCCCGGAGCGGGGTCTCCCGTCGCCCTCCACCGCGCAGCGACCGCCCCCTGCTGCCAGGCGCCGGGAGACGGAGGAGCCGGGCCTCGCCCTCCCCGCGGGCGCTGCAGGCAGAGGCGCAGGCGGCCGGTCCCAACGGCAGGTACGGAGCGAGGGTAGCCAATGAGCGGGGCGCGGCCAGGGAGCGGGAGGAGAAGCCTCCAGCGGCTGCAGGAATTGCTGGGTCGGGGGCCCGATCCCCTCGGCGCTCCCATTGGGTTCATGGGAGGCGGATCGGGCCCAGCATCTGCACCGGAGAAAGACCCGGGGGAAGAGGCTGCCAGGGGAGCGCTCGCTTTGTAGCCCGCAAGTCTGCGATAACCAACCCGGCGTCCGCTCCCCGAGGGCTGCTCGGAGCACGTCTGCCGCCCGCCGGGCACTGCCCGACCTGGGCTGCTCCAAAGACACCCAGGAGGGGCTAACTCCACACTGAATGAGCCCATGTGCAGGTTAGGAGCCAGGCTGCTAGAGGGAAATCTCTGCTCCTTATTTATAATCGCTTTAACAGAATGTAGCGGAAATGCTTTTTAGAGCAGCTAGGATCCACTTAAGGACTTTCCCAAAGTGTGGCTAGGTAGTGTTTCAATATCCCTTGAAATGGAAGTAAATATTGTCGAGCATCTCCCACCTGTTGAATTATACTTAATGCAATGCCCTTTAAACTTAAGCATTCATGTTTTACATTTTGATTAATAATTTACCTTTGACTTGCTTACAGACCACGAGAAATGCCCAGCTGGAATGAGCACGTGGTTGCCATCTCTAACTCTGTGATTCTTTGAAATTTATCCTTTTATTTTTAACCAATGATACTTTGGCAATACTCCACTTGGGATCATTTGGAATCTATGCGTAATGAAACTAGGATTTTGACTAGATTACTACTAATAATGATTAGTTAAAAATGATTGCTGGAGGACAAATATAATATATTGTATTAGTTGGCACAATCCCAAATGCCTCCCTCTAGAAAAATAAAGAAAAGCATGTTACATATATAAAGTTGTAAGGTCTTCAGTATTTGTCTGGTTGTTTAGCTAGACTTTTGTTACAATTACTCCATGTGCTCAGTAACATATACTTTAATAATATGTTAGGTTTGCTTTACTGAGCAGTGAAGTACTACCTTACTTTATATCACACTCCTTCGAATTGGGACCTATAATCCTATTTTTAATGAATTGATAATTTGTCTACTGTTGAAAACTATATTGATGTTTTTCCAAACAAATTTTGTAATATTTATTATTTTGTATCAACAATGGACACTTTAAGAGACACAAGTAATCTTTCATTATTAACATATGATAAAGCACTTGTCTGGAGTTTTGAAGTGCTCTTACTTTTTTTTTTTTTTTAGAGCTCAAAGGTTCTTAAACTGAAGTTTACTGTTGAATGTACTAACTAGAAAAGAATTGGAACAGTTGCAATGGTAGCTCTACCTCTTCAATCTGCGTTTTGTAAAGGCATAGACTTAACTCTCCTTTGATGTATATAGGCATTATGACACAGTCTGTAATTACATGACTTTTTTTTATCCAATATAACATATTTCAGTGTTTCCTAGGAGCTTAGATAGCCAATGATTAAGTAAGTATGGATTATTATAATTCCTATATGCAACAGGGCAGTATTAAAGTTAGGGTGACCTGACAAATGTGAAAAATTGGGATGGGGGTGGGGGTAATAGTAGCCTATATAAGAAAAAGACCCCAAAATCAGGACTGTCCCTATAAAATTGGGACATCTGGTCACTCTAATTAAAAATATGTGTTCAGCTTTTGTATTTCTTAGCTTCTAGGTGCTTAACTATACAGGGTTAACATTGTGTTTGCAGTGTTGGTCCCAGGATATTAGAGAGACAAGGTCTTTGGTATATCTTTCACCAACTTCTGTTGATGAAAGATACAAGCTTGCAAGCTTACACAGAGTTCTTCCATCCTCCAAAATTATGATTTATGGGTTTTTTGCTTTTTGTATTTTAAACCAATCACATTCAAGTGGAATAATCAATATAATCCACTTCAGACATGCTAAACCACATAAGGTTAGATCACCCTATATCTTAAACTGAGCTCAGACTGGACAGTGGTTTAAGATCCTTGTGCCATTTTGAGGCTTTAGATTAGTTTAAATGGTTAAAAAAAAACAACCTCACCACCACCCATGGCAAAAATCTTCGTAAAAACATAACTTGGAGGAGAAACATTTTGATTAAAGTGCTCATCAAAGGAAGATGAGAATTAAGATACATCAGCTGGACATAGGTGAATGTGGTTCAGGAAGATGTTCCTAGTTCATGATGCATTTTCCTACTTTAAAGCATATTTACATGCTGAATGGTGACTAGAAAGCAAAGTTGATAGTATCTTAGGGTTCCATATTTCTTGCATCTCACTGGTTTCCTGTTTTTTACAGTCATTGTTCAGGTTAGAACCTCACTTTAAATATGACCAAGGGAAACATTTTCAAAAGCACCTTAGTGACTTAGGAGCCTAAGTCCCATTTTTAAAAGTGGCACTCAGGAACCTAAGTCTTACTGTAAGTCTCACACTGGATGTCATTGACAAGAATAGGAACAGAGAAGGTAAACAAATCCTAGCAGTAGAAGTTGCTGCTAATACCAAGTAGCAAGAGAGACACCTCAGTAATTGCAAAAGTCCAAATAATATCAGTGGCATGTAATTGTGGGCTGAAAACCAGTAGTATGGTGGGGAAGCATTTTCAGTTTCATTCCGCTAATAGCACTCAAGCTGAAGACACACTGTGTAAGTGTTGTGAGTCAGGGTAGAAACCCATAGAAACTGGCAATTGCCTCTTTACTGAATCATCTCTATAACAACCCCTGCTCTCCCCCTTACACACATACATTTCTTGCATGACCAGCAAAACAAACAGCTTTTGTAGTTTAGTTAAATACCCATCTGTTCCAATATATGTACTGAATAACTATCTCTGGGAGAGGCAAGTAGTACTGGTACATGCAAGTTGACTCTGGGTACATGTTCACTACAAGCGCTACAAGTCAAAACTGAATTATAGAAACTTACTACAGTAGCAGAAGGGTTTTTTCTGTCCCTGTCATAAAACCACCATCTCAAGAGGTGATAGGTTGATGGAAATATTCTTCTGTTGACCTAGCTGCATCTACAGTGTGGATTAGGTTGACCTAACTATATCACACAGATTGCCAAATTTTTCACAGCCCTGCATGATATAGCTAGGTTGCTCTAATTTTAAGGTATAGACCAGCTCAAATGTCTCCCTCTTTTTGTTTTTCTACTCTCCCATAGCTGGTAGTGATACTTCTCTGTTTTCATCCTTAAGTAGGAGAACCACTGTGATGGGTTGCCACCCCCCCCATAAGGTGCCAGCTGATGTACTGGGATACCACTGAGCCTTCCTGTTCTTCCAGCCTGGGCCTCTTTACTCTGTCTTGTTAAAGGGGCTCATAAGCCTCCTCAAGCACACACTCAGGCAGAGTCACACCTAGCTGCAGAAAGACACAGACACTGAGATCAGTTTAAGGGACTTGCCCCAGAACTTGGGTGTCTACCTACCTTGGAGTGCAGACCCAAAGATAGATTGTCTTATGCTGTATAGAAAAATCTATACAGCACAAGCTCATAAAAATTCACCCTCTCCCTCAATATGAAGAGAGATATTCCCTCTCCCACACCCCCAATATGAATTGCACAAACGGGTTATGTTACAAACAAGAAATACATTTATTGACTACAAAAGACAGATTTTAAGTGATTATAAGGGATAGCAAACAGAACAAAGCAGATTACTAAGCAAATAAAACAAAACATGCAAACTAAGCTTGATTCACTAAAGAAAAAGGTTACAAAAGGTAATTTCTCACCCTAAATGTTGAACTAGCAGGATGCAGAGTTTCTGTAGCTCAGTGTTTCAGTTATTTCTTCTTACAGACTGGAACCCTGTCCCAGTCTGGACTCACCCCTTTCCCTTCAGGTTAGTTCCTTTGTCCCTTGAGGTTCTTTCAGCAGTCCTTCTTCTTGGGTAGGCAATGGAGGAGAGTCCAGATCAAGCCTCTCCACAGCCCTTAAAAAGGATTTACCTAAGGCGAGAATCCTTTGTTTAATAGTGGAAAAGTACCAGCAGTGTCCAAGGGGGTATTTTTCATCAGGTGACATTATCACGTGACATTGTAGTGTTAATGCAGCATCTTCAAAGTTCTATTGTCCTTCTTAAATGGGTCACTCAAGAGGATTGCCTACTGTCTGGTGGGCATTCCCCCCAAGTACATACACAGTTGTAATTGTTGCCTAGTCAATATTCCTAACTTTAGATAACAGAAATGATACATGCATACAAATTGGATAATCATATTCAGTAAATCATAACCTTTCCAATGATATCTTACATTAGCCATCTTGCTTAAGGTATATCTTAGTTATGCCATAGTCATATCATAACCATATTTCTATGAAGAATGTGCGGTATAATGTCACAACCACATCACTTCAATTCTGTACATGACATCTCTTAGAAAGAAAAAAGGCAAAGTCAGCCCATAAGTGAGAGGAGCAACAGTAGTGTTTATAACTAATTCAAATATGCAGACCTTCTGGGGCAAAACTAAATATATTTCCTCTGACACAATACTTAGCTGAAATGAAGGATATACTGGGTTTGGTTCCACAGTCTATTGATTTTGGAGATAGCTAGGTTTCCTCCCTCCCCGCCACCCTCTTTAAACCCTTTAAACACAGCAAGCATCATTGAGTGGCTCATATACACTAGACTTCAATATCTCACTTGCTAGAGCAGGCAAGGAAGGCTCCATAGGAGATTTCTGGTGGTGATGCTGTCCCTGTCAATGCCCTGAGGACAAACCTGAAAGCTGTGTACAATAATCGATAACAGAACAAACTGCATTGTTACAATGGTGCTGGAATTTCACTGATCCCATTATAGTAAAAGGGAGATTTGCTAGGGTTTGTCTGACTGACTGACAAAATTCTGTGTAACTTCAGTGAAAGTTTTGAATCAGTGGAATCTGCAGGACTTGGCCCTATCTTTTGTTGACATATATTAAATACTATTTTCCAGATGAAGGAGATTAACTTGAGTATGACAGCTATATAATTCAAAAATTGCCACACTGGGAACTGAATTTTGTGGAACAGTGAGTGGCCATAATAATGTGACACTTTCTGAAAGATTCTTTTTCTGGTGTAATACCTTTTATGAAAATAGGGAATATTGTGGAACAAAACATTATGCATTTTTAAGCACCCCACTGCGGTTTGTCATTATGTAACATAGATAGATACCCTAATAATGTAATATATGGGTGGGTACAATTATTGCACAGAGCCAGATTATGAACTCATTCAAAATGGTGAGCAGTTATTCAGATGACTAGGCCCATTGACTCTAAAGGGACTACTTCAATAAACAGCTAGTCACTCATGAGTAAAGGGTCCACAATTTGGCCAACAGCAAACCATTGTTAATTGCTTACTTCATCTGCACCACGCTTTAAATTATATGTGCAAAATATGAGAATCCAAGGGTTGGGGCCAAGGTAGGCTGCATAACACATGCTAACAACTGTGCCAATTAATTGGTGAGGGTTTATAATTATGCAGGGTTTAGGGCAAAGTATAATGATATTACTGCACTTTTAAAGGTAATGAAGCAATAAAGAAAATGATTGTTTTTCTAAATTCTGATTAACACAATGTCATTTTTTCTGCCATTGCTAATTAAGATCTTTCTGATTCTAAGCAGGACTGTAATATGGATTTAGAACTCGAAGACTGTAACACAACACTCAGTAAGGAGAACAGCTCTGCTACTATCAAGAGTTCTGATTTTTCTGCCTGGGAAGACTATAAGAGCAGCATAGATGACTTACAGTACTTTCTGATTGGCCTGTACACATTTATAAGTCTTACTGGCTTCATGGGAAATCTGCTTATACTGATGGCTCTAATAAAACACAAGCAGAACACAATAATAAACATTCTAATTGGAAATCTAGCATTTTCTGACATTTTAGTTGTGCTGTTTTGTTCGCCTTTTACATTAACATCTGTCCTGCTTGATCAGTGGCTGTTTGGAGCAATCATGTGCCATGTTATGCCCTTCCTCCAATGTGTGTCAGTTCTGGTTTCAACTTTAATGTTAATTTCTATTGCTTTTGTCAGATACCGCATGATAAAAAATCCCCTTTCTGGTAATTTAACAGCAAAACATGGCTATTTCTTAATAGCAACTATCTGGGCTCTTGGTTGTACAGTTTGCTCCCCTCTGCCAGTTTTCCACAAAATTGTAGATCTCCATGAAACCCTTAATTTAGAGACACTGAACAGCAGGCATTTGTGTATTGAATCATGGCCATCTGATTCCTATAGAATTGCCTTTACTATTTCCTTATTACTCATGCAGTATATATTGCCCTTGGTTTGTTTAACTGTAAGTCATACCAGCGTCTGCAGGAGTGTAAATTCCAGATTGTCAAACAAGGAAAACAGATTTGAAGAAAATGAGATGATAAACCTAACGCTTCATCCATCCAAGAGTTGCAGATCTCAGATGCAACTCTCCAGCAGTTCTAGATGGAGTTATACCTTTGTTAGGCAACAAAGAAAAAGGTATAGTAAAAAGACTGCCAGTGTGATGCCAGCTATTTTACGCCGTCATCAGGATAATAATTCTGGAGAACTCCCAGAAACCTCTGGTACAGAAAGAAGCCAGCTCTCTTCATCCAGTAAGTTCATACCAGGGGTACCAATCTGCTTTGAGATGAAACCAGAAGAAAATTCAGAGATGCGAGACATGATTACAGTATCCCGATCCATCACTCGAATTAAGACAAGATCTCGGAGGGTTTTCTGCAGACTGACAATACTGATCTTAGTTTTTGCTGTCAGTTGGATGCCTCTTCACCTTTTCCATGTTGTGACTGATTTTAATGCCAATCTTATTTCTAATAGGCATTTTAAATTAGTATACTGCATATGTCACTTACTGGGCATGATGTCCTGCTGCCTGAATCCCGTCTTATATGGGTTCCTTAACAATGGCATAAAAGCTGATTTGATGTCCCTTATTCCATGCTACCAAATATCATGATTTTAAAAGCTTGACAATAAAATATAAAACAAACAATGTTATGCCTATAAGCATACTGAAGTTTAAATGATCTTTTATTCAATTTTAGGTGTGAAGCAGTTGTGGTTAGCAATGATAAGCAGCTTTATGTGTGAATGGTTAGTTTCTAGATCTGAATGGTTTGTACATGGCTCTTATGTACAGCAGAAATATACAGATACATTGTAATATTAGTCTTTTGTTTACCTATTGTATGGAGGAAATCATGTCTGGTGTACCAAACCATAATATCATTTTAATAGTTCAATCAAATGTTTCAACTGTACCTTGCAAATATCTGAATTCTGAATACACAATTCATGTACAAAATGAGTCCAGTCATCTCAATATCAATCATCATGAGTCTATAATGAGCAAATTATTATTATTGCTAAATAATGTTTAAAATGAATCAGAATATTTTGACCACTTCTTAAAATAAAATTTGATGTGATTAGAACAGATTTATATTTTTCTTTGATCTTGATATGTCCAGGCCAGCCAATACTTCTCTATCACATTTGCCAGACTTCAACAGATCTTTTGCTGCTTTTTTAAAGACTGTCTTTACATGGATAATCACTATATTCCAGATTGTTCTCATACTTCTGGATTTAATTAACATGATCTACCCCTTTTTTTTCTGGTAATTTTACTGTGTCCTATCATTTCATATGATTTTCAACTTGACCTGAACATAAATAGAATGTCTCTGTCCTTATTTTTGTGACTTTCCTCCAGTAACATTATGTTTTGAGTCACAATGAACTCTATCTACTGATTCCTGGCAGAGCAAGTGACAACAGAAATAAGAAGAAATAAAAAGCTAAACATTTTTTTCCTCATGAAAGCAAATGATTATCTGGCTTTCTTTACAGATAGTCTCTTGTTTTGGAGAGCTGTGGTATCTTTCAATTACAAATATTGGTTGAGTCTGCATCTAAGCAGCAGACATTAGGGCCATAGTTCAGACAGATGGTGGAGTCAGTGGGACTACTCATGTGTTTAAAGTGAAGAATGTACTTAAGTATCTTGCTGACTCTAGAGCTAGATTTTAAGAGCCCATTAATCTCATAGGCTGCCCCCATCCAATGACAATTGCCATTTGCTGAACTCATCTGTCTTCTCCTCAGCCATTGCTCACAATTGAATGACTGCACAAATAGTATGAACTAAAGTATCAGGTAAGTCATTCTGTGCCTGAGAAAGGGCTCTGCCTAGGTAATATAAAACTATGGCATTAGCAACTGTCAGAGGCTCAAAGAAAATACATGGCAAATGTCTTATTGAGGTATGTGCCAAATCTTTTGGTGTCTGAAAAAGTCCAAACGCCAATTGTCCATAAGTCTCCCTTACCCCAACAGTTACTTTATCTTCCCATTTAAACTAAAAGTGTCTTCCCCAAAGAAATCTGATCCCTTCCCATGCTATATTTTTATAATATAAATAAACTAAATATATATCATTCCTTGCTTCTGGCTGCTTTAACTCACATAGGGGAACTGGCTTTGCACAGAGGCTGCAGCAACAGATGGGGGTACAGAGGTGAGCTTTATGCCACTTTTGTACACCTTACCCTGAGTTCTGTGCAGGTCAGCTTCAACCTAGGAGCTGCCCATTAATTCCTTTACCTTTAGCCCATTTTCTCCTCCAGTTCACATTTTCAATCTGGTGGTATTTAAAGGGCATTCTTTGGTGAACAGGGAGAATAAAAGCAAGAGACTGAAACTAAACACAGACAATTTTACATGTAATGGTTAGTATACTATTAGAAGTATACTTTGGCACTGTATCATTACTGATGTGTTTTGTTACATTTGCAGCATACAGAGAAGTCAGATAATATAAATAATCTTGCTGGAAGATTGCAACATAACACTATTTTATTTCTTAGAATTCCAAATGATAATGCACAAGAACCCAAAAACAGAGAAAAATCAGGCTGCTTGCTAAGGATGTGTCTCCACTGAAGCTGGAAAATGGGATTACAGCACCTGCAGTGATACTCAAACTAGCTTTGCACTGGATATATCAAAGCTAGCTTGAGGAACACTACCAGTGAAGTTGCAGCAGTATGGACAACTGCACAAGCCAGCGGCCATGATTTCAGTGCTGTTGTTAGTTGAGCTCACTTTGATCAAAGCTAGCTTGGGAATGTTTACACATGCTGCAGTCATACCTCCCCATTGCAGTGCAGACAGACCTTAAAGCAGAGAGATAGAACTCACCCCAGCTTGTTTTAACCTGGCTCTTTCCAGAACTGACTGCTTGTATGCTTTGCTACAGGGCACCTAGTCTGCTTGCTGGACCTGGAACCCCTTTTACACACACACACACACACACACACACACACACACACTCTTAAAGTGTTAGGTTGCAGTTTTGACACAGTCCTGAATACGTTTAATACTCAAAAGTAGGGCTGTCAATTAATCACTCAAGTGATTAGTGCAAAAAAAATTAACTAGATTAAAAAAATTAGTCATGATTAATAGCAGTTTTAATCACACTGTTAAACTAATAGAATACCAATTTAAATTAATTATATATATTTTGGATGTTTTTCTACATTTTTAAATATATTGATTTAAATTAAAACAGAATGCAAAGTATATGGTGTTTACCTCATATTATTTTTATTACAAATATTTGCACTAAAAAATAAAAGAATTAGTATTTTTCAGTTCACCTCATACAAATACTATAGTGAAATCTCTTTATTGTAAAAGTGCAAGTTACAAATGTAGAATTATTTTTTTTTACATAAGTGCACTCAAAAACAAAACAATGTAAAACTTAGTCCTACTTCTTGTTCAACCAATCGCTAAGACAAACAAGTTAGTTTACATTTACAGGAGATAATTCTGCCCATTTCTTATTTACATTACCTGAAAGCAAGAACAGGAATTTGCTTGACATTGCTGTAACCAGAGTTACAACGTATTTACCTGCCAGATACGCTAAACATTTGTATACCCCTTCATACTTCAACCACCATTCCAGAGGACATATTTCCATGTTGATGATGCTTGTTAAAAATGTGTTAATTAAATTTGTGAATGAACTCCTTGAGAGAGAATTGTATGTCTCCTGCTCTGTGATTTTACCAGCATTCTGCCACATATTTTGTGTTATGGCAGTCTCAGATGACAGTATATGTTGTTCAGTTTAAGAACACTTTCACTGCAGATTTGACAAAACGCAAAGTTGGTACCAATATGAGATTTCTAAAGATCGCTACAATCCCCAACCCAAGGTTTAAGAACTTGAAGTGCCTTCCAAAATCTGAGAGCAACAAGGTGTGGAATATGTTGTCAGAAGTCTTAAGAAAGCACCTGTCTGATGCGGAAACTACAGAACCCAAACCACCAAGAAAGAAAATCAACCTTCTGTTGATGGCAGCTGACTCAGATGATGCAAATGAATATGCTGTGGTCTGCACTGCTTTGGATTGTTATCTAGCAGAACCCGTCACCAGCAATTAATCACAACTATTTTTTTAATCTTGTGATTAATCCTTTTAATCATTTGTCAGCCCTATAAAAAGTAACAACTGACCTCTCTAATAGAAAATAAATAATAATAAATAATAATAATATGCAATAATACTTCACATTTTTTTAGAACCTTTCATCACAGGATCTCTAAGCACTTAACATTGAGGAATTAAGTTCTTCACAGGGGTATTCGATTAAGTATTATTCTCATTTTATAGACGAGTCATCAAGGGTGAAAGTAAGCGGGTACGGGCTGGTACGGCATATCGGTAAAAGGTAGCCGCCAGTACTGGCCAGTACTGCTAACTTCAACATCACTGCCCCTTTTGCGCCCATGATTGGCAGCCCTGCTGGATCCATACCAGCAAAAGGGGCAGTGACAACCCAGCAGGGCCGCTGACGGGGTAGAGGGGGAGAAGTAGTTGCCCTGGGGCTGCGATTTAAAAGGGCCTGGGGCTCCGGCCAGTGGTGGCGGCCAGAGTCTTGAGTCCTTTAAATCACCACTGGAACCCCGGGCAGCTCAGGCCAGGGAGCGCAGATGGACTGGCTGGGGGATGCTGACCCCAGCCCCGCTCCTTCTGCCTGAGGCCCCGCCCCTTCCAGGAGGACCAGAGTGGGCCCAGTACTGGTAAGAGCTGTATTTTATTTTCACCCCTGTGAGTCATCAAACAAAACCCTAAGAAAGAGGGTATTAATTCTGCATGGACTGTCTTTTGTGTAGGAAAGCCACCAGCTCATATGCGTCAAGGCTGAAGTTCCATCTGTACAATTCATAGCTCAAATAACAGGCAATACACTGAGTATCTCTGTGAGGCAACCAGGGGACAGGACTCCTCCCTCAGAAAACATGGAGCTGTTGTACAGTTTCTCTGCTGTCTCTGCTGCAACTCTGAGACTATAGTGAGCCCTGCAGCCTTAGCCTGTGCACGTGGTGGGGGAAAAGAGGTTGATGGGAGTATCTGTGTAGCAGCAACTTCTCCAGCGCTTGTCACCCTCACATTTCCTGTGTACTGATATGTAGGTGGGTGGGAATACAATCTATGAGGCATGAATCCCCCTCTGTGATCCTCACAAATCCCACTCCCACAGCTTCCCCTAAACAAGGAAACCACATTGGTTCCACAGTCAGGAGAGCTCCAAAGTTGTGGAGGAAGGATCGGTTTGTCTCCAAGAGACTGAGGCCAAATTTTCACATTTGGATGCTGAAACTGAAGCACTTAAATCCATATTTAGTCACCTAAATAAGCAGCCTGTTTTTCAGATGTGTTGAGCAACCTTTAGTTGAGTGGGAGCTGGCAGTGATCAACTCCTTTGAAAAGCCCTTGAGGCACCAACCTTTGAAAAGTTGGCATAAGTGACTCACTCAAGGTCATATGGAGCACCTGTGGCAGATCTAGGAATAGAACTCAAGTGTCTGTCTTCCCAGGAACAGAACACAATACCATCCTTTCCCCCAGCATGCATTCTGTTTTCATGGTAGGTTACAATTTATATAATATTAAATGCACAAGAAAAAAAAAAAGTGTCCTGGCAAATCTTTGTCAAAAGCCCTTAAGCTTTTCAGTAACCCTGTGTCTTTACTTAACAGAGAGCTTTATCCTGTTTCCTGGTTTCAATTTTCTATTTGTACAGGGTCCTCTTGTTAATTTTAACATATTTCAGGAAATTGTTTCCCATATATCCCCTTCCATTTTCCATATCTCTTGTATTTTTCCAGTAGTCTCACTCATAAACTTTTCAAACTAAGAGGAAAAATCTTTTTTTTTTATTGTGTTTCTTGGCTAGAGGTATTTCCAGGCAAAAGCAGTCCTTCTTTATAATACTTCAAACAATTGTCAGCCTACTGTTATTGCAATATTTCTGACATCTTCTCTCCCCAGACGATCTTTGATCACAAGTCTATTGCATAGCAGTTAATAGTGTCTTTTCTTCAATATTCAACAATTTCCCCAAATTTGGGTTACACAATAGCAGATAATTTTTTATTTCTGACAGTGATATCATTTATTAGTTTATCTGTGGCAGCTGATTATTACATTTTGTAGATTTTATTTTTTTCTAAAAAGCCTTTTATTGTGCCATCACTGTATATTGTATAGTCATCTCTGTTGGTGATACTGGATCAATATGTTTAAAAATATATCAACCAACTTTCATGGTGAGAAAAACTGAAAAACACAGAGATAAATCCCCAGACAGGACAAACTGGTATAGCTCCACTAAAGTTATGGGAAGTATATCAGTTTATACCAGCTGAGGATCTGGCCTATTTTTTTAATCTAATTAAAAATGTAATACTTATTTATTGTATCTCTGAATCTAGAGCCATCTAACGGGATGAATTTTAGAACCAAAAAGCAGATACATGGTTGGAACTTGGAGCATTTTCTATCCCTTTCTCCATGCTGAATATTTCATTTCAGTCTTTCTAGTAGTTTGTTGGTTTGGTTTGTGTTTTTGTCAGGAAAACAATTACAGTATTTTCATAATTAAAACCACTTCCAAATCTTGCCCATAGGGTAAGCACAGCTACCGTATAAGAAATACACATAAGCATTGGAAGCCTTCCAGATTCTAAATGTAAAGAGCTGCCTCCCTATTCTGAGGTGAGATGATTCCCTTCAGTTTCAGCTGCATAAAACAGATTTTGGCTTTACGTGTCTATCCAGTCCCCGGCATCCTTCCATGTCAATTAATCTGTTCCCCGTCCTACATCCCATTTCGACTGCTGTATATTGTAATGATGAAATCAGGGAATTCACTGAACGTAGTCAGTGCTACATCATCCAGCATATTAGGGAAATTGTTCTTTCTTCTATCCATCTATGGTACCTATATGGCACCCATCACATAGTATCTAAGCATTTCCAAAATATTTTAAACCTCATTCCCTTTCTTTCTTCCCAGTCTTTCCCTTAAGAGACTTGATTCATTTATAGGGGTTGTTTAGTATTAGTTTGTGTGACTGTGTGTGCATGTGTGTGTGTGAGAGAGAGAGAGACTCGGTGTGTTGTGCATCAGTGTGTGTTAAGAACTTACTGAGGGAAAGTTAATTCAAATAAATGAGTTTTGCATTTAGCTCTGAAAGTGGTGAGATCTGTGATCAGGCTTATTTCATGTAGAAGTGAGCTCCATAGTCTAGGTCCAGCTTCTCTGAATGTTCTGTGTGAGGATGTGATAGGGCAGTCTGTCCCCTTGAAGATAGAAGTACCTAGCAGTCAGATCACTCTGGTCATGTGGCATGGTCCTTTATGATTTTGAGAGGTTTTGATGTATGCAAAAGACTTTGGAAATAAGAGGTACTGGTGGAGAGGAAAAAGGAATAAACAGTTTTTGGGAAAACATCAGTTACTGTTGTTTAAGGGCCCAGGGCCAGGAATCTTACAGAAAAAGTGAGGCTTGATGCCCTTTTCAGCCAACCAACTGGGAAGGATCTGAGAGAAGAGAGCTGTATATATTCTGTCTCATCCCTCAGAGAGGGACACCTTCAGGAAAAGGATGTCTACTGAGCCAGAGAGCAACTGGAGGAAACCATCTGATGGAGAAGCTAGCTGAAACCCATAGCTTGCCTGAAGTAACTAGCACAGCCCCACAAGGGAGGACAAGCTTGAATAAAATCCCCTCAGACCCAATAAGGAGGATGGGGAAGATGTCTAAACCTGATTGGAAAGTCTATGGGCTGGGAAGGCCATGACTAAAACAGCCCTGACCCCAGGACAGAGGCTTCTTCAGCCCTCTGAAGCTAAAGGAGAACTCTTCTGAGGGAGCTATTCGTACCAGCACTATGTCTGGGGGAGACACTCTCCCACTGACATAGTTTCTGCCTCTTCCAAAGATGGAGTAATTATGCCATTGGGAGACTGCTATCCCATCGGCATAGAGCATCTACCACACGTGCTACAGTGGTGCAGCTGCATTGGTACAGCTGTACCCTTTGTAGCGCTTCTAGTATAGACCTGTCCATAGGTAGTTAGATGATAGCCAATCTCTTCCCTTTCCCTTAGTCCTGCCTGGAGTGCAGAGGACAGGACTAGAAGACCTTCTGAGGTCCCTTCCAGTTGTATGATTCTACAATTCCAGTCCAAGTCAAGACGACACAGCTTGTTGCATTTAAATTTCAAATGAAAATTTTAGATGAAAACAGTTTTTCATGATTAAACACACTTAACACAAGATATATTCATGGGTGATCTTTTGGACAGTGAGGGTGTTTATTCTAGGACAGTTTTGGCTATTTGGGGAACTGTTCATCAAGCTGTGTTCTCAAATAAATTCTGTGGGCTCTATCCACAAACTCCTACACTTACACACTCACCACCAGCCATCTGCTGGAGTTAAAATAAAAGCAAGTGTAAGAATGCTGAGGTCGAGGCATCCTTCTAATAAAAACTGGAAAAACAAAATTAAAAACTAAAACAAAACTGGTGTGACTCTTGTGGCTTCATTTGGCTTCAGGAAGATGGTTTGTGGCTGGAAAGGTTAGCCAGTGTTTTTCTCAGCTCAGCCGAACAACATTTTCTGACAGACTGGCTAGAGGTTGCTTGCTTGCAGCTGTCAAATGTAAGTGTTGCACAGCACTTGTCGTCAGCCCAATTGGGAGCATGGAGAAAGCACAAGCCTTTTTGCTGAGCATAGATGTCACAGGAGACTGTGGTCCTGGAGGGAGAGCCAGTCAGCTAGGGTCAGTCCTATAAAAGGATCTGAATGTCAGAACAGAGACCTAGAACTGGATTCTGTATTCATCAAAGACCCAATATGTGGAAAACTTGTGTTGCTAAGCAGATGGGCTGTTGATTTTTAAAAAAACAGTTTGATCTTTTTCAGGGCATGCGGCTTTATTCCCACATATGAGAAGTTCTGATAAAGCTTGACTGCCAGCTCTGTAAGAGCCAAGGGAGAGGAAATAGAGCCCATCAGATTGAAGATGCTTTTTAGTTCACATAGCAACTGGTGGGGCCAGCGATATGGAAGGAGAAGCAGTAACCCCATCATAACAGCAACAGAAGAGCGGAGCCTGCTATATTATCAACTAGAGATAAACAGCACCTAACTACCCCTTCAGCAATGTGCAGGGGTCAGTTGGAAGAGCCCTCCCTCCGCTCTCATCCAAGTGCATGTGACAATGTGTACAGTTCTCTGGCATCCCCTGGAAGGGACATCTAAGTCCGCCTGCAACCTCATGGTCCATTGACACCTATGAATATATCGGCAAATAATATGAATATATAGCAAATGGAATATGGCCCCATATTGATTTAAGTCAATGGGAATCTTGCAGTTGATTCTGATGGGACCAAGGTGTTCTGAGTTCACTTCAGTGAGAGCACAGTAAACCAACACTACACACTCTTAAAAACCCCACCCATAATGTACAAAATGTTCTGGTGATTTCAGTTTATGCTGGAAATTAGGAATTCCCAAGTTCTAATCCTGCTTTAGACTCTGATTCCCTTTGTAGACTTGGACAAGCCTCTTACCCTTAGACTCCTTTCCCCACATCTATAAAGCAAGAACTCATCCTCCATTACCTCACAGGGATATTGTAAGAATTTAGATATTTGTAAAGCACATTGAACGTGACATGTTATATGAAAATCAGTCTTTGTCCATATGAGTACTTAGCCATTCCACACTTCCTATGTATTTCAGAATCTAAGAGGCAGGGCATGTCAAAGTGTGCACTGCACAATCATTTGAAAACTCTTAAGGCAGTTTAAAATGTTAACCACTGTGATCCAACAGTATGATGTCTTTAGCATGAATATTTTTAATTGGCTTGAAGCTGCCTTACCACTGAGGTTAGCTAGAGGTTTGTTGATACTCAATAGGAACAAATTATTTCTCTTTGCTCTATTTAAGGGTGAAAACATAAAACTTGATATAGAAAGCTGTTGAGTCTAGGAACATTTTCATCAGCATATATCATCTTAATTTGAAAGCATACAAAAGTGCTTTCAAAAGCCCAAATCAAAGCATTTGAATTGTTCACTTATGCAGAGACTCCCCAAATTCAATAAATAAACTTTGAGTGAGGAACTATGCAGAAGGCTGGAATAGCAGCACAGCTCCCTGTATGCCCTTGTTAGCATTTGCAGACACTGGATTAGTGTAACCATGCAGCTGATAGCCATGCTATTTTCTCTCCAAATGCATACCTGTCTATGTGTAGCTCTCAGGGAGCTCAGCTCTTTGGCAAGTAAGAAATATTTAGTCCTCCTGCATTATTCGCTACAAGCCATTTCCTCTATGCAGCAGAAGCATCTGTGGTGATGACTCTTTCCAGGGCCTCAAATGTGAGTGGGTGAGTCATCTATTGAACTATGAGCTCAGTCCACTCTCTTGAAAGGTTTTAAATATTCTCAAGACTCATTAGCTTTAATGGAGTTTGCTGGGGCTCAGCACCCCACAAATGGACATCTGCATGTTGCAAGTTTGGTTCCTATATGAATAGTTCTCAGTGTAACTTTAGAGATGACTGAGTCTACTAAATCAACATATATGGAACCTTGTTTGTGCATGAAGTTTGATCAGAAAGGATTTACTGTCTCCTGTGGTGGGGTGGCTGCCCCACTCCCACACCAGAGTGGCAACAGTAAGCCAAAATGGCTGTGCAGGCAGACAGCCAATTAGAGAAGGGCCTACTGTGGGCCAATCAGGGCCGAGCTTATAGCCAGCCAACCAGATACAGGCTAGGCAGTATAAGAAGGCTGCCCAGCAGAGAGGCAGTTAGTCTCCCCTGGACCTTCAAGGGGGAAGGTGCGGTGCGGTGCGGTGCGGTGCGGTGCGGTGCGGTGCGGTGCGGTGCGGTGCCGTGCCGTGCCGTGCCGTGCCGTGCCGTGCCGTGCCGTGCCTGGGGAGCAGAAAGGAGCTCTAGCCTGGGTGCCTGTCAGGCTGTGGACCCTGAACAAAGGGCCATAAGGTGCAAGGGGGCCGCAAGAGAAGTGGCCCAGGGAGATGAAAGGACTGAGAGGAGAGAAGGAGGGCAGGATGGCTGCTGCCAAAGGGTCCCTGGGCTGGGACCCAGAGTAGAGGGTGGGCCTGGGTCCCCGCCACTTCCCCTCATAGAACCCAGCTGCAGAGGTGGCCATAGTAGGCTGCACCTGACCCCTGCCAAAAGGGGCTTGACATGAGGTGTGGCTGGCCACAGCAGCAGAAGGACTGTGGAAACACCCCACCCCCACCCCCTGGAAGGGGGTGAGTGTGGACTTGGGGGCACTGCCAGAGGGCAGTGCCCTGAAGAGGATGTCGCCTGTGAGGAGCGGTGCATGTCCAGACACCAACAGAGAGAGTGAGCAACAGATGGGACACCACCAGAGGAGGGCGCTTCGGCGCGGAACTGAGCTTCAGTGGGATACAGGTTTTGTGCTGGCTCCCCAGCACTGGGGGAAAATGTCTCTGAGATTATTAATAAAGTAAATCCCCACTACTATTAGTGAGAATCGTAGGAAAGTAGATTTCTGAATCTTAATTCTATCTCTGAAGAGCACATATAATAAAAGTTCTGCTTACTTCTTCTTAAAGACAAGATGACAATTTTAACAAGTCTAGGAATGTTCATTTGGGTATTTTGACCAATTTCCAGTTTAGATAGTTACATTATACCTTTTTAGGACCTGATCCTGCAACCACTTAGGTTGTGGAATTCCTACTGAAGTCACTGGGAATTGTATGAATGAAATGGCTGCAGGATCAGGCTCTTAAATTATAAGCATTTTAGAATGTAAGCATCTACATTATCACTTTACTTAAATTTCAGTATGCTTACATTTGCACAGCTCTAAGTAACCTCCTTAAACCCTGCCTCCTGGCTGATGTTCATCTTACCTGGTGACCACAAGTCTTCTATACCTTTTCCTTAGTGTCTTAAACACACGTACTACTTTCTTCCTTTCTTGAAAGGGAACCATCTAATTTGGGTGAATATTGCCACCTTGAATTCATAGAAAGCTTTGAGAAAACATCTAAGTTAGGAGGTCTGACAGAATAAATAAAGACCTTTTTGATCATGCTGTGATACTAAAAATACATTACTTTTAATACTGAGGAAATAGTTTATTGACAATGTACTTTTTTTTAGCACTTAACAAAGAGTTTCCAGCTCTATTATACTAGTGACTATAGTCTCTTTTTGAAATATACTTTGACAATGTACCATAATCATCAAATAACTTCACTATAAAGTGGAACCTTGTTCATCACACTGACTGAACAGTTTATTCCAAACTACTATATGTTAGGAAATGACAGCTAAGGACCTGTCTAAATGGGGACATCCAGGAAAAGTTAATCCAAATTGACTGGAAGTGTGAATTTGAAGTGGATTAATTAACCTGCATTACATTCCTGTGTGGACATACTAATTTAGAATTAAAGTGGCCTTGATTTGGCCAAAGTAAATTAAACTAAACCAAATAAAGGCCCCTAGCGCTGATAGAGGTTGTCTACTTAAAGTGTGATAAATTTGTGTGATCTGCTTCAAATTCACATGCTTAAGGTATGTCTACACTGTGATCACTACAGCAGCACAGCTTCAGCTTTGCCACTGTAGTGTAGATAGTACAGTGATGGAAGGGGTGTATCCCCTCAGAAAGTGGTAGCTAGGTTGATGGGGAAATTCTTCTGTCAGCCTAGCTTCATCTATATTGAGGGCTAGGTTGACCTATCTACATCACACATGGTGTGTGTGTGTGTGTGGTTTGTTTGTTTTTGTTTTACATCCCTGAGTGATGTAGCTAGGTCAGCCTAAGTTTTAGATGTTTGCCGTGTTCTTGTAGTCTATGTTGGTTTCAGGTTATGAGAGAGACAAGGTAGGTGAGGCAGGTGGAAGGTATAAGCTTTCAAGCTACAGAGTGCCTTAAAAGTTTGTACCTTCCACCAACAGAAGGTGGTCCAATAAAAAATATTGCCTCATATACTTTGTGTCTCAAATTTTAGGTGTAGATGAGGACGTAGATAATTTAGATTAATTTACCTTGAGGTGCCCATGTAGGCTAAAGTAAAGGAGCACAATAAAAAAAAATCCAGGCTCTGCATATAACAATGTTTTATGAGCATTTACTTTACAACTAATTTGTTTTCAAGCTATTTACAATACATTACATTGACTAATACATTAAAGTATGTTTTGTAAAAATAGTCTGATCACAGTAGCTGCTATTAAATCTTTCCTAAATGTTCAGAGTTTGTTTTTGTTGTAAATCTAAATTGGGATTTAGCAAGTTTCCATCCTCAGAACTCTCTCACTGGTCCCATTAAAATAGCCTTGCATAAAATATCTTCAAAGGGTTCAGTAAGGCTATTATATAGGTATCTTTTGTCACATTGTTAATCTTGACAAACACGGAATATTGGCACAGAAAGCAGTAATTGGCCAGAGCTCTTATTAGAAAATTGGATTGACCTTTCTAAGGGTAGAACACTTAAATATCATATTCTGGTTATGAACACAGTGCATGTATGTAGATTAGACCAGTTAGATTTGTTAAAGTTTGTTCTTAAAGAGAAAATATTATAAGGATATTGAAATCAAATTCAGTTATTATATTTTGAGCAAAGATGGATGAAAAATGAATAACTTACCTCACATCCATTTTCATTCACATTCTTGAAAGGTCTCTGTTGGCGGCTGGGGTTAGAAATCCTCCTTAAAGCGGATACTGTAATTCACTTGAATGGTCCCTTAGAAAATGTGCTAGCAACTTATGCTAAAATATCTGTTCAATCTTATATTTAACTGTGACACGGGGGGTCCTTTCACAGACCTGAGGAAGAGCTCTGTGCTGCTTGAAAGCTTCTCTCTTGCCAACAGAAGTTGGTCCAATAAAATATATTATCTTACCCACCAGGTCTCTCTAATATAGCACTTTGGCATTCGGGACTTATATACGGTCCAGTTCTGAATCCACTGGATTTAATGGGAGTTTTGTCATTGACTTCAGTGAGAGTAGGATCGGAGACATATTAGATCAGACACATTTTTCAGTGCAAAAAATCACTCTTAGGGTTACTATTATTTTCATGAGCAGCAGAACCTATGGCAGCTGTTTCTATCCCAGTTTACTTCAGTGTCATCAGTGGAATGGCCTGGTTCAAAGGATTGGCAAATACAGCAGTTTATCTGCTCTCTCTTCCTTCAGAATCAGCAAGAACTAGACACTTCTGAAGAGAGGGCAATTGCAAGTGTCATTCTGACCAAACATGCGCACAAATGTCCAACGATTAATTACAATTCTTGGTTTTAATTATGTCAGCATGTGTTTTAAAAAGGGAGATAAAATCTGTACTTCTTAATACAACAGACTGGCCGTAAGCAACCTGAGTGATTATGTGCCATGTATACCAATACAGTGGGGACAAGATTTTGATAATCTTACTTTAGTTAGTATCCCCTAACTCCATGAGCAGTTCCATTGCTCCAAGTGGACTACTGGTGGAGTAGGGTACTATTGAGCATCAATAGGGTTTTGGAATCTGGCCTCTGGGAGCAGAGTGTGGAAGTCAGGATATAAGCTCAGTCTTAACCCTCACTTTTTTTGTGTGAATTTATACTGATAGCAACACTTTTGTTGTGATATAACATCCTGTAAATACAACTTGTCTTCAATAAATTTGAAGAAATGCAAGTTATTCCACTGAAACACATCTTGTTTATTTTATGTAACCACTGGGACTCATTGCCTAACATAGACAGAATACTTATGCACTTGAATATGTGATCCACAGCAATATACATCTCTGTGGGATAGCTGTTTCAAGCCTTGTTCATCTGAATTAAGAAGCAGAGTCTTAGAGCATTTGGGAAAACACAAACCTCAGAGTCCTTACTGACAGGCACAGGCACAGTTGCATTGCTGAAGATAGCTCTATTTTTAACAGATCAGAGCTACTCAGATTGTACTGCAATGTGCTCTACATGGGGCTACCCCATAAGATCAGAGACTGATGGTGCAGAATGCAATGGATTATTCACTAAGTTGAGGTGTCTTGCTGGGAACACACAATGCCAGTGCTCCAGGATCTCTACTAGGCATGCATGGTGTCTGGGTGAAGTTAAGGTGTTGGTCATGACCTATAAAACCCTAACTATGCTGGAAGGCTTATGGCTGAGGAGTTGCCTCTCTCCCTGTGCCAGAATGCTACAGCTGCAGTCATCAGGGACACTGGAGCTGGATCCTCTTCACTATAAAAGAGAGGAAGGAGTAGCAGGATGTTCTCTGTGAGGGCTCCAAGACTGTGGAGCTTGCTCCCCTCTTTCCCACTCCTTGGTCTGAAATGGTGTCCTTCTCAGCACACTTCAGAAGATGTCCATTTGAGAGGTATTGTTGAGAAGGCTGGACGTCTGCCTCCCACAACAATGAAGGGCTTGAAAGACGTGTGTGTCTGCATGGCTGAGTGCCAGTTGGAATGATTACTTTAATGTTGGGATTTTATTGAATTGATGTGTTGGGACCTCAAATAATGCCTTGGCGAGGCACCTTTGTTCATTATTTTAAATTGAAATAATAAATAGATAATGTAAGAGTATAGGAGGCAATGCAAGGCTTTAACTCTCACTTAGGAAAGTTATGACATTAGCATACACAGAAGAAAACAACTAGCTATATAAGGTTCCCAGGACAGAAACAGTCAGCCTCTTTGGTGTACATATAGTACATGATGCTATGCTCATTGATTCTGATAAGGGCCTTTAGATGTTACTATTATTAATCATTTATACCGCTGTAACACAAGAAAAGAAAGTGAAGATTCAATAAATGAATCTACCCAAAGAATAGGGATGGGAATGCTATGATAGTTGAATACCACTTGTACTACTAAATGAAAACAAGGGAACTTTTTAGCAGTGGTTCAATAAGTCCACTTAGGTGAAATGTTATTTTTATTATCCCTTTAGGGAAGAGTATACAGATGATACAGCTATACTTCAAATTTGACAATAGTGAAGTAGAAGAGAAAACTAGATAAAGGCTGAAGTCTAAGGGATGCTTTATACATTAAAAAGCTCTCTTCCTTGCACATATCACTATCACTACAGCTAAAGAAGTCAAGTAAATAGCTGCCTTTTTTCCCCATGCAAAAGCTTAATAACTTATTCCCTATAACAGAACTTCATCTGCAGTATTACTGTGCTAAAGAAGAAGTAATAAGCAGAGATATAAAATTCCATCACAAACATAGAAGCATACTTTTTACTGTGTGAATTTGATTTACTGTTATTTAAATCTAACTGCAAAATCAGCAAACTGTTTTCTCCAGTAATTAGGCAAAGATTTTATTGCATGTACCATTAGGAGGTTTTGTGGGAAAGTTACCAGGCAGGGTGCTTATGGCATGGATAAACCCTCTGTATTTGTATTCTGATTATACATTTGTTCATATAATGCAGGGGTCTCCAAACTTTATGAGACAAGGGCCATATTAGATTTTTGAAGGGGCTTTGCAGGCCAAAGCAACTGTGAAAAAATTCAATATATGCAAATATATGCAAAATCCCCTCCCCCCCCCCCCTTTGCTCCTCCAGCTGCTGCTGCCCCCAACCCCCGGGCCCTTTGCTCCTCCGGCCACTGCCACAGGAGCATTCAGCCCTCCTCACATGGGGCTGCCAGCAGAAGCTTGCGGGGAGAAGCAGGGGCGGGCGCGCAGCGGCGGCTTCTCCAGGCATGCCTGCTCAGCTGGAGGGCTGGACAAATTGAAGCTGTGGGCTGGATCCAGCCCCCGGGACGTTGTTTGGAGACCGCTGTCATAATGGATTATCCCATTTTTCCAGATATTGGGAATCAACTCTATAACAAAGTTCATGATCCCCTTTAGAGTTTTCCTTAGGGAATAAGTGATTGAAAGCCAAATGAGGAAAAGAGGACTAGTGTAACTACCTTTATAAAAAAGATCTTGATGAATATGGGGTATTTCCCTGGCAATAAAAGGCACTAGAGCATTATTCTTTGTGTAGTGTGGTTTTGCACAGAGCTGACTGCTATAACATCCCAAAGTCTAAAGTTTTATATGTGGAGAAATGAACAGGAACATTCTTATTCTTCTCACACTTTTGTTGAAGCATTCAAAGTAAACCAGTCTCAAAAGTTATATTTATGGAGATCTTGGCATGAATTTGGGAAAAACTGTTTGAACTTTGCAGTTCTTTTCAATTTTTTACATTAATTTTCGTCTTCTCCTTAGCGTATGCATTATGTGCCTCAGGTGGTATGCGACCAGGATTCATCGCCAAGATTTGGCCTGCTGGTTGGATCATTAGCTTCCCCGGCTTGAGCCAAGTACTGACAGGGAGATTTTTTAGAAATTTGTTATTTTTTAATACTCTGGTGAAAAATAAAAAGCAACTTAATCAATAAGAACAACATGTGTACCTTGAAAATCTGTCCTTAGAGTCTTCCCTGGGTCCCCTTTGCCAAAAGCTTGGCATACTCAGCCACTTCTCTTTTTCTTGATTTGGGATTATTGTTTCTTCAAAACACAGACTTTGCACTTGCATTGCAGAATTCAAGAAGTCACTAAGTGACTGGTTTTACTCACGGGTACCTACTGATATCAGAGGGAGTAGGTGATCAGGCATACATGTTTTGGTTCCAAGTAGAGCTGGCAAAATATTGCAACATGTTTCCTGATAATATTCATTTGAATTCTTAAGTGAATTCACTTCAACTCTATTTGAGCCCCATAAAAGGGATGGTCTTTCCCCTGCAAGGGCAGTAGAGGTCAGCCACCCCCATATTACTGCGTGAATTTTAGTAGCACCATATGCTCACAGGAAGTGATATTTAAAGTCACTTGCTTAAATATTTATGAAAGGAAGTTTTAAAAATTATTTTCTGCTGCAAATGCTCAAAGAAACTGGATGAGCTACTCATCCACATAAGGAAAAGAAACAAGTTCAGGTTGCCCTTAAGTAGAATGGGGATTCATGTTTCCAAGACCACATTACAAAATGAATACTTAAGTCATGAAGGGTACTCATCTATCAAACAATAAATACCTGAGCAAGAAGTGGCAAAGAGTACAAGTAGCATGAGTTTCTGAACCCCTCAACACCCAAGAGCAGGACTCATACACTTTACAGAGATTGATCTGATACCCTTACAGAATGTTGCACACTGTTACAAAATGGAGCCCCTCTGATGAATTATTCATTTATAAAAGTGTTTAGACAAGGAGTGTGTACACTGAAATTTATCAGGAAGATTTGAATGAGTGAGCACAGCTTGAAAATCCTATCACATTCTAGATCGTTCATGGGAGAGCCTGAGAATTGAACTGCAGTAAAAGACTCTCAACAGGAGTATGTTGTTGATTGCAGAAGGAACAACAGAAGACTCATTGGACTGACAAGTAGAAAAATCAAGTTTTGTCCCATATTTCCTATATCTATTGCCATACTCTCTAAATATGTTCACACTGCAGTAAAGAATTCAATATACTATAGTATTGTTTCCCTTCATCCACTCACATCCACCCTATCTCATTACTGATAGCATTCAGCAGCTGCCAGATTTCTATTCTACTTATATTTTTATAACACAAATTGCCTCTCTCTCTCTCCAGCCCTCTCTTTCCCTCTCCCAGTAAAGATATGTAAACACATAATTTATGCCAACATATTTAACAGAAAGTATTCACTCTCCCGCAGGGTTTCTTCCAAACATATTGCTGCTCCTTCTCACTGATTTTTAACTGTCTCTGCCTCAGCTCAGGATAAAACAAGAGCCATTAGTGGAAATATCACTCATGAATTAAACAGATACACTCACCATTGAGGTGCCAAGCTGGGCACAGCCTAACAAGCAAATGGGGATGGTAAATACGTAGCTTTAATAGAAATCTACAGGGGCTCAGTTAGTCTGCCAGTGTTTGATTCTCTGGCAAACAGCTCACTGCAGCTCTTCTTGGTCATAACTTCACCATATTAATTGCACAAACCATGTTAATGCAGCACGATGACTGAGATTAGAAATATGAAAACATTATGGGCAAGTTATATATATGTGGTAGCTTGTTTTACTGTAGGTGGTATTAAATAAAATGCCATTGTCTCTTCCCCATACACAAAAATCCATGTTCTGTCCAATGTTCACACAGAAAAATCTATGCTTTGTCTTATCACCCTTTAAGCCACCAGACCATACTACATACATGTAGTCATACTGCTGGGGAGTACATACAGGGCCAAGATAAAAAGAGTGCCTATGATTAGACTCTTAGTCCATATTTAGGTACTTAAGTAACTGGCTTGATTTTTCAGAAGCAGTGACCGTTTAGCAGATCCCAATGTATTCAATGGCAAAAAGGGCAGTGAGAGAAGTAATTCTTTCCCAGCTCATCTCTTGGTCTGCTTGGGTGTTGGGAAAAATGTTACTTGTACACCTTTTTGTGGTGCAGGCTTGCTGGCTGCTGCCTAGAATCTGAACCTCACCTGCTCCAAGGAAAGGTAGTATTGGGTGCATAGTATCTGCTCTGCTCTGCTCCACCCTAGCCACATAGGGCTGTGCAAGGGGAAACGCTCTTCACAATTTCACTCTATAGTCACATTAAGGCTAGTAAATATCTAGCTTTGTATTATCTGTAGCTGTTCTGGAGGTAGACATGGTGTCATTGGAAATTCAAGGAAAGTGTCACTTAATCTGAAGTGGTGGTCAAAAAAGCAAACAGTCAGATCCTCAGTTGCTGTAAATCAACATAGCTCCATTGACTTTAGAGCTATACCAGTTTACATCAGCTATTTATTTGACCCAAAATGTATGAATGTATAAAGAATTAGGTAGAAACACTGAAAATATTATATACACTTGATTTATTTAAATTGAAGGTGTGCCCTACCTAAAATATTGTATTCCATCTTGATCATCCGACCTCAAAAACGATGGCATCAAAATGATCAAAACCACAGAAAGACTTCTGTGTGAAGAGAAATTGAAAAGATTGGGACCAGTGAGTTTACAGAGGAAATGAGTAAGAGGGGGACATGGTAGAAAAATACAAAACAGAGAAAGTAAGATGGGAGCTCCTAACTATCCTTTCTCAAAATGCAAGGACAAATGGATTTTCAATTCATCTAGAAAGCAAGAAGTGTATACATGAAAAATGGTTGTTTCTCCCTCTCTCCCCGATGCATAATTAATCTGTGGAACTCCTTGTTAAAATATCACTGATGTCAAGATCTTAGTAAGATTCAACATATCTTTATGGATGATCAATTACATTGGAAGATGTGGGTGGTGGAGGGAACTATGAATAAATCCTCATGCATCAGGATATAAACCAACCATTAGCACAGTAGTATCCAATATATTCGCCACTAGCCACATGTGGCTAATAGGCTATTGAATTGTGGCTAATACATGTGGCTTTTTTATAATGTGGCTAATAAGAAAAATTCAAAACCACAAGTGTAGCTAGCAGAGTGGCTAGCATCCAATTTCTATTGGACACCGTTGCATTAGCATTAGGAAGAAATTTTCCCTCTGGGCAGGTTATCATTAATTATCAATTACAGGATTTTTTCCATCTTCCTCTGAAGCCTTTGGCTTCCTTCCATCTTCCTCTGAAGCTTTTCTGGCCAGTGTCACAGGCAGGAATTTGAATTACACATGTCACTAGTTTGATCCAGTCAATAATTCTTATATTTCTAGGAAACTTTACCCCCCTAAGTAATGTTTTTTTGAAGGAAAAAAATATAACCCATTGTAGTGAGAGGGTCTGGCCTTCCTTCTGAGACTGATGGGGAGGAACCACTCCCTACCCTGGTGGTCAGACAGGCAAGTCATGCTCACTCTTCTGGAAGCAGCGGGGTGGGACAGGAAGTTCAAAAGGCAGGTCCCACAGCTCAGTTGTGTGAGAGCTGGAGAAGGAGTTAGATGCCTCTCACCCACTGCTCAGCCCTGTGCCTGAGACTGAGCTCCGCAGCACCAAGAATTTGGAAGAGTTACTGGGTCTACCAGACAGCGAGGACACAGAGGAGTTCCTGAGACTGCTCCTGGCTGTATATGCCAAGGAGATGGAGGAATCCCAGGAGACAGAGGTACATGCTACAGGGGTAGTAGGAAGTAGCCGAGGGACACCAGATGATAGTCCAGTTCTGGTGCCAGAATTCTGGTCAGCATGGTTTAGTGGGATCCCCGCTGACACAGTGGTGGAACCATTTGCCATTGTTAGGGCCCTGGACTGGGACCCAATGGAGTTGGGGCGCCTGGGATCACTGCCTACCCACCTTTGGCAAAGAAGCCTGCATTTGTCCACTGTCTGCCGGAGCCAGGAAGCCAGGTGAAAGACTGCTTATTGCTCTGCCCTGCCCAGAGTGCTAGAGCCCCTTTGATGGCTTCTTGCTCTGCTCAGTCTGGAGGACCTGAGCTCCTGAGACTACTAATGCCACTCTGAGCCTTGCCAGTATAGATATGCAGTTACGAGGGGGCATGGCCTCCCTCTGAGACAAATGTGGAGGGATGGACACAGACTTCTATAGCCACAAAGGAAAAAGTGAGTGAAAGCTTTTACATTTTAACTGCAGAGCTGCTCACATGAAACTATAATAAAAATAGCAGCAAACAGCACTGTAGCTAAGCCAGAAAGCTATTTGACTCTAGCAACTATAGTTCAAATCAGTATATAATTATTTCCCCTTGTGCTGCTAGGCAGATACTGTTTTATGAACAAGATTTAGTTTACAGTGAATAATATAGATGCTGTCAGGAAAAAAACCCAGCTGTTCTGAGTTGCAATACCTACTAAGCAAGAGCTGGCATAGTATTCAACAAACAATTGTAATACACTAAGTTTTAAATAATATTTTTAGACTAAAACCTTCCACAGCAAGTGCACTGCATTTCAAGGAGAATGTCATGTGTTTACAAAGGCACAATATTAACATGTCCCCTCAATTTATATAACTAGTACACTTTGTCAACATATTGAATGATTCTAGGGGACGCCCAACGAAATTAATAAGCAGCAGGTTTAAAACAAACTAAAGGAAGTATTCCTTCACACAATGCACAGTCATCCTGTGGAACTCAGTACCATGGTCTGTTGTAAAAAGAACAGGAGTACTTGTGGCACCTTAGAGACCAACAAATTTATTTCAGCATAAGCTTTCGAAAGCTTATGCTGAAATAAATTTGTTAGTCTCAAAGGGCTGGTCTTCACTACCAGCCCTTAGAGACTAAGAAATAAAATAACAAGTAAATTTGTTAGTCTCAAAGGGCTGGTCTTCACTACCGGGGGGAAACGACTGAAGATACGCAACTTCAGCTACGTGAATAACGTAGCTGAAGTCAGCGTATCTTCAGACGACTTACCTGCTGTCCTCCAGGCAGCGGCAGTTGGCGGCGCGCTCCCCTGTCGACTCTGGCTTGCGCCTTGCGTCAAGCTGGAGTTACGGGAGTCGACGGGGCATCACGGGCGATCGATTTCTCACATCTTCATGAGATGTGAGAAATCGATCACTAACACATCGATTGCTGCCCGCCGATCCGGCAGATAATGAAGACCTACCCTAAGGTGCCACAAGTACTCCTGTTCTTTTTACGGATATAGACTAAAATGGCTGCTATTCTGTTCATTCTCTCTGAAGCATCTGGCACTGGCCACTGTCAGAGACAGAATACTGGACTAGATAGACCACTGGTCTGACCCAGAATGGTCAGGTAAAGAAAGGCATGACACTTATTGTCTATGTAGGACTGAACTTAGGTTGGGGTATTGCCCTACTAATATCAGGCATTGAAAATTCATTGGTTTTACTATGCAGTAGCATAACAGCTCTAGCGCTAGCTATATTGTACATTATACCATTTCTGAGAACTGCTTCTCAGGTTGGAATGTTATTTCTCTCACCAGCTACAAGTATACTTAAAATATTTAAAAAAGAAAAGAAATAGCGGTAACACTGTTATTCAAGTCTTGACATTGGAGTCACAAGATAATAGGGTGAAGTTTTCAGAAGTGGGAGCCTAATCGAAAGCTCCTAAATCTATTTTTAGGCACTTATGGTGACATTTTCAAACTGTTTAAAGACTTGAGATACTTAATTCCATTGGAATTGACACCCATATCTCTTATGAAGCTTTGAAAATCTCAGTCCTACATAAGTAGCGTGATTTTTCAAAGGTGCTTAGTGTCCCACCAGGCTCTTAAAGCCTACGGAAAATGTTGCGTGCTCAGGACCTGTGAAAGTCAGGCTGTTTATGTTGGTGCCTAAACATGGATTTAGGTTCTTAACTGTGACTGGATTTTTCAAAGGTCTGTAAGGAAGTTAGGTATTTAAATCCCACTGACTTTCATCAAGAGACAGTTGCCTTTGAAAATTCCAACCTATATCTCTCTGTATTACTAGAAATCCAGGATTTCCGAAAACAATGTTCTAAGACACATTTCTTAATCAAAGACCTAGGTACAGTGTTTGTGAAAATTCACACAATTCTTTCAGGGACAAGTGTGAATAAGAAAAGACAGCTCAATTTCCCAACAAAAAGTCTGTTAAAAAAAATAAAAGAAGCTCAGACAAAATCTCACTTTTCGAAAGTATTGGTCATTGTTTATAAGAAAAGAAATGGACTTCAATACATCATTTCTTGTCCATATTAAGATTCCAGTTGTGAGTCAATAGATGTTTGTAATTGACTCTTTCAATTCTGGCACCCCAATGAAATTTTAATATGCCTTTCTACACCTCTACAGATGAGACATCATTGCACCAGTTAGCTAGGTTGCAGTCTTGTTAACTGGGTAACTGAATTTGACAACAAATAGAATTGTAGTGAGGTGGTGTGGCTGCTCTCCAAACCAGAGCGGGAGGAACCACTCTCTCTGCCCAGGTGGATGAAGTCTGGCTGGGCTCAACCCTCCCATTGGAAGTTGAGAGGCGGGGCAGGAAGTACAAAAGGTGCAGCCCCTAGCTCATTTGGAGCCAAGCCAGGGAAGGAGATAGACATGCCTTGCTAGCTGCAGCCCGCTGATCCTGCAGCCAAGCCAGGTGGCACTCTAGACCTGGAGAGGACCAAGGCTGGGAGGAGCTGGCAGGACTGCTGGTGGCTGAGTACCCTGATGAAGCAGAGTATCCTGAGAACATGGAGCTCGATCTTGAACTTTTGTAAGAAGTAGCCCAGGGAAAACAGACTTCAGACCACCCTGCCACTGTCTGGGCCCTGGGCTGGGACACGATGGAGTCAGGCAGGCCTGTGTCCCCCTACCCAAGCCACCCCACCCTAGACTGCTTGCTAGCTCTCTCCTGCCTGGAGATTAGAGCTCATAAACTGCTTGCTAGGTCTCCCCTGCCTAAGGGTGAGAGCCCATAGACTGCATTATTGTGCTTCCTGATTATGTGCCTAAGTCTATAGGAGTCTTGTTACCCAGCCCTGTCTGAGGACCTAGGGCCTATTGACTGTTTGGGGTTCCACCCTTTTACGAAGGCTTGGGCAATAATGCCTACTCTGCTAATTCCCCTGACATTAAACCATGATCCCAGTGACGCAGTGACATAGTGTGACCTCCCTTTGACCGAGGGGAAGTGATGACCGCGACACCACTACACTTGGTGGAGAATGTGGACAGTGACCCTACCCTTGTGCTAAGGGATTTAGAGTGAGTCACATGAAAAGCATCCCTGAGACGATGTTGGAGATGGACACGCTCATTAAGTTCCTGGCAGAAAGCCAGCAACAGCAACAGATGGTCCAGCTCCAGCAACAGCAGCAACTAGAGAAGCATCTGGGGCCCAACAGCAGCAGCTACTCCAGGAGTTAGGAGCCCAGCACCGCAAGCAACAGCAGCAGTGTCTTCAGCAACTCATGGTCCTGTTGCTTCACCCTAGTGGGGTCCGGCCCAGTGGAGCAAACAACCCACTCGTCTCCACCGTACTGGTCTGCCTGGCCAAGATGGGGCCCAAAGACGACCCAGAGGCCTATCTTATAACCTTTAAGCAGGTTGCCTCAGTGGCAGGGTGGCCCCCCAATCAGCGGGCCACCATCCTCACTCTGTACCTGACAGCGGTGGCTCAGATGGCCAACCGGGGGCTCCCAGATGATTAGGCCCAGGACTATAGCCAAGTGAAAGTTGCCATTCTTGATGCCCTGGACATCACTCCAGAGACCTTTTGGTGACAGTTCCAGGGGAGAGTCTACCCACTGAGCACCCAACCCCAGCTATGGCCTAGGAATTTAAGGACGCTTGCTGGCAGTGGTTGCAGCCTGAACGATGGACTGCGAATGAGGTCGCTGAGCAAATTGTACTTGAACATTTAGTGCATATACTCTCGACCTGAGGAAGGGCCTGTGTTTTGTGGCACTGGCCAGTGACCCTGAGAATGCCCGTCACTCTGATGGACGACTTCCTAGCCATTGAGACTCCAGGTGGGCTAGGAGCATGTGTCCCACCTTCGGGACCAGGTCCAGGGCTGAGGGTGAACCCAAACCCTGAAGGCAGGATAGTTGTGTTACCCTTTCCAGACTATATCACTTCATCTGGATACCGCTTAGCCTCCACAGGGCCCCAGCGACCTTTCAGCACTTGATGGACCACATCCTACAACCACACACTGAGTATGCCGTGGCCTACTTGGATGATGTTATGATCTCTGTCCGCCATTGGAAAGATCACCTAAATCAGGTGGTGGCTGTTCTCCAAGCACTGTGTGCCATCAGACTTACCACAAATCCCAAGAAATGCCAGATTGGGAGGCAAGAGATTACATACTTGGGGTACACCCTGGGCAAAGGGCAGGTACAGCCACTCATTGAAAAGTCCAAGCACTCCAGGACTACCCAACCCAAATGACAAAGAGGCAGATGTGTCAGTTCTTGGTCTTGGCCAGGTGTTACTGGTGGTTTGTACCTCACTTCGTGTCCATTGCTACCCCACTAACGGGGCTCCTAACTAAAGACAGCTCCTACCAAATTCGCTGGTCGGACAAGTGTGAGGAAGTTTTTTGGGCCCTGAAGGAGTCTGTGTAGCAAGCCAGTGTTATTCAGTCTCGACTTCAAACAAGAATTCATTGTCCAGACCAATGCTTCGGTATAGTCCTTTCTCAGGAGGTAGGAGGCAAGGAGTACCCATAAACTATCTCAATCGGAAGCTGTTCCCAAGAGAAAGAAACTCTTCCATCACTGAGAAAGAGGCCCTCACTGTCAAATAGGCAGTTAAAGCTCTCACGTACTACCTTCTCGGGCCCCCTTTTGTGCTGGTTACTGACCACTAGCCCCTGAAATGGCTCAACACAAGGAAGAACTCCAACATCAGGCTAATGCGTTGGTATCTCACCATACAACCTTATGCCTTCACTGTCTGCCACCGGGCAGGGAAGGACAAAGCCAGCACAGAATTTCTGTCCTGCCTGGGGAAAGTGAAGATGCCAGCTCTGAGGATTGGGAGTGGGACTTGAGTGGAGAAGTGTAGTGAGGTGGTGTTGGTGGTGGTGTTGTGGCTTAACAGCTGGTCAGCATGTTGCAAGAGGATCCCCATTGGCCCAGTAGCAGGACACCCCGCCACTGTTACTGCCCTAGGTTTTGATGCAGTGGAGCCGGGCAGGCCTGTGTCCCCCTACCTCTGCCACCCCACCCCTGGGGTAGCAACCTCCCCACCGTAGAATGCTTGCTAGCTCTCCCCTACCTAAAAATTAGAGCTCATAGACTGCTTTATTGTGCTGCATGCTTACAGGCCTGAGCCTATAGACTGCTCGTTAGCCCAGCCCTACCTGAGGGCTAAGGCCTATTGACTGTTTGAGGTTCCACCCTGTTATGAAGGCCGGGGCAATAACACCTACTTTGCTAATTCCCCTGACATTAGACCATGATACTGGTGATAAAGTGAGGCAGTATCGCCTGCCCCCAACCCAGAGCGGGAGGGATGACCACAATATCACTACAAGAATGTAGAATGAAGCTGCAGCAAGTGAAACACTGTATAACGCACTTAGCATTATAAAATTACCTCGATGTTATCTTTTTGATGATAATCAAGGCTTTGGGCATAATCATTTACACTAAGTGCTCTTCACAGCCACTTTAAGGCCTCTTTACACTTGCAGAGTGAAGTACGTGAAGTCCAATTTATTCATGTGTCATGTATGAATACAGGTGACAGCATAGCAGAATCTTCATCAGCATTCTTGATCCATCACTAACTTCCACACTCAGCAGCTGACCTCCCAGTGATCTGATGCACACTATCTATCTATCTCCTTATTGGTTGTCCTCTACTAAAATGACCTGTCACGATTCCTTCCATGTTAATTTTCTTCTTTGAGTGACTGCTCTTTTGTATTCCGCAATAGGTGTGCATGCCTGCCACGTGCACCAGTGTTAGAAGTTTTTCCCCTAGCAGTACCCATAGGGGAGCACCCCTAGTGACCCCTGGAGTGACGCCTCCACTGTGTGGTATAACAGGCCCTGCACATTCCCCCCACCCTCAATTCCTTCTTGCCGCCAGTGAAGGTGCTTTGGAACTACTCTGCTCCAGCTTTGCTGTAGCTTGTCCCCAGAACTCTTGTTCATTCAGTGTATGATATCTGTAATTAGTAGTTTGATTAGGTTTAGTTTAGTTTAGCTAGTGCACCCGGGCTGGGGCATGCCCCGCGCACCCCAGGTTTAAGTCGTGTAACACTTGTAGGCAACTGATGCCAGTGAGTGATCCGCCTAAACTGGGGCTTATGCTCATCCACTCCATCCTGCCACAGATAAATGCTTTCTGAGAGGGGAAATCCCAGACCGTGGCTCCTCTACCACCCACCCTGGCTATCTCTTCACCAGCTCCATTTCTCCTATTGCCTGAACTCTCCTCTCACCCTGCAGCCATTTCTCACTCTGCCATTCAGTTCAGGTGCATCCCAGCACATCACACATGCTACAAGCTAGGCAGGCAAATGTTCCCGGCACACACCCTGCCAGAAGGCCCACTGTAGAACAAACTGAAATTTCAGGCCAAAGGTCCCCATAGTCTGTAAGCATTGGTAATGGCCACCATCACACTAAGCACCAGTTTGCCCCTCCCCTGAGCCTTATGTTGATTTGGTGCCCAGCTGAGCTGACTGGGGTAGTTATAAGGGTCTCCCCAGCCTCACTCCAGTACAGGAGTGTTTACAGCAGCCAGCAGTGACAGGCAGAGCAAGATTCCCATGGGCCTAGAAGTCTCTGGCAGGGTTGGGAGGGAAAGACCAAGAGCTACCAGTCAAATAGTGAGGTTAGTAGGAAAGGGGTATAAGATTGAGTGGAGGGTCTGTGAAACTCTGTGCAAATTCTACCCCCACTGCAGTCAGAGCATGGGCTGCTAGAGGGCTTGAGTGTGATCCCTTGCAGATGAACTGCTCCTGGGGGTAGCCATTAAGGGATCAGCCTGACTCCTGCACAGGAGCAAATCTTCTAACAGCGAGCAGCCTGCCTCACACACCCTGACTGCTAAGGTCTATAAACACTTCAGCTTGTAATTAAGTACTCTTGTGCTGGTTGGTTAGGCTGTACACTCCAGAGCATGGGAGAGGAATGACTCAGATTGAAATAGGCCCTTCCCAGCTAAGGACATGCAGGCTGGATTGGTAACAAGCTGCCCTGGATTTCTCTTTTCCATGACAGTGTGTTGCATTAAGTTTGGTTAATCTGCAGTAGCCAGAGAAACGTCCGGGGGCAACCTTCAGGGCTGGAGCCATCAGTGTAAGAGGGGTGCAACCCACTGGGGCTAAAGATTGTCACAAGTGGTCTCTGGTCAGAATCCTGCCCTCTGTCTTTTGTAAAGCCTTGGGCCCTCACAACACTGCAGAGAGAAAGGGAAAGGTATTTGCTCATTTTGCAGTTAATTTCAGTCTTTAATTCAGAAAGATTATATAATCCTTTTATGGCAAGGTAGTGTTAGTAGAATCAATTAGTCTTTCTCACAGCAGCTTATGTTTCTCTCTTAGGGGACCACTACTTAACTCAGGTGTTGGAAGAGCTGGTGGTATTAGTTGCTAATGAGCTGGATTATTTAAAGTGATTGAATAGTAATAATATTAATTATCTGTGGGATAGCTTTAGCTTTCCATTATAAAACTAATTTTCAGTTCATTCACTTTATCAAGAAAAAAACACAAAAGAACCAGTTCCCCGTAATGTCATCACTCATGCATGGGTAGATTTTTATTTTTATTTTTGAGGTGGGAGGAAAAAGATGTCTCAAAAGGGTTACATTTATCAAAAAAAATATCCTTGTCGTTGCATATATTTTTGCAGGTTTTATGGCGCAAAGTTCAAAGTAATAAATATGAAGCAAATTTCAAAGTCTGCAACCCTCTTCAAAAAAGTTTATTCAGTAAAGAAAACATGCAGGAGATCTGCCACATTGTTTGATAATGTTTTATTCTAAATAGGGAGAAAACACAAAAACTGCAACAGCTTACCACACAGTGAAGCTGATTATAAAGTACCCCTCTGCCTCATGACTTTTGACTGAATACAATTGAGAAGTACTGTTAGGTAGTTTTCCTTCTGAAAACAGAATACAATAAATGGCATTTTTCTTTGTTCTTTATCGGTGCCTACTTTTTAAATAAGCTAAAAATAAATTTCTGATTCTTAATACTTAGAAAGAATCTCTTGATCTATCATATGCCTGGCTTCATAATTGCTATATCTGTTTGTGTAGCCATTTGTGGATATTATAATAGAGAGATCACTAAAACAAACATCTTTCCGCTTGAGTATACTAATGTATTTAAATGCTGTACTATAATAATGCTATATAATTTATAACTTTTCCTGGTGTGTAATATCTGCCTTTGTGTTGTGAATTAGCAGTTTCTTTAGATCTATTTACAGATTCCTTTTAAAATACAAAATTGAGTTCATAAATAAAAAATACTAGTAGACAATATCACACAACATTAAATAATATTTCCCTGTGTTCAAAATGGACAATGATTACTAGAACATCCGTTGAAATTTGAACCTAGATCAATACCGACTAGATAATCCATGTATTTCACACACAAATTAGTTACCCAATTGCATTTGTATGTATGCTGCTCATTGTTTAATTATGTAACAACTCACTTACTGCAAACCCACAATCGTCACCATTATTTTTATTTAGTAGGCAGCATTTTTGGCTAGAGAGTTGTCATAAGTGTGAAGTAGCCTAGAATTATTGTTTACCTGTAAGGGGTTAAGCTAAAGGTAACCTGAGAGGTGGACAACTGACCAATGAGAAATTTCTCAGGAGACAAAGGATTTTAAGTTTCAGTTTCTCTCTGGCTCTCTGTTCACCTTGGCTATGGGATGAACACAGCTATGTCTTTCACTGTAACTATAAGATTCTATCAAGTACTGTAGTCAGTAAGTTTACCTTCTTTTTATCACTTGGAGGGTTCTCAGTGGTGAGTGTTGGCTGGGTGCTTCTGAATATTGTAAGCTTCAGCAGAGATATCAACAGTGGGAGAAAATTGCCTTGGGGCAGAGGTTTGGTTTCTGAATCCTTTTGTTGATTATGGTAGATGCTGTTCTATTGATGGTTATAAGGGATTTATTCCTTTCTTTTTTTTTCTTTTATTTATTTATTTATTTATTCCTTTCTTTTATTAAAATCTTTCTTTTAAGAAGCTGACTGCTTGTTTTCCGTTGTGTAAGATTCTGGTTTTGGATCGGGCACGTCTCGCAGGATCAGGCAAGCTTTGTTTTTTTTATTCTCTCAAGCTTCCCAGGGAAGGAAGAAGTTTGGGGGGGTTAGTGGAAAGAGAAAGAAGGGTCCCAAACTACCCTAGACCTAGTTTGGTGGTGGCAGCATACCAGGTCCAGATACAGAAGAAGTTGTGTTCTGGGGAAAAACATTTTAACCCAAGCTGGTAAAATAAGCTTGGGGGAGGTATTTCTTTTTTCATGCGGGTCCCCACATCTGTACCCTAGAGTTCAGAGTGGGGAGGAAATCCTGACAAGAGTAATGGTACACAAGGGAACATTTATAATAGTTCCATGTGATTGATTGTAGAATAAAGTTGGCCAATTGAAAATGGAGACAAGTCTGTAGCCACCTAGGATTTAATGGTTTTCATTATGCTACACTTCGTGGGCTTTTGGAAATTCATGGTAGCTGTGGGATAGGACTCAAATCTCCTTTCCTTAGACAAATCATGTCTACTTAGATTATGTCTACACTGTGAGCTGGGGGTGTGATTCCCAGCTGGAGGGGACACCCACACCCTAGCTCTAATTGAGCAAGTACACTCCAGATACAGTGTAGCCATGGCAGCACAAGTGGTGGGAAGGGCTAGCTGCTCCAAGTACAGACCCATCCAAGACCCTAGGCACATATCAAGGTGGCTGGCCCATCCACCACTCAGACTGCCATGGCTACACTACCTCATGTGTTAGCTCAGTTGGAGCTGGTGTAGATATGTCCCCCTCAGCTGGGAATCATGATCAAAATGTAGATATACCTTTTTTGTGTCAAAGTGACTCACCAGCCAGTACACTTGTGGCTATGTGCAGCATTTTTTCCTCTGTAGTCCTGCCAACCAGGTTTGCTTGTGGTCCCCCTTTGCCTTGTGATTCAGCCCTCCAGCCAGGTCACTTTTGGTCTCACCACTTTCAGGATAAGCCAGTGGTTTTCACCCAATATTCCCAGAATCTCTCAGCAGATTGACAACCCTGGTCCAGGCCCACTAGTCCTTCTGCCCAGGAGGTTTTCTGCTTATCTTCCCATTGAGGCTGCAGGAGAAGCCAGTACCTCCCTTTACTGTGGGGTCTCTGGCCCAGGGATCCTTGTAGTAGGTGGTTAAGAGCAATCTTGTCAGACCTCTTGCTTCTTCCCAGGGCGACTTCCTATGTTTGGTAACCTTTTCCTCAGGAGGCTCATTCTCAGTGAGGGTCTGCCCTAGGATCAAGCCACTAGTCTCAGTTCTCAAGGTAACAAAGGAAAGGAAGCTAAATTAACAGAAATAAGGAGTGGCACCAGCTCTCTGTCCTACCAGGATCCTCCAGCTATCTGTCCTAGTTCTGTGCTTACAGACCACCTAAAGTAGCTTGGCTCATTTCTGTGTTCCTTTCAGGGAGCTGAAGATAAGTTCTGCCCACTTCCCCAGGCTAGGCACTTCTGAACAGAGCTTCTCCCTTTTAAGACTCCTTCTCCAAGATTAGCATGAATCATATGTGTGGTAGGGCTGCCTGACCACACAGTTACTCTAATTCCTCCTTACCCAGTAAAGGATTTGTAAACCCCCACTACACACTTCAGGAAAATCCCCAGTAGTTGATAGCAGTTGTGTTAATATGGTAATTCAGTTCAACATGTCTGACTCTAAGAAACATGGTAAGCATGCATACCAATTTATTACACAATAAATGCTCTAACAGTCTGCTTGTTTCAATTTACTACATATTGGATAGTGTATCTGCTATATTAGCAACTAAAAACTAAGGAAGAAAAAGAAAAGGTGATTAAAGCTGAAAATTATTCAGCAGAACATAAAGAGATAACATTCAAGCATTAGTAAAGAAAGATGTTATGCTAAAGTATGTCAGATTAATTTTGGTTCCAGATTATTTCACTACATCCTATTAGAAGGATGTTTCTTTTTGGTCTGGTACTGATTCAATCGAAAAAAATTGAGAGTACAGTATGTCACAAGCCTTTTTGAGCTCCTTCCAGTTTCCTTTGGGAAATTAAGGAAAAAATTAAAATCAGGAAGCGGTGAACTGTTTCTTCTCATTTCTACTGAACTTAGAAAGTGATGAATTGATTTGTTCTTCTTTATCCACTTATACAAGTAAAATATTGTGTAAATCTCATTTCCAGATGCCTGTTAGGCAGAAGCAGTGATATGACAGTCTACTGCAGGTCTAAATGAGCCAAAGCACCTGACCTCAGCTATGAGAGCTAAATAGGAGAGATTCAAACTCATGTACATGCAACCACACCAGCAAATACCAAATTCAATATTTAATAAAACAAATTGAAAAAGGGGATGTGAACAGATATTGGACATCTCAGGAATAATGGAACTTTGATCATATAAGTCTGATTTATGTATCAGGATTCTCAGACTGCTAGAAGCGTTACGCTACAGAGGCATAAAGAGTATTGCATAATTATTATGCACAGGGTAAACACGTCCTCAAAGTTCAGCAGTATTCAAATATAGGCATTTGTTTCAGGAAGATTTCTTGGTAAAAGTGGTCATGTTACTAATCTAGAGAAACAGACTGCTTATTTCAAGGGTAAGTAGATTTCCCTAAGCAATGAAATATTAAATTCATCTTAGAACCGTAGGGTTAGAAGGGACCGCAAAAGTCATTTAGTCTAATTCCCTGCCACGATGCAGGATTGGCATCCTGTGTGTTGCAGTGGTGGTATCAGACACCTATCGTTCACATACTATCAGGTCAACAGGTGGTTGCACAACAAACAAAATGCTATGATTTGTCCATGTGAGAGACTGTAGGATGCTTACCATGCTTTATCCAGATGTTGCTATGCTATCCTGTGCTGGGAGTGTCTCTGTGTCACTTCCAGATTCCCCTTCATTCTTACAGGGCCCTACCTCACAGCCATAATCCTTTAACCAACACTGATTGGTTATTGGGCACAGGTTACTGTTGAGTGATATGAAATATTCCTTCCCCTCTGCCCCAATGGCCTCCACACTCCTGGCCCCAGGACCAAGAGAATGAGGCTCAGAATAGCCATGGATTGCAGCTGCACACACTGCGCAGTGTGCAGGGAAGCTGTGTGTTCCAATGGCTGGAGCATGAGACAGTCTCAAAAGCTCTGGGCTTTATTTCCAGCTATGGCATGGATTGCTTTGTGGCCTTGGGTACTTCACTTTCTTCCTTGGGAAACTGAGGCATAGGAGTTATGATACTCATTTTTGTGAAGTACTTTGAGTTTTCTGGAGGATGAGTGATTATTATACAACTAATCCCTTTTTGCTTCACAGATGTCTTTATACCAGTGCATGCGAGTTTACACCTACTATCACTCCAAGCTTGAGATCTGAACGTTATAGCCAAGTTTCAAGTGAAATACATGTAGTACATGAATTTCACCTGTTTTTGAGGTAAGACAGTTCAATAAGGCTTGCCCAAAACTGGGTCCAGGATCACAAAATTTAGCAAGCCTTTCAGACATGGGCCTATCTGAAAATTAGGATTGGCATAAAGAAAGAAAAAAATCAAGTTTTCCTTGATTTTATTGTGTCTTTTCCTCTTTACACAAGATAATATGAAGGAGCCATAATGGGATTTAGATTGTTATATTTACTGAATATATACAACTGCAAGATTTAGCTAAGCATCCACTGCTACTCTGGTTGCATTCTGGCAGCTTCCCAAATCACACAATATGGAAAGCACCATCTTACGTTGACATGTTTCCAATTAGTATTATGTTTTTAAAGATAATGGTGCAATAAAACCCAACTTACTTTTCAGGTTTGAGCCTCTCGGTCCGTTACAGAAAATGTATTTAGTAGAGATCCAGTGGGCAACACTTTGAATAATGCACCAAATTTTGTTTAAAAAAATAATTAAGCAAACAAAAACTACTGTCGTACTTACATTCAAAGATGAAATAGCATATCAATGGGTGATCAATCCACTAACAAAGTGAAGTATGGCCTTATAATCCTGGAACCTAATGTCTGATGTTCACTGGAACTTCCCCACAATTTAGCAAAACTACTCCTTTAATACTAAATTAACATAAAACTGTACTTTACCATAATTCAGTTTTTCCACTTTCTTTACATTGCCCATTATTTAAATTAATGTCTGCACCAATGTTCTTCTCATACTATTAATAAATAGCATTTTAATAAAATTCACAATTCTCACAAACATACATTAAAATCTTGCTTAAGCTATTTATAAATAAAATGGTAACACAACTGAGTCATGTCCTTGCTAACTCTTACTTTCTCACTACACACTCTCTCCAACTTATCTCTAACTTTCTCACACTAGCAACTTCAGTTTCCCATACTCTTCTACACTTAAGCCCCAAACCTAATTTCTACTTATTTCTTAAGCCTCAAACCATCCTATAGGCTACACACTAGGGGGTTCACAGACTAGTGAGAGATACTACACTATTTTCATGCACTACAGGTTTCATTGCAAACATTTCATACAAGTCTAGTATAGAAGTAATTTGTAGCTCTGTTTTTGGCCACCATCTCTTATGGCTAGATCTTTGAAACCCTATGCAAACGTTTGCTGGTATCATAGCAAATGGTGCCACCTCTCAGTTTTCAGGTGGAAGGAAGCTGTGTGGGCCATGGCGCAGAGTCTGGGAATGAGGTAGTTTGGGATGAATATGGCCTGAAAGACAGAGGCAACTTCAAATCTGCTGTAAAGATGTGCATTGACGTAAAGGGCATTATGACGGTTTACATCCAAGAAGGAACTTGGCCTTTTATTTCTTCCCCTTATGCAACTGTTTTTTTAAACACATGTGCTATTGCTAGCCAGTCTCAACAGCCATTTTAAAAAGAAGTTCACATCCCCTGAAATACATTCACTAAGAAAGGGCTGTCCTTGAACAGGATTCTAATGATACTAGTAAATGAAGAAATACAAAGTTTCTCTAGAATGACAAAAGAATGGTGGAATGAGTTGTATGGACTATACATGGTAAATGTTTCACATACAGAACACTAGCTATTAAAAATGGGGCAATTAACAGTAACATTTTACCTGGTAAGTGAATGTGTTTTAAAAATCCCAGATGATACCATTAATGCAATGTACTTATACAGCAGAGAATAAAGTGCAGTATTATTCCTCAATTAAATACTCTTCTAGACATGCAAATGCTTTTTCTGCTATCATCTCTGTAGTTTTACTTGTTTCTCCTCCTTAGTTTCAATTTTTTAACTTTCTCTATGTTGAGAATAAGAGAGGAGGTAGAAGAGCTAGGAGTACTGTACTGTACTTTCCTCTATGAAGTTTTGTCATTATGTGCCTACTTTTTGTAGCAAACAAGCCAATTTGTACTACAGTAAAAATGCAAACAGTTATTTACATACAATTCTATGTGGAAGTATTTAATTAACAAGATAATAGGGCTTTAGCTGAAGCTGAAAACTAGACGTATGTCTCCAATTGATATTGTAGTACAAGAAAAAATAAATGGCCAGAATAGCTCCACTGATTTCAAGGACAGCATTTTTCTAAAGTTACCACTGTACTATAACTGCAGTAGATCTATGCCATTAAACCCGCTGAGGATTTGGCCCCTAAACTTTTAGGGCTGCTTAGTGGCTCTTTGTTGCCATGCTTTCTCTCTGTGTTGCCACTCTAGCACTAAGAATATAAAATATCAACTTGGGGCAGAATACCACAGATTTCAGTGGGAATATTGCAGGAGTAAATGTAAGAGCTGAAGAGTTTGGCCTTAGACTGCAACTTAAGGGAACATTCTAGCCACTACACACATAACATGTCCTTGTTCTTATAAAGAGAGGATACCCTCCATAATTCCTCCTTTTCATGCTTAGTCATGTGAAAATAGACTGGAGCACAAAGAAGAATCAATTTGTGTTTACACTGAGTGTATTCCTATTCACAGGGATGAAAATATCAGGCCAACAATTGAAGCAGTTCAACTCTAGGATTTTGTTGATGCCATGGTAGGCAGAGCTGTTATGGTGATGAATCATGGTGGACCATGTGATATGGGGATCAGGCATGCTGTGTATGAGCCATTACAACTATTGTGTAACATTTGGGCAGTGTTTTTGCTCTTTAAAAACACCACTTTCCATTCCTCCTACTAAGAAGCACCAGCAACTACA
Organism: Dermatemys mawii; assembly: GCA_007922305.1. Classification (NCBI taxonomy): domain Eukaryota; kingdom Metazoa; phylum Chordata; order Testudines; family Dermatemydidae; genus Dermatemys; species Dermatemys mawii. The sequence goes on along the minus strand of ML677326.1, from coordinate 59,842,016 downwards.
ACTCTGATTGCTGCTTCTGTACATCTTAGGACAGGTCTAGACTTGAAAATGCTGCATCAGTGCAGCTGCATTGCTGTAGCACTTAAGTGAAGATGCTCCTATGCTGATGAGAGCTTCTACTGTTGGTGTAGTTAATCCACATCCATTAGAGGGGATAGCTATGTCAATGGGAGAAGCTCTCTCACTGATGTAGCACTGTCTATACTGGGGTTAGGTCATTATAACTGTTTCACACAGGAATGTGGATTTTTCACACCCAAGTGATTGATGTAAGGGCTTGGCTACACTTGCGAGTAATAAAGCTGCCCAGAGTGCTCTACCTTACTACCTGTCCGCACTGGCAAGGCATGCAGAGCACCCTGACTCCGCAGCTGGAGCGCTTGTGGTACTCCACCTCCCTGAGAGGAATAACATTTGTTGCACTCCTGCTGGAGCGCTGTGGTGCTCTGATTGGCCTCCGGAAGTGTCCCACAATGCCTGCTCTAGCCACTCTGGTCATCATTTTTGAACTATGATACCCTGTCCTCAGGAGACCAACCATCAGATCCGCCATTTTGGTTAACATACTTGGAGACTAGCTGGTCTGGTGCCAGAATAGGAATATGTGTCCCATCTGTTACCCCTCTGCAGTTAGGGAAATCCATTTGTGCAAAGCCAGCCACAATGTCCTGCACGTTACCCAGAGTCATGGTTCTTCTGAGCGGGATGTGATTAATGGCCCTGAAAACTTGCATCAACATGATTCCAACGATCAGCTTTCCCACTCCAAACTGGTTAGTGACCGATTGGTAGCTATCTGGACTTGCGAGCTTCCAGACTGCAATAGCCACCCGCTTCTCAGAAGCCCTGCACCCCATGCCCCTTTCCCAGAAGCCACAGCGCCAGAATGGGAAGAGGTGTCATATGGGATAGCTGCCCATAATGCACTTCTCCCAATGCCACTTCAAATGCCATGAATGTGGGTATGCCAGTGAGCTTGCAGCTGTCAGTGTGGACAGACTAGAGCACTTTCCCTGGTGCGCTCTCCAAAGGCTGGTTTAACCCAAAGTCCTCTACATCTGCAAGTGTAGCCAAGCCCTAAGTGTGTAGCGTAAATCTGCCCTTAGTAACTTTAGCACAGTATCTGCAGTGTTCCAGGTATTCCCTACAGTAGATCCATGAAGGTTTATTTAATACTACAGATGCTGATGTAAGCTTATCAATTTATCTAAGGTGAAATTGGCAAGATTTTCATGACAACTCTTGTAGTTACCATAATCCTCTTTGAACAGGGAGTAGTGCTCTAATGCTGCAAAATCTAATTCATTCCCATTGTTGTGTAATTCAGAAAATGTCTTTATAGCTATAAAAAAGACTATTGCTTTTTTGTGGCATTACAAAAAGGCAAGCACACTGCAGTTTTAAGGAGTTTGTGTAAATCGGGGTTTGCAGACTCTGTAATAAGAAAATGTACAGCCTAAAGCAATGCTACTAACTTCCTTCACAGAGCCATCTTAAGCTTTCTTCCATTCTCCCCTCAGACATCGCTCTCCCTCCCACCTTCAGTTAACAAGGCAACCACTCTTCTTGAAATTCAGTCTGAAAATACACATCTTCCATTAAAGCTCCTAATTTAATGTAACTAAGTTAGAAGTGCTATTATGCATAGATTTTTTTAAAATCCTAACTACCTTCCTTGCATCATCCAGAGCTTTGTGGCTTTGTGTTAGTGGCTGTTGTGTCCATTTACACTGTAAACTCTGTGAGGTAAGTACCAGGTCTGCCTCTGTTTTGTTTAGACCTGAGCATGCTGTCAACACTAAACACAAATGACAAGGACACTAAAATTATGTTGACTAAATCATGTCAGAGTCTGCTCACGCTCTCTTTCACATTGAGTCAGAGGCTATGAAATCAGTGACATTTTAGACTGTGGAAGGTTGCCAAAGAAAAGTGGTGGAAGACTGTCAGCTGAGCAATTTAAATAAGAATGACCCCAAGCTGTCAAAACACTGTCCAACCAGGTCCTGCCCTAGTTTGCATGGTCTATTAAGCCTGTTTAATCTGATAGTCTACGATTCAAATTTACATTTTGCATTGTGAAAATCTCCCCAGACCTCTGTTACTGTTTTCTGTAGCCAGTTGTTTTAGGCATTTGGCTTTACTCTACCACAGGTTTATATTAAAAATTATTAAAGCCTTTAAAATAGTTGGTCAAATGCAAGTGGTTTCCAGGACCCAGCCAAGAGAAAATACCAATGCTATTTCTCTCCATTATATTTTAAACAGGAGTGATGCAGCCAGGAGGATCTAGGTGCAAGGTTTTTTTACAGCATATAAATGGAAACAAGATTATTCTGTGCACCCAGGAGACTGTCTGCCTGTAGAGTAATTACATATCCCATCCTCAAATCAATCTTTTAGATATTTATGATTTTAAATGAGTAAAGTTCTTTGGCATCCTTTAGGAATAAAAGAGCGATCTGAAGTGAGATGTGCAAATGAAGGCAAATGTTAATCGTCATATTACTAATGTCGCTCTTTGGTTTTTGTAATGGGATTGCAGAGTCTGAGACTTCCTAGTGGGTTTTGTGTTGTTTGTTTTGTTTTTTGAGACCTGTCTTCTGGTCACTGCCCTGATCCCTGCAAGTGGATGAGCAGCTCCTCTACTCTTCATTTCTGCCTTTTACATGGGGATGTAAAAGCCCCTGATTCTCCCCTCCCTTTGGCTAAACTCAGGAACTTTGGTTTGTCACACATTGGAGAGGGTGAAACAGGTCAGGCACTGGAAGTTACAGTTTCTGGAAACTGAAAAGCTCAGATGAAAAGCTATTGATCTTCTTTTTGAAAGGCAATTCCTACAGAAAAAAAAATAGTACAATTGCAATACTGTTTTCTGGTCTGGTCACCTCACTACCAGAAAAAAAATTGGAGAGATTAAAAGTAGTAGAGAGAATCACAATAATTGTTAGATGGCTGGAGATTTGATTTGAGGAAAGGTCATCTCATATAGATAAAGCCACATCCTCAGATGGTTTAAATCTGTCAAATTCAACTGAAGTCAAGAATGCGCTATAGAGTGTGTGGGTGCGCATGAGCATCTCAGTCACAAAGTGGTCAACTCTAGCTTCTCTCACAGCAAGTGTAGCTCCCTGCTTCTCCCTTTACACACTGGCTATAAACTGCTCCAGGACTGGAATGTAACTTGTTTACATCACATTCTGGGGCTTCTTGTGTCCTGTGTAATGCTATACAATATTTGGTCAGGACTGGGGCCAAGACAAATTTCAGCTATCCACAAACAGGGCTGATATTGCCACTAAGTGGTTATAAGATAGGCAATTCGTTCCTTCCTGACTCCTACAGGAAGCAGCTTAAGGCCTGACTCATCAAGTTTGATTGCCCTTATCTTACCATACGTACCTACAAGCATTAGAAGTCAAACATCTCCAGTTCTTTTAAAAATCTAATTTTGAGTCTGTGGGTCAAATTCAGACAATATACCAAGTAAGTAAAAGTGACCTAAGCTCTGAAGATTAATATTGAAAAGTATTATGAGCCAGACATTCAGCTGCTATAACTTGATATAGCTATTTTGTAGTCAGAGCGCTACACTGATTTAAACCACCTGGTCATTTCTCGTGATGCTGTGCACAGTTATTGCTGAAGTCAAGAATGTCTCAATCTGCCTGTCTGTCCTGACTGAGAATCATCAAAAACAAAAGTCATCAGTGGCATTACTTTTAGCTGGCTTCAGAATGATCACATGGGAGCAACTGATGAAGCCATTCTGGGATCAGATGAGGAAGCTGGGATTCAGGAATCTTTAGCAAATATAGTTCTCAGACTGATCATTTAAAACGAGAAAGTGTACTGTTATGTAGTACATTCATACAACAAAGGTGTAAATGCTGCAGATCGATTATCTGGTACATAGAGATGTGAATGGATGAAAAAAAATTAAGAGAACATCCAAAACAGACACCAAGAACAAAAAGGACCAAAGAATTATCTACTATATGAATCACATTTAAATTAAAGAAAATGTATTGTGATGCAAAGCTGACCCATTGCAGATTCTTTCCATGTTCTATGGAGAAACCTGAAATTGTTGTAGTATAAAAACTGATTCTTAAATGAGGCAGTTAATTTGTCAGGAAAATGTTCCTTCATCTTGCATTCTTATTACTGTTTACTGGTGAAAGCATCTCAGCGTATCTAGGAATATGTCAATGAATTATTTATCAGGCACATGATTCAATTTACTCTAAAATGAAGAAAACTATGTTGCTCCTGTGGCAAATTTCTGGCACTGTTATGATGGGTCCCGCGCTTTCTCTTCTTGTGGGGGGTTCAGGGAGCTACTTCTTGCCCCTGAATAGGGTATTAACTGCCCCACTAGTATCCTAGAGGAGGGGGAGTGGAGAGGGAGGGACCCGGGCCCGCCCTCTACTCTGGGTCCCAGCCCAGGGGCCCTGAGGATAACGGTAAAACTATCTGAAGTAGCTATTCCTTCCCCTGGGCTACTTCCCTCTCCTACCCTTCAGTTTGTGGGGCTTCCTGCCCTCTCTCTACACAGGTCAAGTGTCTCTTTACCTAGGGTCTGGGTGGTCTTGGTTCCAAACTGTCCTCCAATTGTTCACTGCTCCAACTCCTCCAAACTGTTCACTGCTCCAACTCCTCCAAACTGCTCACTGCTCCAACTCTTCCAAACTGCTCACTGCTCCAACTCTTCCAAACTGCTCCAAACTGCTCACTGCTCCAACTCCTATCCTCCTCCCCTGTCTGCCTGAAGCAGGGGGTTTTGTTAGGTTCTTAGCAGGGCCTTAATTGATTGCAGGTGTTCCAATCAACCTGCAACCTTCCTTAGTCCACAGGGAGCCACGCCTCAATTAGCTCTGAGCTTACATATCTCCCCTCAAGCACTCTACCACAGCTCCCTGACCTTCCTCTATCACACTCCTTAATCTTAACACTAAATTAAAGGGATGCTGTCAGGTCCTTCATTCTCAAAGTGCAGTGTGCCTTTAAAGCATGCATTCTCCTAGGGGAGAGAAGTCTTTATTGTGATTGAGGGCTGGTGTATAGGGGGTCCCTGGTATACATCTCCCCTTAGCTGTTGTTTCAGACATGTCGCTCATCAACAGGGGAACGTGTTCTGATTTACGTTGGTCCTGATCTCCATATCTATCATTTGCACAGATCAGGACTGATGTGAATTGGAACATGTTCCCTACTGTTCAATACAGTACTGTACTTACGTCTGCCAGCCACATTCAAGGCTTATTACCAAAGGAGGACATTCTCCATGCTGATTAAGGAGACGGCAGGTGAAGGAAAGTCCAGTGTAAAGGAGTTTTGGAAGTCCTATAATATCTTGAATGACATGGAAAACATTGGCGCATCATGGGAAGAGGTCACTTCGCAATGTATGAACTGCACAACTGTGCATGGCCAGATGCTGTCCACAGCTTTGTGGGATTTGATGCCTTTCCTGCTCTCAAGCAAGAAATTGTCAATTTCGTGAAGGATGTCGGCCATGAGGAGGTGGAGGAGGAGGATGTACAGGAGTTCTTGGAGTCTCACGCTGAGCAACTGACAAATGAGGAACTGATTAAGCTGGACCAATAACAGATATTCAAGGAAAGCAAGGACAATGATGACAATGACCTAGGGCAGGAAGCCAAGAGTCTGACAACAAAGAATCTTTCCTGTTTCTTTAGATAGCTGGATGAGATGACAGAAATCATATAGAGCAGTGATCCTTTTCATGAACAGTCTGCCAAAGCCTCCAGGACTCTCAATTATACAATGGTTTGCTACAGGGAGATCTATCATTCAGAAATTCATGCAGGACTGTAGACATTGGTAAAATCCTTTTTAAAGACTTCTGCAACCAAAAAGCCAACCATGGAAAAGCCAGACCAAGAAAACCCAGCCACCACCCCTACCTAAGTTTAATATAATTGACAGTGTTTTATATTGTATCTCTGTACGGTATTAAAATGTTCTGTGTATTTGAATGGTGTTAGTAGGGTTCTACATTATTTTATTCAATGTTTGATGTGTAAAATGTGTACTGTATAGCCTGTCATTGTAAAAAGGTACACTGTTTAGGTACACTGTTTAGGCGAAAAGAGCATTATCATAAGTGAGTGTGGTGAAGTTGTGAATTCATCCCTTCCCCCACTTCCCTCTCCCTGCCTCCTCCCCACTCCACCCCCATTATTCTTATGCAGAAAAATTCCCTGGTATATGTTGTTTTGGTATCCATCACCCTTTTCAAGGACGCAACCCCAATGTATACAAGGGTGTGAAAAATCCACATCCCCTGAGATATGTGGTTATGCTAACCTAATCCCCAAGACAGACAGTGCTAGGTTGACAGAAGACCTAGCTCCTGCCTCTCAGGGAGGTGGATTAACTATAGGGCAGGAGAACCCATCCCACTGCTGTAATGGGTCTCTATGTGGAAGTGCTACAGCAGCACAGGTAGAATTTTAAGTGTAGAAATAGCCTTAGAAAAAAATCTGCAGCCTGAGCTGGGTAGATGTACAGGCAGAACAAGGAGATACTCCCCCTGGAGACTGTGGCTTTCTGATGGACCATGCAGAGCCCAAAGCAACTCAAAGGTAGTGGTTTGGGAGGAGAGAGAGTGAACAGTTCCTTTGGACCTGCCTTTGCTCCTATACAACCCACTGCCTTCATTCTGCCTTGCAGGAAGCCCTTGAGGAATGAAACAAATAATGAACATACAGAAGTGTTATATTATATATTTAGACAAATTATTACCTTTAAGTTCTTTGGGGCAGGGCCCAAATTTTTGTTATGTGTTTGTACAGAGCCTAGCACAACACCACAATCTTTAGGGTTACTGAAAGGCTCATATGTTTTCTCAGCAGATGAGATGAATAGAAGGATTTGGACAGTTTGCTGTGGGAGGTTACTAAATTATGGTGATGGAATTGCTTAGCTGGTTTGGGGAAAAAAGCAGATGGTTTTGAGTTAAATGAGTTAGTTTAGAACATAAGAACATAAGAACGGCCATACTGAGTCAGATCAAAGGTCCATGCAGCCCAATATCCTGTCTACTGACAGTGCCCAGTGCCAAGTGCCCTGGAGTGAGTGAACCTAACAAGTGATGATCAAGTGATCTGTCTCTTGCCATCCATCTCCACCCTTTGACGAACAGAGGCTAGGGACACCATTCCTTACCCATCCTGGCTAATAGCCATTAATGGACTTAACCTCCATGAATTTATCCAGTTCTCTTTTCCCTGTTATAGTCTTAGCCTTCACAGCCTCATCAGGCAAGGAGTTCCACAGATTGACTGTGTGCTGTGTGAAGAAGAACTTCCTTTTATTTGTTTTAAACCTGCTGCCCATTAATTTCATTTGGTGTCCCCTAGTTCTTATATTATGGGAACAAGTAAATAACTTTTCCTTATTCACTTTCTCCACACCACTCATGATTTTATATACCGTACCTCTATCATATCCCCCCTTAGTCTCCACTTTTCCAAACTGAAAAGTTCTAGAGTTTTTAATCTCCCTTCACATGGGACCTGTTCCAAACACTTTATGTGCACTGGTATTGATTTTTTGCTGTCCTATGTTTTAATATTTTAAAATCATGTTTACATATTTTAAAACATATTTATCAGCAGCTAGAAGATGAGAACCATTTAAAATATAATCTAAATAAGTTAAGAGACAGTTGCCTAACTGTATAAAGTTAACAATATTGTTAGAGTGGCTGGATATGCCAGCTAATTGCAATAGCCTAAAAACCTCTGACAGGAAGGATAAATGGTCTTCTACTTCTTTTGTTAGTGAGAGGCAATTGATCAGGACTGTAATGTAACTGGAAAGGAAAGAAAGATATGGAGGTCCAAAAAGCTAGAGTAAGAAAGAGACAGGTAGTGTAAAGTAAAGAGCTTAAGTAGTATGTTAGGTTATTTGTTTAGAAATGAAGGGAAACTAGGATACTGCAAACGTATAATTATTTCGGAGTAGGATTCCATGTTCTAGATTTTATTATTTTGACTATAGTTTGACTATAGTCACTGTGTCTGATTCTCCATGAATTTTGCTTCTTGTATGCTAGTTTACAAATTAGAGCCTTAATCATACAAATAATCATGGACATGCTTAACTTTAGACCTGTGAGAAGCTCTATTGACTTTATGCCCATGAATTGTTCCATTTAATTACTTGAGAGAATATTTGCAGGATCAGGACCTAAAATGTACACTTGTGCAAAATGGGTGTGACATGACTACATAAAGTATAAGACAGTGGGGAAAAATCAGGCCCAGAATCCCTGCATACAAATGGTCCATCCCAAGCTTGGGGAAAGGAGAGATTTTCTGATGACTTGTCTTAGATCACATAGAATACGTGTACACTACAGTGTAAGATCAGAGTTAGTAGAACTAAAATGAATAAACCTTGGATTTGTTAACCTTAGGCTTGATCATCTACCTCAGGTTACAAATTGTTGAATCCAGGGTCCCAACCTGGGACTCCAGCATCTATATTTCATTATGCAGGCCCAAGTCCATCTTATATCCTGGACTTCCTGTGCCCTCTCACAGTGTGGGTGCTCTAGCCCTTTGTTCATGGTGCAGTACAGGAAAACTTAACTGTTCAGAGGACTAAAAGGTGGCCTGTGGGATACTTTTGGCAGACTTCCAAAGCATGAGTCAAGTGTCTAAATTGCAAAGCAATAGAGATTGGATCCCAAGTCCCAACCTGAAAAGACTAAATGAGTGCATGGAAGTATATGGACTAAGAGTAGTGCAGTAACTGGGTGAAGGGAATTTGGTAAAGGTAAAGAGATGGCTGTGTAGTCTATTTTTGAAAGACATCAATGGAAAGTGGTCTTCATCTCTACAGTATTTACATCAGAATTATCATTCTCACACAATAACTCAATCATTTTTCCCCATTCAATTAGGTTTTTATTTGTATTCCTTTTTGAAACATTAATAAAAAGAGCAGAATGGCTGAGTTTTAGAGAACTAGGCCTAAAACAATTCCAGCAGTTGTTCCCACTGTTGCCTGCAGGTTCTCTTCTCCATGGATTGTCTCCCTCAGCATCTTATCTTTGCTGATGGTCCAGGTGACTCAACCTCATCAGTTTCATGCTGATCAATTCCTGACACATTTCAAATTTCTTTCTCAAATATGCCTGCTGTATACTCAGTGATTTTCTTAGGTGATGGTCTGACTTGGTTTTGAACATCCTCAAGGTTCAGGTAGCTTCCCTGAAGTTCTAAGGGTTCTTGATAGATTCCATAAAGTGCTACACAATCCATCTGTTCCAGCAGTATTGAAGAAAAAAGATATGTTCCTGCCACATCCTTTTCTTACGCTGTCAGTTAAATGCAATGAAGAGAAAGGTAGTCCAGTTCATGTACTTAACTTTATACACTGCGCACAATCCCATTAACTTCATCTTTGCAGGATCAGAGCCTATACTGTATATATCTTGGGCCTGATTCACCTCTCACACTTGGGTAAATCAAGAGTAACTGCATTATGTTAATGGTGTTAGGGTGCTGTAAAAGTGATGTGAGAGAAGAATCATCCTTGGTTTTGTGCAGAAAAGAAGGGAAAAAGCTATGTTAATAGCTACTGATATTGATCATCCCTTCCAACATATAGTGCACAGGAAACCAAAAGAGAGTAATCAAATGACAAGCAAGCACAGAAGAGAGTGTGGGAAGAGAAAAGCCTAAATATCACCCTTCCCCCACCACTCCAACAAACTGAGATGGCCTCTCAGTCCATTGTGTTTTGGAGGGATGGAATAACTGGGGACCAGCCATACTACATGACATTGTTTCCTGAAAACCAGAGGATTGTCCTGTAAAAAAATAAATGCATTTGGACAAATGTCCTCTGGCTGTGTGGCATCTCAAACCTTCCTCCTTGACAAGGCAATGTCTTGGAAACCTTTGTTCAGCTGTGCACATAACAGATGTTTCAATTCTCTGAGTCAATCCAAAATGAAAACTTTTCAGTTTTCTTAGCAAAATAAAAAAAACAAAAAAAGTTGTTTTACATTGACAGAGATGTTCTGTTTAACCCAAAATGAAATGTTTTGCTTTTAGATATTTTAACATAAAAAAATTAATTGAGGTAAATTCCAAAACAAAATATCATTTTGAAAGGAAAAATTGATTTTTTTCTAAAGGGTCAAAACAAAACATAAATTTTTAAAAAAGTTTGGGGGGCTGAAATTATTCACTGAATTTGACACTGAATTGCAGTTTTTTGAAGAATAAAATATTTGTTCAAAAATTTTACCCAGCTCAAAACACTTTAATGCATGGAGATTTTTGAATAACTTCCTTCTCCCATGCAGTTTTGTGAGGAAAGGAATGCCATTGTCAACCGTATAGAGAGGGAAATTAAAACCCATGTACATTTAAAAACCCTGTGAGTGTGGGGACTTGGACTGGAGCTTTTAGCAATTACTACAATGCAAATGAATAAATAACTGATTAGATACAGTTAAAAGAAACCTCATTTTTCAGCCTTATAGATTTCTGATACATGGAAATGTTGTGAGGTTACACATAATCATATTACAAACTAAGATGCTTCCACTTGCTCTCAGTAACCTTAAGAATGGCAAATGTCCAGCTGGGACATATTATTCAATGATACTTAAGGCCATGATCTTATATGGATTAAATAGTATGGTAATCAGGCAATGTACTGAGACATTGCTAGGTTTGAGAGCCCACTAATCTATTCAAAGAGAGAAAATATTGTAATGTATTATCAATGCCCCTATCCTGAGTGTCTTTGGCGAGTGCCCTTGAGATAGGGAAATTATAAATTTATGTCTATTGAAGGTGATATCTTAGGAAGAAATGTCAGGTTTTGAAAGCTACATACTACAAAGTGGATTTTTATCCCATACTTGATCTGCTAAAGGAACAGGATATATTCTAAAGTGGCTCACATATTTTCAGTTAATAAACAGTCCTTAGATACAAAAACAAGATGTGAAACAATTATAAAACAATAAACGTTATAGAACTTGAGAAGGTTGCACTTGGTCAAAAGATCTCTTCACTCAGTTCACTAGAGATATAGAACAGTTTGATCAGCTAATTTCTGCAGTGTAATATATATTCCCTCTCCCTAATAACTAGTCGCTCTTCCACATTCTTTCTAACTAGACATTTATATGTCCTTCATCACCATAGTCAAGTGTATAAGTGCTCAGTACTTCTTGTTAATGATAGTGACAGATATGAACATACATTTATGAGCCTATTTCTATCTATGTGTATTTGTAGTCATTTTCACCTAAGTACAGCAAGTGCACAGTGGCTATGAAATGCATCAAATCTACGCTGGTAGTATTTCACACCCATATTGCACATGTGTAAATAACTGCATAAGGAGGTAAACAGTGGGGAAAAAAATAAGGCTCTGCTAAGATGTTTTTAAAAATTTAAATTCAACTCCAACAGTAAAAGAAACAGCCACTCATATTTATCTCCCAAGTCTACCCTTCTCTCATATAGAGTAGAACAGATGTACTTTTTTCTGAATCACAAAATAATAGCAATTTTAGATTCAATTCAGTTGGCATGCAGTCATATAATTAATGACATTGTTTTTACATTGCATTATTATTAAACCCAAATTCTCTTACCCATTATAATTTATAATTATTGCTTATATAGCACATGATGTCTTAGCTCTCTAATGCTGGGCTAGTCTATCAACCCACACTGGACAGATTTTGACACATACCAGATGTGACTGACACTACTTTGAGTGTTTGTTTCATTTCTGCCAGTGCAGCTCAGAATGATTATATACTATGATAAATTTTAAGTGAGTTACACAAATATTCCAATAGCTATAAAAATTGCAAGTAACCCTTAACTTGATAAGGGTCTCAGGTGTCATTTGAACCTTGAATAAAATTAGAACATCATAACAAAAAAATTTGTTTCTGTCAACGTGGTCTCTCTCTGGCACCCTTTTATGGCCTCAGGCAGCCCTGTGAACAGTCCTTCACCTCACTTTCCCCTTTCCTCAGATTTGCTCCAAATGAGGATTTTACCAGTGCACCAACACTCCTCTATTGGGTCTGGTTTATTCACTTAAACTAAAAAGTGACACAAAGGCCTTCCCCTCAGCCTTAGGCTAGGCACAGGCCCAAGCTCCCTTGGTGTCTCATGTCCTTTCCTGCCTTGGCTTAGGCTACTCCCAGCCCTTCCTAGCAACTCCCCCTTGTTTTAGAGTCTTCCCTGTCTCACCTGCTCAGCTCTCTGAATGCAGCTTGCTGTTCCTTTGTGCTCTCTTCAGTAATCACGGCTGGTTGGGCCCAGGCCTCTGGACCACAAAGGAGCAAGCAACTCTGCTACAGTTCTATACAAACTTGTGTATGGCTCAGATCTGAATATAAGTTAGATAGTGGAGTTTAAAAACAAATAAACAAGACACACCCTACAACTAGCATGAACAACTGTTCAAGATGGAAGTTTTCATATTTACTAAGATTATTTGCACTTCAAACTAAGAAACTATTGCAAAGATACTGTATTTGATATTACCCTCATATTAGTTCTCAACATATTTACCATTGTAGGCCACAGCCAATACTATTTGTATGGCCCTGAGCATGTCACATGGGCTGCAACTTTGTGCTGAGTGGGCCACAAGCAGCCTCTGGGCTGCAGGTTGAGAAACACTGCCCTAACACCTTAGTTACAATATAGTTTTTAATCCATCTGTGAAACTAGTATCTTTCCTTAAGCACCTGTAAGATATGTGCTGTGCACAATTTTCTATTTTTGTTCAGTAGCTGATGAGATAATTAACTCACCTTTTTGATCCTCAATATAGAATAGCATTTGAATAGCCTTTAGGGAACATTTCAAATTACTAGGAGATTATTCTGCTGCTTCGGTGACAACATTTTTGTTACATTAGAGTTCTTTTGAGTGATTTGGTTTTTTAAAAAATCCCTTCCCTATTACACTGTAGAGCAACTTTTACAAGTTCTGAGTTCAAGAGAGGAATCTGTGCAACTTCATCCCTGGTAGCCCTTTGGCATTCCTTGCAGACCTAGACTCCAGCTGAGAATGGTCAGTGGCAGTTTTGGGTTTACAAGGAAACTTGGTAACTTGGATTGGTAATGGTTTTCATCTAACATTAACGTGGTGTAAGGTGCATGTTATTAAAACAAGAGGATAAGCAACCTTGTTTAAATTATCCTAAAAATATAGATGAAGGAGCAAAAGTGCCAACATAATGGTACCCTGACTCATTTTAGTTCTATTTCCATTCTATTCAAACTTCCCTGAGCCTTAATCACAAGACTATCCTTCCTCCAGTATTTACTGCAAAAATCTCTGTTTAGTTAGTTTTAGAACAGCCTAAGAGGCTATACCTTCCACCACTTTAGAAGTCTTCTCCCAAAAGAGCAGAAATGATGTCATGTTAGGATTTAGTCTCTGATGCATGACAATGTGCATTTCTCGTGAAAAGAAGCTTTTGTACAAGCAATGTGTGGGATGGGTAAAGTGCTGAAAGGCAAGAGAGGCCTCTTATGACTAAGGAAATTCCAAAAGCATGCTAAATGATTCAGTAGCTGAGGGGGTTCACTGGTCTGCCTTTGCATAATAAAGTATGGGTGGTGGAAGAACAGGGAAAATAGGAAGGAAGGATTGCGAGTTCATTATCTCTTGCATAGTGAATGTGGATAGAAAGTTGCCTTCTGACTTCATAGTTATCCAGTCTTCTTTTCTCCCCATCCTGGCAGAGAGGCTTATGTTCCCTTTCGGTTCATCCACACTTTACAAATAACATATTAGGTTACAATCGTCTCTTCATATGGTTAAAGCATAGCACTGTTCTGCAGCATGGGAGGCATCCAGCTATAGAACTGCTGTGATGCTTCCTTGGGGTACCCAGGGCTGTAAAGCACCTCACTACTACTTGCCCTTAATGTGAGGCCTTGTCTGTGACTGACTCTGAGTCAGATTCCCAACCTCACTGACAACACAAGCACTTCCTTCCATACCTCACAGATCCTACTGTCGCTCTGCTGGTTAACAACAGGCACAGTTCAGTCATCAGAGCATCTCCTTGGACCAGACCCTGGTCCACTGGATCCTCACCATATTCACTGCTTCACTGCTTCCAAAGAAACAGTATACCCCAGCTTACCAGTTCCACCTCAGACTACTGCTACACTTAACTCACAGCACTTAGATTTGCCTATAGTGAAATCAAGTATAGGGATACAACTAGTAACAAGTAGATGTACTGGAAACAAATGGTTACATATAAAATAAAATAATAAATACTCCATTTTAGAGCCGAGAGTTCATTAACAAGATACTCCCATATCTAATCCTCACTTGAAATGCTTGCAGTGCTTTACAGAAAGGCAGGGTGTGAATCTTCTTTCATGTGAACGCTGTCAATTTGACGTCTAGGTGCAGGAGTCAGTGTGTCTCTTTGCATTTCAAGATATATCAGACAAATCCTTTGTCCTGATTCATAAACAGAACACTTCCCCAGTGCTGTTTGCTTCTTCTTACAGATTTCCTCTTTTGTAGGTTTCACAATCTGTCAGTTCGCACCTGACTCAGTGCAAATAGGCATATGGCCTGAAGCATATGATATAGACGTGGTCAGCCAGAGAGATATGTATCAGTTACCTCCTACCTGAGAGAAACTTCTTCAGAGTATGTACCTTTCTGGTGACTTACCTTAACTCTAAGACCTTAAGCACATAGTATTCAGTATAGAATGATTTGCTATGATTATGATGACCAGTAGTCTACTAGCTCTTGGTAGAGACCTCACATCCCATCCTTTGGTGAACTACCATGCAGATATCCAACCCAGGGGATCCCTATAAAACCCTATTACCTCCATGACCTCTGCCAACTGGCACCAAGGGTCTCTAGGTCACAACTGTCCTTGAAATGCTATAGCCCAGAGGTTCTCCTTCATCTCAACTCCCCCGCAAAGTCCAATTACCATTGCACCCAGAGCCCCCCTCCCAACAAGCCCCTGTGCATCCAAATCCCTCCCTCTGCACCCAGATTGCCCCACACAGAACCCTCAACCCACACCTGGATCTGTCCCTCCCCCTCACTAAGCCCCTCCACACTTGGATCCTGCTTTGCTGAGCCTGCCTGCCCACACCTGGTGCACCTGATATGGAGGAGCAGGGCCCTGGGGTGTTTCTGGGGCAAGCCTGTTCCTTGGCCTGTGTTAAAGTAGAGTTCAGCCTCGAGAGTGGGGGTGCAGCCAGTGCCCCAGAGCCTACACTAGGGTGACCAGATAGCAAGTGTGAAAAATCAGAATGAGGGTGGGGGTAATAGGTGCCTATATAAGAAACAGGCCCAAATATCGGGACATCTGGTCACCCTAGCCTACACATTTAACATTTTCAGAATTTTAAAATACTATAATGTGCGCAGAATTTGTATTGTTTTGGTGCAATATGCCCCCCAGGAGTAAAGCAGAGAGAACTGGTGACTTCCTAGGGCTGTTTGCTAGTGTTAAGGATCCACATGCTTTCTACCATTATTACTGTATTATCATTTGCTGCTCCTGTTGGGGGTGGGGGTGGGGGATCAGTCAAATGGTAATAGTTTCCCACAAGGTCCTTCATAAAACTTGGTTTCGTTTTGAGGTTTTTCTTAAGAAAACTGCTGCTCTTAGGGCCGGAGCTGGCCCCGCCCGCGGCTGTGACTCGCTCTTTCCTCCTACCCGGTTTGGGGTAGCGGGGCTGGGGATCAGCAGGAGGGGCGGGCTGGGGATCAGCAGGAGGGGCGGGCCAGGAACCCGAGCCGCAGCCCCTGGCCACACTGGCGAGGAACGGGCCGCGGCGCCGGGCAGTGACGGAATCACCGAGCAGGCGGAACGGGACGCTCGGGAGCGGGGCACCGGGCCGGGCTCTTTTCACGGCGGACAAGACTCCTGGTTCCGGTTTTTGCAGAGGTGCTCGCGCCGCACACGTGTCGCTGTTGCCTGCGCCGCTGGCTTGGCGGACGCGTGGGACTCGCCATGGTGAGTGCGGGGGCGGGGTGTCGCTTGTCGCGCTCCCGGGCCCCAGCTGTGGGGGGCGCTGAGAGCCGCCGGGGCGAGACCCCAGCACCCGCACCGCGGGGTGGGGGACGACACCGCGGTCCGTGGCGCTCGCCGCCGCGAGACACGGAGCGAGGTGTCGGCCTGGCCCCTGCGGGAACCAGCACGTGCGGAGCCACGCGCCCAAACATGGAAGCCCAACCCGTCCGCGCGCGCCGCGTGTCCGGGGAGCGCGTGAGGAGCTTTCCCGGGGGCAGGTGCTTCCCCCACCGCCCGCCTCTCGGGCCCCTCTGCCTATTTCTGAAGCGGGCTCAAGCCCGAGGCAGGGGGGAGCCGCGGGGCTGCTTTGCACGGCCACTGACCGGCTGCCGGCAGGTTACATAGGAACGGGGGCGTTGGGGTGCCTGGCAGAGTCGTTTGTTGTCGGGCCCCAGGTGCAGGACCCTGAAACACAAAGACAACGATCTGCTTTTCCTGAGAGTTACTCTGTGATTTAAACCATTCAAGCACGAGAATTGTGCAAAGAATGAATTGAAGGGATCCCGCCGCTCCCCTGCGGCCAGACCGTCCGTCCTTACTCGCTATTCGCTCCACCTGCCTTCCCCGGCACACCCACGCTTAATCTTGCTTACTGAAAGTTGAGAATATATACAAACAAAGACAGAAAATAACAAGTAACCAGGAGATCTTAACATTCAAGTTCTTTTCAGTTGATGCACTTCCAGTGTATTAAAATACCAAAATATAGAATTATGTTACTCAATATAAAGACTGTAGATGAGATTCCCAAAGTCAGATGCGGGAGTTGGACATATAATCTCTAATAGAATTTATAACCAGGGTGCTTAGATAGATTTGGGAGTCTGTTGCTACACAATATAATGATATATACAAACTTGCAAAGTCAGTGTTTAATATACAAAATGGTGCAATCCACACATTTTGTAATGGACAATTCATTCCAGCTGTGTTCATAAAAATAATCTTTTACCTCAACATACCACAGTATGTGAAAACTAATAAATTTATAGCATAACTTGGGTATACCCTTGGACTATATTCTTTTCAAATCTTTATTCCTTTAGTAATAATTAAAAATATATGTGCAACAATTTCTATTACAGAAAAAGGAGTAAAGTTTTGGTATAAGTCTTACTTTCTATTCTGTGGAGTTTTTCTACATGCCTAATGTAAGCAGTCCAAATGGTTTGTCATAGAATCATAGGACCGAAAGGAACCTCGAGAGATCATCTAGTCCAGTCCCCTGCACTCATGGCAAGACTATATTATCTAGGCAATTCCTGATAGTATGGAAGTCTAACCTGCTCTTAAAATGATGGAGATTCCACAACCTCCCTACGCAATTTATTCCAGTGCTTAACCACCCTGACAGGAAGTTTTTCCTAATGTTCATCCTAAACCTCCCTTGCTGCAATTTAAGCCCAGTGCTTCTTGTCCTATCCCTGGAGGTTAAGAAAAACAAATTTTCTTCTTTCTCCTTGTAGCAATCTTTTACATACTTGAAAACTTATCATCTCCCCTCTCAATCTTCTGTTTTCCAGACTAGACAAACCCCATTTTTTTTCAATTTTTCCTCATAGGTCACGTTTTCTAGATCTTCAATCATTTTTGCCGTTCTTCTCAGGACTTTCTCCAATTTGTCCACATTTTTGCTAAAATGTGGCGCCCAGAACTGAGCACAGTATTCCAGCTGAATCCTAATCAACAGGGAGTAGAGTGAAGTAATTACTACTTTTCTTGCTTACCACACTCCTGTTAATACAGCCCAGAATGATGTTTACTTTTTTGTTTTTTGGGTTTTTTTTTTGCAACAGTGTTACACTGTTGACTCATATTTAGCTTATGGTCCATTATGACCCCCAGACCCCTTTCTGCAGTACTCCTTCATAAGCCGTCATTTCCCATTTTGTATGTGTGCAACTGATTGTTCGTTAACTTGAGTACTTTGCATTTGTCCTGATTGAATTTCATCCTATTCACTTCAAACCATTTCTCCAGTTTGTCCGGATCATTTTGAATTTTAATCCTATTCTCCAAAGCACTTGCAACCCTTCCCTGCTTTGTATCATCTGCAAACTTTGTAAGTGTATTCTCTGTGCCATTATCTAAATCAAGAAGATATTGAACAGAACTGGATCCAGAACTGATCCCTGTGGGACCCAACTTACAGCATCACTGTGAACCACTGATAACTACACTCTGGGAATGGGTTTCCAACTGGTTTTGCACACACCTTATAGTAGCTCCATCTAGGTTGCATTTCCCTAGTGTGTTTATAAGAAGGTCATTTGAGACAGTATCAAAAGCTGTACTAAAGTCAAGATAATAATCTACTTTACATGCTTATGAGAAATTCCTCAGAATAGGTCTTCTAGCTTTCAAGGCCAAATATTCAAAATAGCCTCAATGCCTGCCTTCAAAGTTTTATCTGCAGTTTGGCTTGTGCAAATTTAGCAGGTGTATTTGATTTTCCTACTAAAAATGTAGAGAGTAGGGAAACTAGTGTAATAATTCTACATTGCCATATTTAATGGTGTCCACTGATACGTTTCAATTTGCAAATTTTGTTTTTTCCACTAAAAAACCCCAAACTTTTTAATTCTAGCCGTGAATAAAATCAGTTGTTGTACCGCAGAGTGTACTTCAAAATCTCTTTGAGACATCATTGCAGGTTCTTTAACCAGGCCATTTTCTAGGCTATTCTGTTATCAAAAAAGGCATTTTGAAACTTGTTGCAGAAGTTGGAATAGGATCAGTGTTCTGTTAAATGCTTAAGTAATTAATGTTTTTTTCCCCTTTTCTATGTCAAGTCAGCAGGACAGAAAATTATTCTGTCCTAGAACTATAAACAAACAAAAGTTAAATGAACATCAACTGGATTGCAGCTAGAGGTCTTCCCTATTTGTAGAAAACATGTACCAAACAGGGAGAATGAAAAACTAACAGGCATGTAATTGGGCTGAAGTCATATGAGCAACAATAGTTAGCTATTAATACCTTTGTTAAACTAGTGGAGCTTCAGGGTGTCTTCTCAAGAAAGTGCTAGAGGAAGCACTTTTCTAGATCTGCAAATTTAAATCATCACAGTAATAAACTTGTGAACACTAGTGCAGGATCGCTACTTTATGACCAAGCTTACTCTTGTTTTCTTCCCTCTGTATTCCTCAATGTCCAACTTCTTAGTAGTTTTTCCATTAATTTTTTGGGGCAACCTTCAAACTTTGTAACAAAAATATAAATAACAGGAACTACTGGGAAAAGAACTAGCCACAACTGAAACCTGAGTCTGGTTAGTAGTAAGTAGATTTTTACAGCTGTATTCCTATTTGTATCTTCTTGAGAAGTTTCTTGTTTCAGATTGAGAACTGAGAAATGGAGTGGTGTGGGGATGAGACTTGCGATGCATTCCTTCTTAAAAAGAGCTCCTTCCTGTAACCCAAATGTTTGCTTAGACATTTTTCTTTAGAACATATACAAATGCACTTGAGTCACTGACGTAGAAAGCTATAACTTTCTCTATTTGTAGAAGTCCTTTAGTGCAGAAGTGACCACTGGATTTCTGTTGCTCCACCAAGATGAAGCATTGTATTTTGGGACCGTAGTCTCTGTGGGTGGCAGCTGCAATCTGGTTCCTTCTGTGCAAATTAGATGGGTTCCTGACAAGGGTTTAAATGGAGCCACCAGTTGGGAAAAGTTTATGTAAGGATATATTGGAAATTGCATCCTTGTTAGGAGAGGTAATTTTAAGTTTCCTTACCACTGAGCTCTGTAAGAAGGAAGGTACTTTCTGTTAGCAGAAGAGCAACAGCCTGTAACAACTTTGTATCTTTTTTTAGTTTAGAGTTGGTGTGTGTTATAACCACATGCTTTGCTTCAGCCTTCAGAGTTTGTATGCCTGATTTTCATATTGCATGTGCTATGTTTGAATCCGAATTCAGGAGCCTGCATTTTATTATTCTCAGTAACACAGGGAGTGGCATGAATGTAACTTACACAAGCCCACCTAAGCCACTGTAATGGCATGATGACTCATCCTTGTGGTGCCTCCTGCTGGCCATCTGGGAATTGGCTCTTTCCAGCTTCAGAGGGCCCTCTGCAGGCCAGTGTCTTGCTCTCGCTGGCCCCGGTGTTCCACCTGGACCCTGGTGCTCTTTTATCTGGGGTGCTGCCCCCTGGCAACATCCCCACACTCTTTCCGGATATACCCTCCCCAGTGAACCCTCCAACCCCCTATCCCCACCTTGCCTGAGGCCATGGCTACTGCCAGTCAGCATCAAGCCCCTGCTCCCAGGGGCAGACTGCAATATAACAGCCACTCATCATAGGCAAGGCGGGGTTGGACCTGCTGCCTTTCCCTGCAGCCTACTACCCTTTCAGGCCTTTGTATCAGGCCACAGCCTGGGAGGTCGCCAGGCCTGAGCTCTCCCGGCTCAGCCTGTCCCTTCTGCAGCCCTGCTCCACCCTCACTACCCTTTGCTCCTTTTGGCAGCCAGGTCCTTCTCCCTCTAATGCTAGAGGAAGAATGTCTGCCCTAGCTCCTCCCTGAGACCTTATAACAGGGCTAGGGGTGGCCTGATTGTGCGTGGCCCAATCAGTCCAGCCCTTACTCTCAGCCCCTGCCCTCTCCAAGGGCTGGCTTTTAACCCTTTCAGGGCTGGAGCGGGTAACCACCCCGCTATACCCACTATAAGAATTTTAGACCTTCTGAGGTGTAATGCATGCTCTTTTTTGAGTAAATCTGTTTGATAAGGTGCTGCTGGCATCCCTTTGAGCAGGGTTACAGTGCTTTGGTTGCAATAGCTTATGAGACACTTTGTGAAAGGAACTGAAGTGTCTCATTTTATTTCTTGTGCTGTTTCATTTCAGCCAAAAGTACCAAAGGGCAGAGGAGGAGGGCAAGAGAAAAAAGTCATCCATCCTTACAGCAGAAAGGCTGCTCAGCTGACAAGAGAAGCACACAAACAGGAAAAAAAGGAAAAGTGAGTTAATTTTTACTGATGTTATCCAATGTGAGGAAAGGGAGAATACTTTTGTGTTTTTAAAAATAATTATTTTGAGTCTGAAATTCAGGGAAGTGGGGAAGATGGAATTTGGAACCTTTCTTGGTATGTTTAAAACTAGGAGTAATTAATAAGATGAATTTAAAACAAAGATAACTAGGCTGAATAGCATGCATTATTTCCTAATAGTGAGACTGTTAATGTGTAGAATAATATTGGTTGGAAGCTTAAAGAAGCTTTAAAACAGGGATAATGTAAAATTAAATTAGACAACTTGATTTATTAGAAAGTCAAGGTACTGAATTGTAGGATTGGAGGGGACCCAAAGAGGTCATTTTGTCAATGCCCTTGCACAGAGACAGGATTAAGTAAACAGGATTAACTAAAATGTAAGGTCATTGCATAAAACTTGAACATAATGCCCAATTCTGCCAGAATCTGTCATTTTCAGAACTTTTACTTACACTATCAATCTATTTACGAAAATACTTTTTAAAATGATTCTGATTCACACGACTGGTGATTGGCATGGAGCTTTTCACCTGATCTGAATCTATTGCAAGTTGACATTGACAGTGAGTTTGGTTTGAATTCTGTTTCTTGGTACAAGTATCCAGAAGACAGAAAACACCCAGGTAGCTGGCATATTTTATAGCCTTGCAAAAGGAGGGAAAGACTGAATGAGAATAGAGCCTGAATAACTCGTCTCTAGATGTGGTCCCTGCATCTCTTTTCCTGCTGTTTTATGGGTGTCCCCTCCCACCCCACGTGGGGCTAAAGTTGAGAGGCATAGAGTTTGCCTGGTGCTGGCAGCATAGAACATTTGGTGAAGAGTTCTGATTGTCCCTATTGCTGGAGCTCCTTTGTACCATGGTAATCTGATCTCCTGGCATGACAGCCTCTCTCCTCTGGGAACAAATCTCTTCCTCAAGCCGGGAGCTCTTTTTTAGGGCAGCTTAGTGCTTTAAAGGTCTGCTTGTTGGCATTTTAAATGTCAATATATATTATTAGAACGGCTTTGGGAAATTCTCTGCTACTGCATGTTTTATCTATTAAATGTATGGTTAGAGATGACCAGGACAGTTAATCTGTTTTTCATGAACTACTATATTTAAGTATTATTAGGGTTGTAAGACAATAGTAATCCTTCAGGCAGGTCACAATTTAATTCCACCTCTTCCAGAGTATTAGAGTCCAAAAGACAAAGGAATATTACAAACTCAAAATGAGGGTAGTCTGAGAAGTTCCAATGCACTGGAATGAGGACTGGACTAGATGACCTTCTGAGGTCTCTTCCAACCTTAATCTTCTATGATTCTAAGTCTTTGACAGGGCCACCCTGCCCAGGATCTCTCTTCATGCAACCAGTCCTTTTAATTTGTCTTTCTGGGCTGGTTGTCTCATCTGATTGGAAGTTCATCTATGCAGTAAGGTCTCTCAGACTCTTGCTTGAAACCAGGCTTCCCTTACCAAGAGGAGTAGAGCTCTGCACTCTTTCCTCGTCAACCCCAAATTGAGCTGGGCCACTGCCTTTTTAATTCCCCTCTCCTCTCTTAACACTACAGGTACAGTCGTCTGCCCCATCACAGGCTGGAAGTGATGGTACCAACTAGAGTAACAATAACCAGATTACAACTACACACCTCACTTGGGTTTAATTTGGTTTTGTTTCCAGAGTATGTGCCTTAAGTGTTACTGAAACCACACTTCCTGTGGAACCACATGCAGAGGTAGGGTTTTATGGCTGAGTTAAGGATATTTGTGGAATTCTGACTGAATTTCCTCACTTTCTAATTATTAATTGTTGTTTGGAAACAGGTTTAAACTAAACCAAGAAAATAGACTTTTATACTGGGAATAAACAGGGAGGATTGTATAGTGTTACCAGGAAACCTTTATCCTGTCGTCAAAGCCTTAGGCACCTCTTAAAGGTTGCATGTGCATCTCTGTGCTGTTCCTGGTATAGGAAACACTGCTACATGTGTCGGAGTGCAGGAGACAACCCAGCTTCTGTAAACCAGTAATTTATCTGCCTGGCACCTTTAATATTGCAATAATGAGAGGTCGTTGTAGCACTCCAAGCACAGGAACACCTTCTACAGCTAGCAGAGGAAGATGTAGCAATAGACTGACCTAATTAAACTAACATAATTCAACAAAGGCTTGTTCCCAAGGCAACAAACACTGGTAAGTATTTTCTGGCTGATGTGTCGAAGTGACTACACTGCATAAAATGTC
This sequence comes from Dermatemys mawii, assembly GCA_007922305.1. Taxonomy (NCBI): domain Eukaryota; kingdom Metazoa; phylum Chordata; order Testudines; family Dermatemydidae; genus Dermatemys; species Dermatemys mawii. The sequence goes on along the minus strand of ML677326.1, from coordinate 59,818,692 downwards.
TTAGAGACGTTTATGAAATGCTTTTGTCTCTTGATACTAGTAAGTGCTGATTCTTCCGAACTGCATAAAGTGTCATCTTTGAGCCTCTCTGTATTATAGTGCAGGCAGAATGCCTTTCAGTTCCAATTCTGTAGTGATGGACTTCTATCGTGAGTGGGTCCTCCAGGCAGTGAGACATGGAACCGGAATAATGCTAGAAGTCAGTGGTTCTCATCCTCTGCAGACGACTGTACCCTTTTCAGGAGTCTTTGTCTTGCATACCCCCAAGTTTCACCTCACTTAAAAACTACACGCTTACAAAATCAGTCAAAAATACAAAAGTATTCTAAAAATATAATATCAGAAGTATCACAGCACACCGTCGCTGAAAAATTGCTTACTTTCTCATTTTTACGATACAATTAAAAATAAATCGATTGGAATATAAATATTGTACTTGCATTTCAGTATACAGGCGTGTCGCATCTTGTGTGAGGGTTCCATTCTGCGGTTACCGCGTAAAGCAGAAACTGCATATAGCCAGAACCCACTGACTTCAATGGGAGGCAAAATTGCACCCCCTGCAGGAAGTTAAAATATTTTTTTTCTCCTTTTTTTTTGTTTTTGCAGACCGCGTAAAGCGGAAATCGTGTAAGTTGAATCAGCGTAAGAAGTGACATGCCTGTATAGAGCAGTATAAACGAGTCACTGTCTCTATGAAATTTTTTAGTTTGTACTGCCTGTGCTAGTGCTGTTAGGTAGCCTGTTGTAAACTAGGCAAATATCTAGATGGGTCCTCCTGGACAACATCTGCATACCTTCAGGGTATATGAAGAGTTTGGTATTACTTTAGGAGTAAAGTTTCACCTGCAGGGTATGACACTGGGTCCACTATTGAAGTGATATCAATATGGGTTGGCTTTATCTTCATGGGCATATAGTTCTGTGTCACAAAGATTGTGTGGCTGACATGCGTTGAAAAGGAAGGGGGATTTATTGCCACCTTCAGTGTCTCCTGTACTAGAAATAATCATTATTTTGTTCTGCTGTCAGACAGAATTTCATGGTTCAGGTAATTTGCCAGAGAGTGGAACTTCACAGCTGAAGGTTTGCAAAATATAGATAGGCCTTTTGTGAGCAGCATTGTCTTTCATGACCACATAATAGTCGAGGCAGTACACTGTTTATGTCGTCTTCAGTAGGGCTGGCCAAAACTTGTGAATTTCAGATTGGGAGGCTTTTTAAAAAACATTTGGGGTTAATTGTGCATTGGAACACAACTCAGTTTCATAGAATCATAGAATATCAGGGTTGGAACGGACCTCAGGAGGTCATCTAGTTCAACCCCCTGCTCAAGCAGGACCAATCCCCAACTAAATCATCCCAGCCAGGTTTTTGTCAACCCTGACCTTAAAAACCTCTAAGGAAGGAGATTCCACCGTCTCCTTAGGTAACCCATTCCAGTGCTTCACCACCCTCCTGGTGAAAAAGTTTTTCCTAATATCCAACCTAAACCTTCCCCACTGCAACTTGAGACCATTACTCCTTGTTCTGTCAGGTTCTGACTGAAAGTCTCAGTAAATTTCTTGGCTCCCAGCTACTCCCAGCAGAAAGCCTGGCATAGCTGGGAGCCCTGGCTCCTTGCTGTGGATGGAGGCGCCTAGGCATCCCAAAGAATCCCAGTGTCATCTGGGGCTCTTGGGGCTGTCTTGAGACTTGACTTTGAGTGAGGGGTCCAGCCAGCACTGAGAGTCTCAGCCTCTGGATGGGGCTAAAGGGGCTGGGAAGCTGCTTGCAATGGTGTGTGTAATGAGTGCGTAGCAGACCCCAGAGACTTGGCTGTAGCTGGGAGTCTAGGAACTGCGAGGCTGCCTGCCTCAGATCAGGGAGCCTAACAGACTCTAGTCCAGCCAGAGTGTCAGTGGAAACCCGCCTGTGTTTCAACAAAACATTTTGGTCTAGCAAACTGGCATTTTCTGATGAAACTGAATTTTGTTGAAAATTTTCCAACAAGCTCTCGCCTTGAATGGTCTTGTTAGCATAGTGGACATAATGGAAGAATATTAAGATCTACAAGTGCTGTTTGAGTACTCATAGTGCAGCAGATAATTTCATAGACTGTGGTTAATTATAAGATGAGTACTCGCACCCAAGAAAATGGAGGAAAAAAAAGAAAGAAAAAATGGGAAACAGCTTTAAATTCATTGTCAGGATCTGAACAAGGGCAGTCAGGGCCAAGGGCGAGAGCAGGGCCAAACCTGACGCTAAAGTAGCCACAGAGCTCATAGGTTCAGGACAGGGTCAGTACCAAGGGTCAGAATTTAAGTCAGGTTTCAGGGTCTGAGTCAGGAGGTGAAGTCCAAATCAAGCTAGGAATTCAAGAGTAGGAACAGTTTTGTCAGCTACAGAAGATCCACACTGTTGCTTGGACAGTTTTTTTTGAAATGCCCACTTGTTTTATATAGGGCAGGGAGCCAATTAGAAGTCCTGGGACTGCTGACAGTTAAACCCTTGAGGTAGAACATCTCATGGCCTGTGTCCACAGCGGGTCATAGAAATTGGAGTGCAAGTAGGTTATAACTGCTGCTGGATGGCAGCCTGGAGATGTCCGTTTCCTGGTAGCTTTACAGGCCTGGGAAGTAGAGCCTTGGATCCTTACATTCACGACTGATTAGCTATGGGTGCACATCCACAAAATTAGAGAAACTTTAGGTAGTTTTATTCATAAGCAGCCTCAAATATTTGTTCAAAGATTTGGAGAAAAGAAGACTAGTTTTATTAAGTAGCTATATGAGTGTATTCCAGACACCTTCCTGACTCCATTCTGTTTTATATAGGTACTCGCTTTGTCAGTTTCCTAGTCCTGTCATGTTTCGATCTTCCTTTCACAAGAGCAGGAGTGGGCAAACTTTTTGGCTTGAGGGCCACAGTGGGGTTCAAAACTGTGCAGAGGGCCGAAGGCCCTGCCCCATATCCGACCCCCACCCACTTCCTGCTCCTGGACTGCCCCCTTCAGAACCCCTGACCCATCCAATGCCCCTGATCACCCCCTTCGGAGACCCCCCCACTCTAACTGCCCCCCCCCCAGGACCACATCCCCATCTAGCCTCCTGCTTTCTGTTTCCTGACTGCCCCCTCCCGAGACCCCCCACCCTGCCAATGACTCTCCTACCTACCCTAACCACCCCCCCACCTAAGTCCCCCCACCTACCTTAACCACTCCCCCCCCACCTGCTGAGCCGGGCGCCGGGCCCCGTGGCTCGCAGTGTTCCGCCTGGCCCTCGGGCTGGAAGCTAGGGGCTCCACAGTCTGCTTCGCTCGGCCCCGGCTCAGGAGCACGGGCCCCGCGGCTTGCCGTGGTCGGCCTGGCACCCTGGGCTGGGAGAGTGGGGCGCGGTGCTGGCCGTGGGCCCGCTGTCCCAGGCTCTGGGCGGCATCCGGTTGCAGTCCGCTGTCCCGGGTGGCGCGCCAGCCCCGCTCTCAGGGCGGCGCGCCTTGCCAGCCGCGAGCCTGCTGTCTGGGGCGCGCCAGCCCCGTTCTCAGGGCGGTGCGCCCGGCTGGCCGCGGATCCGCTGTCCCAGGCGGCGCACCTGGCCAACAGCTGGCCCCGCTCTCCCGGGGCGCTCTCAGAGCGCCCTGCCCAGGAGAGCAGGACCACTGGTCCCGCTCCCCCGGCAGGAGCCTGCGGGCCGGATACAAACAGCTCGCGAGCCGCAGTTTGCCCACCCTTGCACTGGGGGCTACCTTTACACACAATGCAAAAACTACAAAGCAATTGCCTCATTCTCATTAGGAGCAAAGGCTGATGGAGACTTTTTAATACAAGGCAGATAGGAAAGTTGGTTTCAGAGAATCTGCCATGTTCTACAGTGATCTGACCCACTTCCACATATGTGCTCTCTCTCACACATGTACCACAGATGCCGGCTTCCTGCTTGCTACTGGGATGCTCAGTCCCCGCCCCACCCCTTCTCTCAAACCCCTGCCTCGCCTCTTTCTGCCCAGTTCTGCCCCGCTTCCCTGAGTGCGCTCCCTCCCGTCTCTCCCCAGCACCTCCTGCATGCTGTGAAACAGCTGATCACAGTGAACAAGAAGAGCTGGGAGGGAGGGGAAGGAATTGATCTTTGGAGCTGTCGGTAAGGGGGAGGAGCTAGCAGTTAAACAGCCCCAGATAGCCCAAGCCCCGTGAACCCAAGCCAGCTGACACACGCCAGCTGCAGGTGTTTAACTGCAGTGTAGACATACCTTAAGATACAAGGAGGGGACTGGTGGAGTGGCTGACTTGTGCATTTTTATCAGACTGGGCCTGTTGTGATGGGCAACTGGTTCTCGTTCTTGTCAAGTTCCTCATGGTTCAGTCCTGCATCCAGAATGGTGGGCCAGATTGAGAAAACTGCTAGTATTGTGGATAAAAGCACCTTTGTTGTCACTGCAACAATTTCCACAAGCCCTAATATATTCACTGGAAGAATTCCTTGTGCTTGACTCGAACATACTGCTTTAATTTCTAGGAGTCCCCTCATCCCCTTCCCCTGTTAGTGATTTCACAAAATGACAGTGATATCCTTTCAGGAGTTTAATATTTTCTCATTTGGGATCTACATGACAGTAACCTTCACCCACTCCAGTCTCCTCTTGCAGAGTATGGTGCCAATCATGTAAATACCATGTGTTCTGTGCTAACTTTTTTCATGAAAATCCGTTAACCTGAAGTATTTCTATAAATACACACACATAAATATTGTTTGTGTGCATTCAAGCACTCACCCACCCACCCCTGAAAAAAACAAACCAAAACAAATTTTAGTGGTTTTTGGACAGTAACCCCCTACAAACCAATACATACCTTATATGCAGCATTTACAGGCAGGGTGAAACTATATAGCTTACATTTTTACTTAGGCTGCTTGTCTGTCTGACGTCCCAGTTTTCTCCATGGCAACACTTCGTAGACATGCACTTATTGTCTGTATGTGTTGTCATGTAAGGTGTGGCAAACACTTAAGACGACTAAATAAAAATTCAAAGCTTCTGTTATAACTAATATGTAAAAATGATGGGTTGATTTGTACTATTAACAATATTTGAAACACACTATTTTATTTTGTAAAAACTGTATCATCTGCCCGTGCTCTTTCCTTTGTCATCCTCTTTCACTGATGTCTGTTTTCATGCTGTTACCTATATATGGAATGAGATTGCTTTTTCTGTGCTCTCCTCCTTCAAAATCCCCTCCCTTTGCGTTGCTTCTCACCATATGCTTCCAATTCTGTGCACAGCAATCCTTCCATCATTTCCTACAGTAGTCTCTATTTCAAACATTAGGTACAACTCTCATTTTAATTTGCTTTAATATTAAATCCTTCCTTTCCCTATCCTTTACATTGTCTGTGCTCGTCACATTCCAGATTTGTCTAATTTAAAGTCTGCTCATCCTGCAAGTCCTACACTCAGATGGATTCATTGACTCATTTTTGTTAAGCATTTTCATCTTGCAGCTAGCATTTATAAACTCTCTCTTGTGAAGTATTTAAAGAAATAAAAAAAACCCTCAACTACCCCATCCCCTGCTAAACTAATTTACTTAGATTTTGACTCTACTCAAAAAAAGTGTCCATCCCAGGTAAAGGGTGCCCTCAACATTTTGAGGAAGATTCTCAGCTGGTGTTAATTGTCATTCGCACTACTGAAGTCATTGTCCCTATAAGTTTTCAGCTGAGGACCTTTATTTTGTATATTTTAATCAGACTTTCTCCCATGTATAACTTTTGGAGAGTCTCCATCACATGGAGTAATACTGGTTTTAAAAGAGCTAATAAGGCTTTAACATTGCAGTGTTAATCTGCCAGTATTATCATGATTTTTTCAGTGTCCAAGTAACACATAATTAGAACGCTTCTGTGTATTTCGCTCTGGCTTGCCGGAAACAAAATTAGGACAAATGTGGGCCATTGCTGGGGATTGAACTGAGTTCTCCAGTGGAAAAATCATGAATCTCTACTACTTGAGCAGCTCCTTCAGGTAGTAGCTCTAGAGACTTGTATCTTTTGTAAACCAGCCATTAGAGTGAGGCATTTAACACATACTGAACAACAGGTTAAGTATGCAGCTTTCAGCATTAAAGAGGTTTCAGTATATAACCCATACTTCACAGAGAGTGAGAGAGAGGAAAAACTTGTTGGGAACAGATGAAGAAAATCTTAGTGTAAAAGCCATTGGCTGGCTTTGTGAAGATATCAAAATACTTGTTTATATCTACTTGTTACAATAAAATGTTTATATTGTAGGGTCCAATAAATATTAAAGGGTCTTCTTATCTGCCTTCACCTCCCTTCCACCATTTCTTTAATCAACGCAATAGCAAAATGTTGGAAATAGTTTACTAAAATCTGAATTAACTGGTTGCCCTGGAGCTCTCACATAAAAAAGGAAATCAGAAGTTGTGACGTTGGCAGGTTTTAGAAGTGGAATTGTGCTACAACATGTTTTCACCCAGCTTTTCCATTGATTTTTCTCTTGGTAAATGATTGACTAGTGTGTGCACTTTCTGTCTTTTAGGTTGAAGAATGAAAAAGCCTTGCGTCTGAGTGTTGTAGGTGAGTATCATAAACTCAAATCAAAATAAAGGTTTGTCCTATAACTTAGGTCCTAAAGGCTTTCTGGGAAAAGGAATTCTATCCAATTGTTCTCTGTTTGGGGTAAGAGCTGCCTTTATAATCTATTAGTAAACTGTATACTTGTTAGAATATCATGGATATTCTCACTTCAACCTGGCAACTGCAAATGAAATCAAAGCTAAGAGGTGTATGGGATCTCTTGACTTCTCTTCTTTGCAACACATGTGGACTGCGTCACATGGCTGACTGTAGCAGTAGGCAACTTGGCCTACTACAGATCAAGCCTCTGTTTCATTTATACCACCAAGCCTTGTCAATCAGTATTATTAGATGTAGTCTTCTCCAAAGTTTATATTTGCATCATCTCATATAGTTGTTTCTGAACTGGCAGAAATGCCAGGCAGCAACTTGGAAAGCTGGTAAATTTCAAACCACAATTTGATACAGTGTTTTAAAGAGTTTGATGTTCTACTTTGTTAATTTACTTTACTCTTAAATTATGCAGATCTGTTGATCAGGGAATGGAAAGGCCTCAGGCCAGTTTCTCATACTGCAACTCTAAGCTGCTAATTTTGACAGTTTTTCCATTATGTATTTGATTGTCTTGATATTGATCCAATATGGTGATTTCCTCCTCCCTCTCCCCCCATCATGTCTTAATATAACATGATCTGAAAGTGATTTTTGGTAGTTTTAAACATTTCACAAGCAGTACTTACGGAATGTTTTTTAACAATTTTAAAGATGTTTATCTAATTACGCTGCGCTTTACTATCTGAAAAAATATACTATGTGTATTGATTGCTGAAAAATTGGGTTGTGGTTTTTTTTAAAAAAAATTTCTTCCTGATTTCCAGTACTCTAAAATGATTTTTTTTTCTTTTAGTAAAAGAGGATTGAAAACATCCGTAAACAACTTCTGCCTTCTCCCCCAAATTCAAATGACAATTGGATGAAATCTATTCTTTGCATTAATTTCATATTTAGACAGAGACATTGTACTTGTATCACAGTGAAGCAAATTTTTATGACTGAATTTTAAACCCCTGAAAAATGGGATTTATTGCAGGAATATTGACAGGCTTTGTTCTGTGCTAGTATTACCATAATAATTAACACATACTTTGTTCCTGTAGGAGAAAAATTGCAATGGTTTCAAAGTCACCTTGATCCCAGCAAAGCAGATTACACAAAGAAAGAAGCCTGTGAACTAATTGAAAAGTAAGAATGTGGTATACAATAATATGAAGAACTCTTTTTTTTGTTGGAAATAAGATTGACTTACTGACTGGTAAAATTAAGATGAATCTTAAATATACTAAATATTTCCCTTTCATATTTATTATTAGAAAACTCATTGATTTATTAATAATGAAGATATTATGCATTAGCATAAGTAGATCGTAACTATTCTGGAACTACTGGATGAGGTCAGAGTATAACCAGAGAGACTTACCCACTCTATTACATCTCTGCGTATGTAGTGAAGGCAAACTCAAATTAAAATGGATACACCTATATCTTTCCCAGTAACCACATGATCAGCAATCTAAATGTTTGTCCCCAGTGCATGAAGTGTTAGTTACATTTCTTGGTGGAAGTGCAGTCTACAGGTTCTACTTCACTTAGCCCCACTTCTTAGCTTTGTCACATCCAGTTTTAGGAAGGCCAGCTGCACAGCACCAGAGCTGTTTCAAAAGTGGGGGCCTGTATGGGGGCTATATCAGTATTACACATAAGATTATATGTACCAAAGGCTGCCCATTACCAATTTTTCAGCTGTTCCTTTTACCCTCAGTATTTATGGCATATTTCATATGCAGTTCAATGAAACCTGCATTATTATGGACCATCTCCAGTGCTGCTCTGGAGCGGATCCACCGCTGATGTATGTTATAGGATCTACTGCCATCTTATGTTTTAAAGTCTTTGAATTATAAATGATTGCATGAGACTTTAAAATATCCTCAATGTATCTAGAGTACTTTAGTTTGACATTTTAGTGAAAGACCACTTATAGTAGGCAACATTATGATTTTTTATTATTATTATTATTATTATTATTATTTTTTGGGTTGCAGAGCAGTTACTTAAGACAGGTTACACGAAGTAAAAAGAATGAGGAGTACTTGTGGCACCTCGTGGGCTAGAACCCAAAGCTTATGCCCAAATAAATTGGTTAGTCTCTAAGGTAGGGGTAGGCAACCTATGGCACGGGTGCCAAAGGTGGCACGTGAGCTGATTTTCAGTGGCACTCACACTGCCCGGATCCAGCCCACCATTCCGGGGGGGTCTGCATTTTAATTTAATTTTAAATGAAGTTTCTTAAACATTTTTAGAACCTTATTTACTTTATATATAACTATAGTTTGTTTATGTATTAAGACTTACAGAAAGAGACCTTCTAAAAACATTAAAATGTATTACTGGTACGCAAAACCTTAAATTAGACTGAATAAATGAAGACTCGACACACCACTTCCGAAAGGTTGCCGATCCCTGCTCTAAGGTGTCACAAGTACTCCTTGTTCTTTTTGGGATACAGACTAACATGGGTACTACTCTGAAACCTGTCACTAAGTAAAAAAAAAAACCACATTAAAACAACATTATTGTGGTTTCGAAGTCAAGTTTGCTTGTGCAACCTTACTTTGGCTCCCTTGTTTATAGCCATTATGATAGTCTTTAAGAACACCCCTGGCTGGAGCTTGCTGGAGTACTGACAGAGTCTTTGGAGAATTTAGCTTCCAAGCTCTTAACAAATCTTTACTGAACATCTATAAACAGTGTTTTTCTTCATAGGCTCATATTTTAGATAGATTTGGCTGTGTGTTTCACAAAAATGGCAAAAATAGGGCAACCCCTGTTCCCTCATCAAATTTCAAGTTCTTGCTCCAAAGTATGGAGGCACTGGCACTAGAGCTTCTCAGAGGAATGATAATACAAAAGTTTAACAGATTAATGAAAAGTGTTATTTTGCCTCATTCTCTGAAATGGCTAAACCAGGAGTCAGCAACCTTTCAGAAGTGGTGTGCTGAGTTTCCATTTATTCACTCTAATTTAAGGTTTTGCATGCCAGTAATACATTTTAATGTTTTTAGAAGGTCTCTTTCTGTGTCTATAATATATAACTAAACTATTGTTGTATATAAAGTAAATAAGGTTTTTAAAATGTTTAAGAAGCTTCAATTAAAATTTAAATTAAAATGCAGAATCCTCCAGACTGGTGGCCAGGACCCAGGCAGTGTGAGTGCCACTGAAAATTAGCTCACGTGCCGCATTCGGCACCCATACCATAGGTTGTCTACCCCTGATATAGTCTATAAGTACATAGGGAATAAATATTTAATAGGTTCTTTAATGAATAAAAAAAGTATAACATGATTCAATGATTGGAAATTGAACATAGGCAAAAATCAGACTGGAAATAAGGCATGAATTTGTAATGGTCAGAGTAATTAACCATTGGAAAAAATTACCAAGAGTTGTGGTGGATTCTCCATAACTGACACATTTTAAATTGATTGCTTGTTCTTTCAAAGATATGCTCTAGGAATTATTTTGGGCAAGTTGAATCTATACCCTGTGTTATGGAGGAAGTCAGACTAAATGACAGAGGCCCTTTTGGCCTTGGAATCTATAAACCTTTGCTATAGGTGGCACAAGTAATGCTGCCTATAATAACAAACAGGTAGGAAAAAAAATCTGGTCTTTCATCATTATCCTGTAGTTGTTTGGAAGTTCTCCCAGCACAGCGCTGGTCTTCCTTCTCCCAGAGATTCTTGGTTACAATAGGTAACATGCTATATACTCTGCTAAATCTAAGGGGTAAGAGTCTAGAGGTCACAGGCTAAATGGAATTTCTCTTTTGGAAGACTATTGCAGTTTTTCACACTAAATTCCAGATTTGTATCTGTGGCATATTTGTGGTGCAGATGGCAACGAAACAATGGGTAAATATTTCCCTGGCAAATGACCTAACCAGTATAGTTTTATTAAAATGTTACGAGACATCTCATAGCCTAAATTTGTTGTCTTTCAGATATTTACATCGGTTCAGTGATGAGCTGGAGCAGATTGAGTTACATAACAGCATTAAAAGCAGACAGGGAAGGCAGCACTGTTCCCGGGAGGTAATCATCAAACAGACCATAGAGCATGAAAGACAACTCTATGAAGGCTATGGGATAGGTATGGCTGCCTTATTTCTTGTTGTGCAAAATGCAATAGCTACAACTTACACCCTCCGTATACACCTTCACAAGGCCTGAATCCTAAGTGAAGGTTTTAGGTGATACTTTGGCTTCTTGTTTTAGAGAAACAAATCTTCCTTTACTTCGCTTGATTTTCAGGTTCTTTTAAGGTGGATGTAAAAACAAACAGATCCTAGTTAGAAATTCATTTTACTTCCTTGAATGTAGTGATCGCCTTTGAGCAATGACTCTGCTTTATGTTTTAAGGCATATGTGTGTGTAGATTTTGATTACTGAACTTCATAGGAGGGTGATATTCCTGTGAAGTCTGACTTCTGTTTTTAAAGCATCTTGTAGCCAAGCCAAAAGTGCAAGAATCACATTCTGTACCTGTCTGTGCTCTTTCTTTTTAAAAAGGTGATTTATTTTTTAGCCTGAACAAAAAGGTTGCCCCCTCTTTAAAAGGATGCATAATGTAGCCACGCCAAAAGTGCAAGAATCACATTCTGTACCTGTCTGTGCTCTTTCTTTTTAAAAAGGTGATTTATTTTTTAGCCTGAACAAAAAGGTTGCCCCCTCTTTAAAAGGATGCATAATTTATGTGTTTTGAGACATAAATATGAAGATGTTTGTTGGTATAAAAGTTTTATTAGCTGTTATTTGAAATGACCATGAAACGTACCATGAAACATCATAGCATTGTCTCAGTAATAGAAGTCTGACATCACTGAGGACCCCATGTATTGATCCCTCCCACAGAAATGGGCCAGTGGGAAAAGTTCTACAGGGTTCACATTGCATAGTTTACTGTATGATGCCCACCTAAGAGGGAGGATTTTGGAGTCTACTAAACTTTGAGGGTCCAAGGCTTCCCACTCCATGAATCATAGAGATCTTGATCTAAGGAGGTAGGAATAGTCCTGTATCAACTGGACCTGCTTCCACCAGGATTTACACTTTCTCCTTATTTGCGGTAGAGCATGGCTCCTGCAGTAGATGCAGTGGAGCCAAGGGGCATTAATACAGCTCCAGACTTAATTAAATTTCTTGGATTTTCCTGGTTTTCTTCGTTAAAATATCGGGGCTCATCAAGGAATGGAGCTTCCTTTTGATGGGTCTCTTGGTCCATCCTGACCCCACCTAAAACTTTATGCAGCCCCAACAGACAGAAACTCTGATCAGGCTGAGGCAATACATATACAGGAGGACTCCTTCAAATGTGAGGCTGGTGTTGAATTTTTGGCCTTGTGGATGTTTGGAGTAGGGTTGAGAGTGTACCTTTATAAAAATGTCCTAACTTTTTAACCTTTAAAACCAGAAGCTCCTGAAACAAAACCCTGAAACATTTAAATACAATAATGCTGTAATTTATAACAAAAGTGGTAATAGTCCAATAGACAGATAGCTCAGAACATTTGACATGTCAGTGTCTTTACTGGCTGTTAGCACAAATACATATAAAGTCAGATTGCCAGACATGATTATTGGTCTTTATTTTTAAATTGCACCAGGGACAAAATAGCAATTGCCCCTTTGTCATCACAGTATCTCACAATGCCTTAAAAAGAGCTGAGAGGAGAGCCCTGTGTGTCTTGAGAACCTCAACGTGAATATTGCCAATGAAAGGTATCGGTTAGGGATGCTGCATGGGATTAACATTAAAGAATGGAAAATTTTGAGCCTAAGTGAACTGATGGCATCCCTTTAAATATATATATATTCTCTTTAAAGGTCATATCAAATGCCAGCTATGCTTGAGAGAGAGCCTGAAATGACTGAAAATTATATATGTGGAACAAGGCTGATAGGCAAGAACAGGAATTAAGTGGAACAGGGCTAATTGGGATGGGGAAAGGAATTGTGGAGACTGAGATCCAGGCTGTGTTGAGGAGGATGTGGTAGAAAATAATACCAAATTTAATGACCTGACACATTATTTTTTAAAAATAGACAGCCTTTTTGGAGCCAAATAACCAGTTTAACTTTAATGTCTAGAAGTAGTAGTGTTCAAATACAGTGCTACTTTCATACTGATATGAAAGTTCATTAAGAAAATGGAAAATCAACATTTGCTTCTTGCTTGGAATGTAAAATCTTGGCCAATTAGCTTCTTTGAAGCAAGCGTTTCCTATGTTCATGAGGTGGGGGGAAAGGAGAGTAATGAGAGGTTTTCAAAATACTTGCTAGCCGTACTTAATCCTCCAGAGCTGCTTCATATCCTGTTCTGCATGAGATAGCAAACAATTCAGGGATTTATGGGATTAAGCTATATGACTTAGTGCACCATGGGAATCCAGTGTTCTTTCTCCTTGCTTCCTCTTTTGCATTTCTTCTAGGGCAGAAATAGGGAAGCAATCTATATGGCTTTTTAAAAGTCTGTTCTTGTTTTCTAATTGTTGTGCACCAATACAAAATCCTCCTTCCAATATCTGTGGTTTTAAAAATTACATTTTCTTACTTTTAAAAATGTTTTTCTCTCCTGTTGCTGTAAGTGCCAGGCAAACAGAAAAATCAGTGAAATAGGTTAGCGAACAACTCTATCAAATGCACAAGATAAACTGGAAAAAATGAAGAAACAAAATGTTTTCATTTATAGAAATCTCAAGTTTTATTTACTATTTGTTAGTTTAAAAATTGTAAAAATATGACAGTTTTAAGTTGATGGTGCCCCTTTACAGGTTAAATGCAACCTCAAATCATTCATCATTTGTTATCGCAGCTGTTGAAGGCTCTGTCTGTCTAGAACTCAGTCTTTATCCAGAGAAAATTGTTGCTGCTAAAGGAAACTTCAGTCTTATAATCAGTGAGGTTGTTAAGGAAGTTGTGTTTCTTTAGTAGTGTCTCATTGTTTCCTGCCTTTCCCTCTATGCTTAATTGTACTACTAAACAGGTTCCTGCGGGTTTGACTTCTCTGGCATATTGTCATTTTCATCACTGTGTATTTCTGAAAAGTACTTATTTTTCAAGTGTTCATAGATAATGTCCAAAACTTATTGAAAGGGCATCCCAGATGTTGACAGGAACCCTCTGATGAATTGAGAGTGCATGTTTACAGCTAAAAATGGCAAGCAGTAGTTATTGCATCTGAACTTAGTTTAGTGATTTAGTTAACTGACTAACTTTTAAATATGCATTCTATCAGAACAAGGAAACCAAGTATTTTAGAAAAAGGAAAGGGCCCAATGAGCTTTCAAAGTTAAATATATCTGGATATGAAGAGTTATTTTTTTCAATATTTGGGATGGAAGGAAGTTCAGATGGAAGACACCAGGGCAGAATATTAGAATATTTAGATTTATCTCCCAGCATATCTAGTGTCTGTACTGTTTATTCAATACATTTGAAGTTTTTTGCTGCTGCTTTTGGTAGAGTCCATTGTACAGCTGAATTGGTCCATCTCTAAAGAGATCTCTCCTAACTCTTTTAATGACCAGTCGTTTCTCAACTTTACTTTGTGGCTCCTTGATTTTTAACCCTGCCTCTTGTTCTCTTGAGTTTTGCTCCACACCTTAATGAGGAAATCTATACATAATTTGAATGTGAATTCAAGAACAATGTATTCCAATTCTTGTAAGATTTAACGGAAACCTTTAGTGCAAATCTGTGTGTGTGTTTGAGAGAATGAGGCAAAAATTGTATTCGAGAGAGCTGATTTTTATTTTTCAGAAATATTCTAATCTCTATTCTGACCAATACAGAACCTGATACTATTTAAATTATATAGGTATCTCTATATTTGGATTATAAGCTCTTCTGGGCAGGAATTGTCGTTTTGTTGTATCTGTACAGTGCCTTGCAAAATGGAGATGTCCTCCCCAGCTAAGGCCCTTTGGTGCTACCACAATACAAATAAATATTAATAGACTAGAGTGTTTGCCAGAAACGTGATGGAGTCACCTTTGTTTGACTTTCTACTCACTCATGCATAGCAATGGAAAGGCTGATCTGGATTGCTTAGTAAAGTGGTCTCATTTAAGTAACATGTCTTTTAATACAGCCAAATGCAAGGTTGTGTATCTAGGGAAAAAAATGTACGTCACATTTACAAAATGGGTAGCAGTATCCTGAAATGCAGTGATATTGAACAAGAATTAAGGGTGATGGTAAATAATCAACTAAATATGAGTTCCGAGTGCTATGGTAGCTAAAACAGGAGTGGGCGAACATTTTGGCCTGAGGGCAGCATTTGGGTATGGAAATTGTATGGCTGGCCATGAAGACTCACAAAATGAACAATTCAGAGATATTCAAATAAACTCTTATTTAATAAAGATACATTCTAGTGGAAATTAACATAAACCTTACTTACTATTATAAATATGCCATTATAATAACATAGTACAATAATTAAACCAAACTTAACCCCTTTCCATGCCCTCTTTAATTAATGTGAACAATACAGCTGGTTGCCCTTCTTTACAATGGCGTCAAAGTCTGGTGTCATTTTCATTGTGGAAATCCGCAATACTGAGCTGAGATGATGTCAGTTAACTGGGATCTATAGTGAGTTTTCAGCAGGGAAAATGTTTGTTCACACACACAGGTGGAGCTGAACAAAACAAGGATTTTCTGTGCCACCTTGCGGATATTACGAAACTCATCCAGTTTTTCTGAATTGTACTTTTTCTTCAAGATGGAATTGCACTGTAGATCAATGACCTACTGTTGGAATTCTTGTGGGGCTTTCTCGTAGTCAAATGACAGTGGGCATGACACCGACCCCAGTGTCCTCTCTTTCTTCTCAAAGTTAGGGAATCAACGAGAAAATTCTCTGTGCAAGTCAGTCAAAATTTTGCTGTACTTTTCTGTCCGCTCTGGCAACACAGACAAGTATTTCAGTCTTGGGAACTGAGCGAAAACTTTGTCCTTAATTTGTTTTGAAAACAAGACTAACTTGACTTTGAAAGCTGTCACTCTAGAATACAGTTTATGTACAAACACATTCATTTCTTGCAGCTTCACATTAAGTTAATTTAAACGTGCCAAGATATTCACACCAAAAGTGAGGTTACACACCCACTTCGAATTCTTTAATTCAGGGAAATCATTTTCTTTCCCTTGCATCTCCAGAAAAGTGCAAATTTCATCTCTGAGCTTCCACACTGTCTGAAATACCTTTCCTAGGCTGAGCCAGTGGACACTTGTATGATAAGATAACTCCTGGTGTTCAGTGCCAGTGTCTTCAAGAAGGGGAATGAATTGCTGATGATCAAGTCTCCTTGCTCTTATGTAGTTCACTATTTTCACTACTGTGCAAACAACGAGATCAATGTCCAGGATGCTTATACAGAGGGCCTACTGATGTATAGTACAATGGTTTGTTTTCTTTTACTTTGTCCTGAATTCTTTTTACAAGTCGTACATTTTCCCCAGTTACATTTGGCGATCCACTTGTAGTTATGTTTGTCAGTTTACTCCAAGAGAGCTTCAGATATTCAAGGCTACCCGTCACCCTCTCCTGTAAATCCGATTCCTTAGCTGTGCTTTCATTGATTCAATTGAAAAAAATTCATCTGTGGTTTCAAATTTCAAAAATCAGTAACTATGTTGTGTCTTTAATGTCAGTGTTATCATCGATAGCTAACAAAAACAACATAATGCCCTGTGCTTTCTTGTTCAGCTCAGAAGCAACAAGTTCACCAATCACTTCTACATGTCGAGTAACAATTCTTCATGACAAATTTGTTCTCAAACAACGTTTTCAGATTTGTTTTGGTATTCTGGGCACAGCGTGCCAGCAACATGAACCATGCATTCTTTCAAAAATTCTCCTTTAGCAAAAGGCCTATTTTGTTTAGCGATTTTAAATGCCGGAACATAACTTGCCTTTGTAGTGGCTTCCTGAGCTGTAGCTTGTCTCACATAAATATTTTGCTGAGCTTTTAAGTTCTTGGTGAGTTTCTGAGTTTTTCTTGCTCTTTCATCAGTTGTTAAATTGCTGCCATAATTAGGATATTTTGTTGAAAAATAGCAATTCAAATTGTACTCCTTGAACATTGCGATTCTCTCCTGACAAATCAGGCATACAGCCTTTGAGTTCACATTTGTGAAAAACTCTTTTGTATTCCATTCTTTGTTCACTTTTTTTTAGCACTCATTTTTGAAAGGGAAAAGAAAATCCTAAGTGCTGTCCTTATTTTGAACTTCCATTTTACAAGATTTCATGCACTGTGAAAAAACTGGGCCTTTTAGCTTCAATTTGTTGGACATCAGTGCCCCTGATAATTTTGAGCTAAGGCGCTCTATCCCAGAACCCATGTGGACAAGAAGAGGCTGGGTCAGGTGTAAACTCTCCTTTAACTTTATGCCCCACCCACCCCCCCAAAATGGGGTATTTGAAATGTTCTTACTGGTATACTTTGAATTCAGTTTGCACTGTTGTGTTCATTAAAACTTTACATAGTCAGGGATGTTACCAAGGTGGGGCAGGAGGACTCATGGATATGGCAAGGATGGGGGAAGGGCTCTATAAGGGATATTATTGAGGTGAGAGGACGGGGGACTTATGGGGTGTGGCACGAGGGGCTCTCCAGGCGTGGTACTAGAGGCCAAGCAGGCAGTGACACAAAAGCGTCCGTACCAGGCACTGCCACAGGTGGAGGCGGCAGCTCCTGGACAGTTTTGAGGCTCTTGGATTGGGGCCATACAAGACTAGGAGGGGACTAGGTGCGCTGCCGCGTGGTGGTGGAATTCTGGTCCTGGAAACAGCACTGTGAGGTTGTGCCTACACAGTATGGCTCTTCTGTGTGCTGGAAGGAATCTTCCAGGAAGATGGTGCTCATCAGTGATTCGGGGGCTGGGGAACGCCAGGTGGAGCAGGGCGACCCCCTGACCCCACTCATCAGTGGGAGCACCGGAGTGAGGAAAGCTCCCGACCCTGTTCCCCTGTGGGCGCTCAAGGGTCGGATAAAAACATCTCATGAGCTGGAAGCAGACCGAGCCTGGACTGTAGTTTCCCCATCCTTGACCTAAGAGGACTAATTTAATTCTTGGATGCACTAGCAGGGAAATACCAAGGAACAGTTGAGAAGTGGTATTACTACTTTATAGAGCTTTGGTGAGTAGAACTGGTTGAAAAATTTTCATTAGAATGATTTTTTGATGAAAAATGCCCTTTGTGCAAAACTGAAACATTCTACAGAAAATTTTCAATTTTTCAGGGAAAAAAAATCCATAATTTTTCGGGTGGGGAAAATAGAAACAACAGTTGCCGGTCTTCCCCCAAAGGCCTTGTCAGATTTACTTTTTGCCAGTGAAATTGACAAAAGCTTTCTCAGTTGGCTGCAGTGTCTGAGCTTCCCTGACTTTGTCTCCTTCCCTTCTTTGCCTTCCTCATTCCCCCACCCCAAATGAGCGCTTGGAATCTGTTTCTCATGCTGCGGCTGCTGGAGGGAAGGTGTGCAGCTTGAATGGCCTCTCCAGCCCTGGTGCTGAGTGGGTGGCTTAGTGCCCTGTCACTGTGGCACCCAGGCTGGAAGGCTCTTGTCAATTTCACAAGTATTGGACTGCAGTTCTCCCAAAACAGATTTTTTTTCTTGAAAGCTTTTCCTATTAAAAATTTCACATTTTTGACATTTTGTCCAGGTTTGGGACATTTTATTTTTCAAAAGTGAGAATTTTTTTTTTTTTTTTTTTTTTTGCAGGATTTGTTTTCCAGCCAGCTTTGTGTGAATACTGTATCTGGTTCTGGTTTCCATGGATCAAAAAAGTGTTTGAAAAATTGAAATGGTTTAGAAAAGAGCTAGAAGAATAATTTGAGGGCTGGAAAACATGCCTTACAGTAAAAGACATAAGAAGCTCAGGCCTGTTGAGTTTATCCAAGAGAAGATTAAGGGGTAACTTAGTCATTCTCAACTAGTACCTATGTGGAAGAGAGATTTTGATAGTAGGGTCTCTAATCCAGCAGAAAAGGCATATTGAGAAGTTTGGAAGATAGACAAATCCAGACTAGAAATAAGCGACACATTTTTAGCACTGAGGATAATTGATCATGGGAATATTTTACCTAGGGAGGTGGTGGGTTTTCCATCACTTGAACTCTAAAAGAAATGCTTTTCAGCGGTTCTCAAACTGGGTTGGGACCGCAGAGTGAGTCTCAGCCCTGTTTTAATGGGGTCATCAGGGTTGGCATTAGACTTACCGAGGCTTGGAACCAAATCTGAAGCCCAAGCCTCACTGCCCAGGACTGAAACTGAAGCCTGAGCCCCTCCGCCTACAGCTGACGCCAAAGCCTGCAAGGCAGGGCTCAGGCTTCAGCTTCAGTCCTGGGCAGCGGGCTCAGATTATAGGCCTCCTGTCTGGGGCTGAAGCCTTTGGGTTTTGGCCCCTTGCCCAGGCAGTGAGGCGAGGGCTTGGGCTTAGGCTCCCATGCCGGGGCGATGGGGCCAGGGCTTGGGTTTTGCCCCCCTCCCCTCGCCTTGGGCAGCAGGGTTCAGGTTTTTTGGTCCACCCTCATGGAGCATGCATTAATTTTTGTTGTCAGAAGGGGGTCACTGTGCAATGAAGTCTGAGAACCCCTGCTAGCTCAAACAGAAACTATGGGCTTGATGCAGAATTTCAGTGTGATTCTGTGGCCTATGTTATGAAGGAGGTCAGATCAGAAGTTCAGAATGGCCCTTTTTTGGAGTTAAAAATCTATGAATCTGGGAAAGGAGAATTTGATCACTTATTTAAGCAGGTTGAAAAATTATTTGAAGGAAATGAAATAAAGGCGCATGGATTAATTTACAAAAGGTGCCCACTTTATTATTCTAATGCAGTGGCTCAAAAGATATTCCTTGTAGCTGGGGGAGAAGAGTTTAGTGGGAGCTGTACATATCTGAGGACAGAACATTGTCCTTTGTGGTGACTGTGCTGCTGTTAAAATTGTACTTAAATAGCTTCCATGTAGAATTGATTGGATTGTAAATTACATGCCCTTATCTGTTTTTGTATATCAGATAATATCTTGAGAAAAGCCCTTCAGAGGTCACATTAATTGGTATTAATAAATGAGTTTTGTTGCATCTAAACCAGGCCAAAAAGAGGTGAGAGTGTTAGATTCTTGTTATAAAATGTATTTTGTTTATATTGCACACACATAAGAGTACAGAATTAAGGTTACTCCACAGAAGAACTTAGGTATGGTTTCCAATGAGAAATCGTCACTGTGTGATGGATACCTGTCAAAGAGCTCATCTTGAAAATTGATCCAAGAGGTGACACATTTAGGAGTGTATCTGTGTATTTCTGTATATAATTTGTGTGTGTAAAAATTGTTGGCCTTATTAATACCTATACATTATTAATACTTACCGTTAAAATACTACTGTTGTATTTTTACCTTCTCTAGATGTTTTCAGTTTTTTATTCCTGAGGTAGTTCCTTTTTCTAGATATCACAGTGCACTTTGTTTTCCAATATATAAATTCTCTGGACAGGGACTGTATTAACAGTCCTGTACAATACTGAGTATCTTGTTGGTGCTTAGATGAAAATAATTTAAGTTATAATCTGTGATTCCAATGGGATAAAAAATTCTGTTTGGGAAGATGTTAGGTTGAACATAACCCCAAATATTTTTTCTTTATTTATAACAGAAGTATAATATCATAATTTTCAAAATAAGGTGCCTAATATTTTATTCTTAGATCCTTTTTCAGACATCAAAATAACCGATTTTTCAAAAATGCTAAGCAACTATTGAATTCAGTTGGAGCTGCTGGATTTAGGAGCCAAACTTAAGGCATCCAATTTCAAAAATCTTGTTGTTAATATCCATTAGTAAGACAGAATATTAGACATCTTGGTTAATATCACCGTCAGGAGTACCTATCGTGTTCTGTGTTTTTGCTAACACTCCCTATATTTGAACAGCTGAGAGCTAAAGACATGGCATTTCTGATGGAGGGGTCGTGACTATACACACCACCCTCCCGCTGGTGCACTGCTCTGTAGATCTTGAGGTACAGCCTCTTGTCACAATTTCAGTTGTAACCCTCTTAAGGTTTCAGGCTTAGCCATCACCTCTTTTGTATGGAGACTCATGTCTCTTCCTCCAGACTGGCGAGAGAGATTGTGGAGGGATCAGATCTGACTGAGTTGCATCTCTAGGTTGCTCTTTCTTAAGGAGCTACTGCAGGGTACACAAGTTGCCAGTCAGCCTTCACAAAGCAAAGTACATTTATACTTAGGGCAAAAGTATTACAGAGAGAAAACACATAAAACACAATAAAAGGCACTATCTGCATGCTAAAAGTTTAGTAGAGGTCTCCCCCCAACTCCAAATAGGGCTCTAAAAGGTGCTAGTCTTTCAAACCTCTCAGTCCGGTTTGCTCTTTTGGTTAAAGGTTCCAAACAGGTTTCATATCAGGTCAAGAACAACCATGGGACAGTTCAAGTGTTTCTTTATGAAGTTTGGGCCTTTGATCTCTGTCCTCCTTTTAATAGATTACACTAATCTGTGGCCCTCTCCTCAAGAGGTGACACTTCAGAAGCTGAGTTTTTGCCAAACTTGTGTTGGAGAATTTGCATTAACTACCCTTCAGGGATTCCCCAGGAAACATCTCAGTAAGCCATGAACCCAAAAACACATTTAAAACTTACTGTCACAAAAATCCATGTCTGTCTAGCACACTTCACCTCGTGCTTCCTGAGTGTCACATCTGTTATGCCTGTCTCAAGTATATCCTTTTTGTGAGGAAATATGGTACTACTGTAGTGTTGGTATCATGCCTAGGGTTAAGGAACAGATTTTCAAAGTACTCAGTATTTAGCAGCTCCCATAGTTCTTAGTCTAGGTACCTAAATGCGACCTAGGCATTTTTGAAAATTTGTCTCACGAAGTATTATTTATTTAGCCAATATTGGGGTTTCTCATCCCCTAGCCACCTCTATGTATTATAGCACTTTATTCCACTTCAGTTTGGTTTATTATGTTATCTTTAAACATAATTGATAGCAAGCTCTCAGAATGGGTTTTGTTTATTGAATTTTGCCTCTTTACAGATGGCTGCAAATACTAACAGTTCAGTGTTTTGAATTGTGGACTTTTGTCATAGCTGTTTATGGTTTTTAAAGCCAAACAAACAAAACCCAACAACCCAAATCTAGCCATGTCAAAGGGGATGTGGGATGGTTGTGTTTGGAAAGCAGTTGAACAAACCAGAGACAGTCTTACAAGCTGTGGTACTAAATCCTGATTTGTCAGGGAAGCTAACAGGGAGTAGGAACTTGGAGACAATTCTGTGATAATTTTAAAAGGAGCAAAAAAGGCACCGAGACCTGTTGTCGGTAGGTGAATTTTAATTCCCCAAGGACTCTGTATAGGCTGGTGGCAAATAAAGCAACAGTGGCTATTTTCAGTTCTCAGTGACAGAGTAATAGAATAAATACAATTCTAAATTCCAGAGAATATTTCCACTTTCACATTATGATATTTTATATTTAAGACAAATTTTGTGTGGAAACTACTGCATTGGGACCCTCTACATTATCATGGCAGAGCTGCACAATTTACCTGAACTACTGATCTGACACAGTACAAAAATAATTGTAGTGTTTTATATCTTTAAAGCACTGTACAAATATAATTTAATTACTTTATACTGTTAATTTTGTAGGTTATAGCAACTCACTGCATTGTTAGTGGTATTTTGCTACTCAGAAGCTGTGCTCAGTACTAAAGTAGGTAGGTTTCTACATGTGGGATTTTTTTTAGCAATGAATTTCTTCCAGAAAAGAAAATGAGTGATTTCTCTACTTTCCCCCCAATCATTATAAATACAAAACACAAAGTATCTTCTGTGACATGGAACTGGTAGATGGGAAAATATGGGCCCCGAGAGTCAAAGGTGTTAATGTGACCCTCAAATTGTCCCACATTAAAAGTGTTAAACAAGGTTTAGTGTTTGGTATATATGGACCTTAGCCTGCTTAGTATCACAGTAAACACCATTAAAAATCTTTTAAGTCTTTTATTAAAAATGCAGAAAACAAAGGAAAAACAGTTAAAGCATTTGAAAAACGAAGTATTAATAAGGCTTTCATTTAACAACATTTTTTGTTCCCTTTCCCTTTAGCTGGAGAGAGTTTTTAGAAGGAAACTTCACCTATTTTGACAGCCTTTTAGATGGTAACTGCCCTTTTTGGGGGGATAGAGAAAAAGTTAGCTGAGATGAGCTGAAGCTATTGTTCAAGATTAATCCTGTTTCCTAGAACAGTGGTCTTCAAACTAGGGTGCGCGAGACCCTGGCACTGCCGCCGAGACTGCCCGGGAGTTCGGCAGTCTCCCGGGCGGGCTAGTTTTAGACTGCCGAAATGCCGCCGCTGCCGCCGGAAGCTGGCGCTTTTTGCGGCGGCATTTCGGTGGACATACCCGCCCCGAGGGGCCGCCAGACTTTTTCCTCTGTGGCGAGGGGCCACGGGGGAAAAAGTTTGAAGATTCCTGTCCTAGAAGACAAAACAAGACAAATTCACACAAGAAAGGATGGAAAAGATAGAAAATGTTCCTGTCTGTCTCCACTAGCATCGTCACTGGTGGAGAAACAACAACATGGCACATGGTCTTATTATTCACTCTGAGACCTAGTAAACTTGTACTAGCTTCAGGCAGTTTAGGGAATTGCTTTCATCATTCTCTTTGGTCACAAGCTGACAGCAGTGCTGCAAAATATATAGTCTTGGCTGGCTGAGACTGACTTTTATTAAACAGAAGGAACAAGGAGAGGATAGGAAAGGAATAAGGTGGGGCAGGAAAAGGATACACAGGGTGTGAGACAAAGTCTCACATCCTAGATCATGTTCGGGATTTAGCTGGATCCAATGAAGTTGTTGATGTTATCTGGGTCCCTCTCTTGGCCCTGACTGGGCAGGACATCTGTCAGGATTAGGCTGACAAAAGCCCAACAATGTCACAGTAACTCCTGAGGTCCCAGAAGATAGTAGGGGTGGCAGCCATGATGGAGACCCCCCCCCCCCCACCCCATTCCCCATCTTTAATCTTTGTTAGGGAGTGATAAGCGGAATAGCCAGTCCTCTAATTATTTGGTCCAGCAATATTGGGCCTAATTTCTGACATGTCAATTTTGGTCTTTTGATTTTGGGACATTCAGTTTTCTTCTTTAGCTGGCATGATCTTAATTAAAGTTCTTGAGTGATAGCAGCAGGAGTTTTTGTTCAAGTAAAATTTCAAAAGTGTCCAAGTCCTATCTTCAAAACAAATTTAGAAGTTTAGGAGCCTAAGTGCCTAAACCAGTTTTGAAATGGAACTCTTCTCCCATAGTTTAACTGGTTTGTCTGTTTCAACTATAAGTTCTTTGGAGTAGGGCTTGTCTCTTACTCATGTGTGTATGTACGTATAACACAATGGGGACTTTAGGGTACAGTTGTAATACAAATAATGTAATTATGTTGCTAATCTCACTGTTGGCATTTGCAGCTTTCTTTTAAGGGCCTAAATCTTGATGGTTTTGACACAAACATTTAGACAAAATGCAGCTTCCTTTCAGCAACTAGAGGCAGCTAAAAGTTGATAAAGTACCTTGGGAGAGTCTCCTCTTGTCCTGCTAAAATGGAGTCAGGAACAGCACCTTTTAGCAATCCCAGCATCCTCCCCCTTCCTAGCAGTTGTGGGAGGAAAGTAGACCTCCTGCTAGATTATTATCCTTCGACCTCACTATTCTCAGTATGATCTGTATCCACCTCTGACCTTGTGGGTTTAGTCCTTCACCTAGTACTAGCATATACCTGATACGTCTTTGAAGTCCTAGTTTAATGTTTGCTCTGAAATGAGAATTGCTATGCGTAATTTACAGCTGGTAATCTAACTGTATTTAATTTTGTTCCCTTTAGAAATTCCTGACATTATAAATAGCAAACATCTTAAAATTTTCAGGTGAGTTTCTTTTTGTTGTATTTAATTATTTGTGGACTGGATGTGCCCAGTTGGACATCTCTAGAAATGGCATGGTATGTCTCCCCATTTTTTTTTATTTTATTTTTTTTTTTAAAAAAAAAAAAACCAAACCAAACCAACCCAATCCAATATTCTACAAAAAGTAGTTACTAGGGGGACAGTGTTCTGTTGTGTGAAGGGAAACTGATGACATATTATTAGTGTATTCAATATTTTGCTGTTCTATTTTTTTCTTAGCTACTGCGGCCTAAAATTGGAACTTACTAGCTAGTAACAATCAATTTTTGAAATATTATAAGGTTTAAAGTGCTGAGACTGTTAGGACTGAGTTCATATAGCTTCTTTTTTTGGATATTTTCAAACAAACTTTTAAGGTGGGAAATTGTCTATATTTTAGCAATTCTTATAGCAAATAACCTTGGATCATGGTCTGTAGAGAGATTCGGGGATCAGAGTTACGGTGCTGAGCTTGATTCTTTTCTCCATGTATCAGCCAGGGCTCAGCAGGTTGCACTGTAGAGTTAGCATTCTTCCTTTCTTGAAGAAGAAAACATACTTTGCATGTCACTTAGGGTGACTCTTTTGGCCCCATAGAGACCAACATCCAGTTCTTAACCAGGAGGATAGGCCAATATATGGGCTCAAGGCGCAAAGTTTAATGGCAAATAGGAAGATATCCGAGCAACACTCCTACCTGCCACATACATTCTTCTTCCCTTCCCCCCACAAAAGTTTAAATAGTAGTTATCTGCATCTCATTTACCCTATCATGCAGTAGTTTAGATATACCCTTAAGTAACCAATATGAGTTAGGGCACAGATTTATCTTCCGCTTTATTGGTGCATCATACAAATAGATAGTAGTAAAATCAGCAGTATTGCATGCGTACACCAGATGCAGTTGTTGATTTTTCCCTCTAAGATTTCAGTGTGATTTCCAAGATTTGCATAGTCACGGAACACATTACCATAAAATATCATTCCTGCCAACAACTTAGAAGACATTGTAAAAGGATTAGACGTTTATATGGATGAGAACTGGATCAGACAGTTACATTAAAGGAGATGCAATTTTTTATTGTTTTTTTTTATTTTATTTTTTGAGGGATATAATGTTTCAATGCATGAGCCAGTCATGGAGACTGGGAAGAAACATTCTGTATGGACAGGTGTCATGGTTACAGGTGAAACTGTGGTTTTTGTCCCTCTTGAGAGCACTCCTTAGGTGATAGGCCTGGCTTCTACATCATGCTCCGGCTGGAAACAAACAGTTCAACCACTCTGGGACTGGATCTCTGTGCTGCAGCCCCTTACCTGTTTCCTAACTGTGTTAATGTGACCGGCTCTACTAGGTTTGGCACCTGTAAGAGTTTTTCCCTTCTGGATCTTGTGACAATATAAGTTTGCAGTGACAGAAACAGCATCTTCAAACAAAACATTATTTATTCTCTGATCCTAAGGTACAGGTCTTGCAGAGAAAAGGGTTAGAACATCAGAGTCCAGTACACCTATTTTCCTATACCTACACCTTAATCCTTTGCAAGTATTTCCATTCAGTCTAGTTAACTCCTGACTGTCCTGTTCGTAGCATGCTTTCTTTCAATGTGTCTCTTAGCTCTGACTGACACTCCCTGGGCAGCCTCCCCATCCTCCCAAAGCCAGCATTTTAAAGATTTATAGGATCCCCTTTCAAACTAGGCCCTGCCTGGGTAAGAGTTATCTCTTCTTAGCCTAGATGGAGCCAATAAACAATTTCCCTATTGTTTCCTTGAAGATTCTTTATCTATGTCATTGTTTTGCCTTTTCTGCTTGATTCCTTTAACACTCCTATTGATTGAACTCTGTGCATTGAGGCAGGAGAATATTACGGACAGTCTGATGGGCACATGATATTTATTAAAAAATACCACCCATGAGTCCCTCTTGCTACACAGCAGGCTATTCTATAATCGGAATTTCTTGGGCCTTCTTTTGATACAGAGAACAGGATGGTGGATTAGGTGGACCAGTGGTTCAATCTGATATGGTAATTCCTGTGTCCATTTGTAAAATGAAATCCTTAAGGATGGATTTTCAGAGCTGCTGAGAACCTTTCAAGTCCTTTTTACTCAGAGCAAGTTATGGGTGCTCAGCATTTTAAATGTTTGTTTAAAAATTCAGCATAATAAACTAGCATTTCCCCATGGCAATGCAAAACCGCTATAATAATGCAGTCAGACTGAAGGCAAACTAAACAGTCAAGAGCTACATTTATCTAGGAATAACTATAAGAAATCTTAAGAATTGGGCAGTGCATGGATTAATTACTACAGCTCAGTCTGCTCTGTCCATTAGGAAAAAGGCGTTGGAGGATTTCATCTGTGTAGTAGGAGTTAAATTTAAAAGCACTAATCCTCCAACTGTAAGGAGTTCAAGAATATATAGAGTGACTTATCATACCATGAAAATTCTGACAGAAGGTTTCTGTTTTATTGCCTTGTTAGAACCACAGCAGATTTGTCCATGTAAAAAAAAAAAATTGCTATTGCCCTTGAAAAATCATCCACCAAGTGCCGTTAGTATAGTCAAACATCTATAATTTCGACACCGGGCCTGATGTGACTATTAAATGAGTTCTTCCTCCTTTATGCAGCCTCTAGCTTTTTGAAAGTAATAGATTCAGTTTGTGAATTTAAATTTACACATGCATTGTATCTCCTTGGAATCACTCATACAACATTTTAACATTTCTCATAGATCATAATGAACTACTGTTTTCCAGTAAGTGGAATATTAGCTCTGCACATTAAGCACCCAAATGGGGAAGTTGATACAACTGCACTCATTATGTTGCACAAAAGGAGTTATGTCTGTCAAATCTAAAACCAACTGGTTCATAGTCAGAAAGGTACAGAATAGAAATTGACAGTAGGAATAGAATGAGTAATATATTTAACTTACATTTTTTCAGGGTCTTTTGTCCCACAGAATCCTAAAGCACTTTACAAACTAGATAGATACATGAATCACTTAATTCATCACTGAAAGCAACCAGATGTGGGTTGAAAAGTAGTAATTGTTTTAGTTGCACTCAGCAGCGGTATACGAGTTCAGGACAGGAAATGAACATTTGTATCCAATTGAAACTGCAGGGGGATTTAAATTGATAATGTAAATTAGTAGAGCAGACTTGCTTGATTTAATATTTTCACAGGGGAGTTGGATTAATGCTGCTGTTCTTTTAAAAAGTTTCTTGATTTATGCCTCATCAAAAAGACAGCATAACTGTCCCCCAAATTTCATGCTAGGGCACTGGGAAAGTACTGACTGTCAGAGAAGAATGTCACTACTATAAATGGCCAGCATCACTTCCTGCAGAACCCTTAGTGATAACTTATCGAAATATAGACCAGACCTTTTCTGGCTGAGATCTTACTGTGTTGCAGCCCAGTGTTGTATAAATATGTACACTGCAATTAGTATGGTATACATCAGCATGCATTTTAACAAACTTTAATCTTCCCTTATACAGTTAGTACTGGGTTCTTTAACCTTTTAAGCACTGACTTCTCCTGAGCATCCCCATTGGCTTATCTTAAGCAGCACCCCACTCCTGCTAATCATATACACCTTCTCCCTGCCTGTTGCTTTCTTGTCTCCCAGTTGGATAGTTGCTGGCTTGGGGTTCTGTTTTAGATTCCCCTGCTGATATGCTATCCCAGCTGACAAGTGCCCCTCGTACAGATTTCAACATGAGTGTAGGACAAGTGGGAAAAAGATGTATCATTTGCGCACACATGAACCAGTAAAGGTTTGTAGAGGACAGAGCACATTGGGACTGATTTCAGGCGAAGGCTAATGCAGCAAATCCTTTCTGGTTCCAAACTTATGCCTCTACCTGACCTGACTGAAAACCCTTTTCAGTAACCAACAGTAGTTTAATTTTTCTGGGTTCTGAATTTTAAACATTAATTATTTTTCATTATATCTTTTTTCTTTAAGAGAATGGGATGGCGATCTGAAGAAACTGCCAAACATTAAAATGAGAAAAGTCTCTATTAAAAATGCTGTTTGCAGTAGGACGGAGGTGGCAAATGGTGAAGCTGAAGAGGAATTAGATTCAGTAAAAGACACAGACTAATGAGCACCAGTGGATACGAAAGATGAAACAGCCGCAAGGGACTGCCAAGAACCTATTTGAACTATCACTGGATGCAAGAATAAAGCTGGTATTTTCAATTAAATTTGAGAAGACTTGGCTGGTTGAATATTTGATTAGTTGGTTGTGCTTCACCCTGGCCTTTAAGTTATGGAGTGAGATTTCAGCAAGCAGCATGTTAGATTCTGTGTGGTGCTTACTTAAAGAAAATGAAGGCTTTAAAATCTAAAACTTTCAGAAAATAACCATTTCCCCCCTACCTCTTCTACCCTAGCTTCTTCTCAGAGTGCAAGCACCTGGATATGGGTTGGTGGGGAATAGTTATCTCTAGCCTAATGGCTGTGGGACAGTGACTCACCTGTTTTGTTTTATCTGTGACTCACCTGTTTTGGCAAATGTGATGCGGGAGGTGGGACTGCTGGATTTTCTTGATAGTGCCCATTCATTAGATGATGATGATGAGAAGATAAATGTCATTTAATTTTGATACGTAGGTAAGATACTGTTATACAGACTACCTTTACCCATAACTTGGTCTATTAACTGTGACCTCTAAGTTAAGTTAAAATGGTACTAAATATGTGACTTAAATCTATCCACATAGCCCGCATCTCCAGATTTTCTTTACTGAGCCAGCAATCAGCCCTCAGGAGATTTGTGCATTTGCAGATGATGGTTGAAGCTCAGGTAATGGCTTAGAGAAGCAGGCTTTCATACCACCTCATGTTAACACACTTGAAAAGAGCATCAAAAATTGGAGGAAGGATTTTGGAGCCTCCTGTAAAGCAGTCCTCCACCTCCCTTTGTGCATAATTTGGACCCATCTTTCAGGAATGCCCTTTTCAGGCTTTGGAAAATGGAAAGGAGAGAACTGTAGGAAGAATCTCCTTCTCTACCCACTTCCTTTAAGAGCACAGGCCCTGGCCTGTAACTAAGAAATTTATGTCACAGTAGAAGCATAGTGTCCCATTTAATGATAAAGGATTTCCATAACTTGATCATCAAATGGGTTCCTAGGTCTACAACTGCATGAACTCAAGAAAAGCCTTTAAATGTAGGGCTGTAGAGGCAGAATGTATTTCTGCCTCTGAAAGCTGTGTGCATAAACTGACCGTTTTCTGATGCCAGAGGTAACCAGTTAATCCTTTTATGTAAGAGATTTTATTGCCTTCGTTATGAAGACTGAGTTGATCGTTAAGCTGAAACACTGTTGGCTATTTGGTGTGAATTAGTCAGTGGACAGAATACTGGACTGAGGTTCAGGACACCTCGGGTCTCTTCCCAGCTCTACCACTGACCTGCTGGGTGACCCCAGTAAGTCATTTCCCTGTGTCTGTTTGCCTAATTGTAAAAACAGGATGGTGGTGGTGATTTTCTCTGTAAAGCGCTTTGAGATTGACCGATGAAAAGTGGTGTGTACAAGGTAAGTGATAGTATTTATAACATTGCTAGCATATTTACATAGGGATGCTCCCCTGGCATTGTAAAATGCCGCTTGATTCATAAAATGGGTGAGCTTTCCCAGGGTATAGTCTGTGCGCTTCTCCCCACTCTGGGTTCTGATGGCAACTCCCTCCCAGGGACTTGGGGTAGGGATTGGGATTAGGGATGGCTTTGAGGCAGAGGCGGGGAGACCCTAAAATCCTTTCCCCAAGGAAACCTTGAGCTAGCAGGAAGGGATAAGGGGAGGCAAGGTGCACCTGGGAAGGAACAGTCTGGGAAGGGGGACAGTGTCCCCTTGGGCTGCCTTTCACATCTTTGCTCAGTTAACCCATCATTCCCTAAGGCTGAGCATCTGAGCATTCTCATTCACGCCGAAGGTTTTATTTCCTGCTCTACACATCCTGCACTGGTTTAACTAGAGATGTGATAATAACTGATTTCGTTAAACTGCTGCAATGTGATGTATAATTGCTCTTAACTCTGTTTAAATCTGTCTCCTCTGCTTAGCTTGCCTTGGTAAACGTCTAAACAAAACCTGAACTGATATCAATGATTCAGAGCAGGTTGGGGGGGGGGGGGGCGGTTAAAACCCATTTTAGTTGAACTGATGTAACTTCTATAGGTAGACAAGCTCTATGTTTCACTTTGGCAATAAAATCACTGCAAGAAGTTCTTTTTCTTCCGCGTTTTCTTTTAATGGGATGAATAAAAGGGCAGTAAGTCATCTTCCTGGAATGACTTGAAAGGCTAGTTTGTCGTAAAATATGTGGTGTCCTTAATAGCACTGTGTTAAACTGACATTTGTGCAAACATTTTTTTAAAAACGTATGCTATTTGGAGTCATGGAGAATATTAGATTAGCTGTCTGTTTTTCCATGAACGATTCCATTAAAACAAAAGACAATATATAAAGCAAATGTATAATTTGTAAGTTAACCTGACAATAATCGAGCAGTCTTGAAATAATTTGTAATGCTTGCTGCTCACGTTATGCATTTTAAAAGAAAAGCAAAACTAGATAAAGAAATAAAAATTTGAATTGTAATCTCATGTACCCTGTATTCTTTTTTTGCTATCACGTAAACTTCAGCTTTTTAGACTTACATAGGTTACACAGGGAAATGGACACTCTGCAGCTAATGAAGAGAAAAATGTTTTTGATATTGCTTGTAGCCAGAAAAATTGCTATAAAAATGGCAAGATCTTACACAGGGAACAGCTAGGATGACGATCTGACTCATGCTGAGAAACGCAAATTGGTATCAAGTGTCAGTATAGAAAAAATGAGCTGAATTTTATTCTGTCTTGCACATCATCAATTTGTTGAAGTAAGTTTTGACTGGAGAATCTTTATATGGTGAAGAGAGAAACTCATGTTGACTTTAAATTTTCAGGTTGGAATGTTATTGAGAGAGAAAATGAATATGGAATCCCATGATGTCATTTTTATAGTAATCTTTCTGACAATTACTGTGCTTTACAGCCAGCTGGTATGTTTACTGTATGGAGGAGCCTGTTCCTTCTCCGAATGCTATAAGTTTGTTTGATGTTCTGTTCCACTTATATTCTTTCTCAACTGAAAATATATAGTGACTGCCATTAACGTGAAAATTTTGCCTTTTGTCTAATTACTCCAATGTTTTCTATGTTTAGATATAGGAAATACCGTGGAAATGTTACTTGCAGAAAGTGGTTATAAACATTGTAGATGGAAGGCGCTCTGTGTTTATAACTAAACTTTATCATTCTCTTTTAATTAGAAAATTAAAAAGAAGTTCTCCTTTTCAGAATGCTGTGGGCTGATTTTTTCCCCTCGCCCAAATGTCTAAGGTTTTTTATTTATTTATTTAGCTTAAGGTAATTGATTTTAATGGTGTTTAACTGCAAAGTTTTAAGTGTTGCAATCAGTCTTTGTTTTAGCTAAAGGGACTCAAAACAAGTTGTGTACAAAACTTCAAACTAGTGTTAGGGCTGGTCTGCAAATTAATATAGCTGAATAAGATAGGATGTGAACTTAAAACAAATGAATGATGCCTCATTAATTCCATGTGTGGACACTTTTATTCCCAAATAAGAGTGCCTTATTCAGAATTAATTTAATCAAAAAGGATTAAGCTAATTCTGGAATAAGAGATTCCAGATCCCATGGGGCTAATCAGGGGAAAAGAAACTGCTGTTATGGTATCAGTTAGTAGATGACTAAATTAGTATATTTCAGAAGCTTTCAAAGACAGTGGCCTCCCTCCCCTCCATTGCTGCTTATTCATTCAGAGGCATGGAAGCTTCCTGAAGGATCATATCTAATATACAAAAAGGAGATGGAGGAGGGGCCCCCTGGTCGTGTTTTTTCACATCTTCACTAAGGTTTACAAATTAAATGTGAAGGCCTCCACTGCCATTGGAGGAAGAGACCTGTATGCTGGTATTCACCCTGTAACTGATGTTTTTTTATTTTAAAGACACTATCTCATCATTTGTCCCATGTCTCCCATGCTGGTGACACACCTCTTTTGGACATCCCATAGTAATGAATCTGCAGTCTTTCACTGTGAGGAACAGGAAAATTTACCTTTGCTGAGAATCACCTTCTAACATGGAAGTCAGCAGATCCAACCCACTCACCACAAGGCTATAGTTCTGAGGGAGAGTTCAACTGTTGCCCACTCCTCCATTTTCTCTGTTGGACACACATGTACATACATATCCGCCGCTAATTGGAATTTGAAGTTACTCTCCACTAGAAAGGGTTTATATAAATTTGTTCTATATACAAATAATATATATTTATATACAACTAATAACCTATGAATTAAGGTTTAAAGGAATTAGCTCTACAAAGCAGCTTTAGAAGGATCTTGAACTGGCTTGCTAGCTGACTCTTCAAGCGTATGGCCTCTGCCAGCCTGCTTTGACTGACTGATCTGGTGTATCTGCCTCCAAGGAGCTGCAACTATGAGTAAGATACATTATAATGGAGCTGTAGACTTTCATTGTAAAGAAAATGTTCAGGTAGGTTTTTTAAAGAAAGGTTCCTAATATGGAAACTCACGATACCATTTTAGTAAGCTATTGAATAGAGTAGAACCATACTATAAGTGCCTACACTTAAACTGTTACCTTAAAAATGTGTGTATAGTGGCATGAAAATACCCTGTGCAAAGTGTCATGAAACACACAATAAAATTCTTCTTACAACTTAAACTGTGGATTTGATACTGAATAGTTTTGTAATCAGTGTATCTCGTAATTACCTGTAATTCAAATACTCTGACCAATTTTCTACATAAATGGAACAGCTGTGTCATTCTGTGACCAGTTCATTGTTAGAAATGAACAAATAGAATTACTAAACCAACGTTTACATAGAGAGCCTGGACTAAAATACTGGTCTCTCATTCACTGCTCTGAAAACATAGGCTTGTTCCAGTTGAGGTAAAAGAAGCTCTCTGTTATGCAGTCAGCCCTGATTTATATTCTTGAAGCTACGCTCAATCAAGAAGGGGAGCATGGTCACTGAGAATGACTGGGTCACCATGCTATTCCTTAGCCTACTACACATATAATGTGATCTTGTCTAAATTTTTTTTTTTCAGCTCTAGAAAGATAAGCAGCAAATGGCAAGGTGAGATTGCTAACAGTTCTCAATAAAACCTTGCCCGAGCTTCCCCTCAGATGGGTTTATTCCCAGGGTTGCTCTCTGCAGGGCTTCCTGTACTTAGCTGTTTTGCCTCTGAGCTTTTATTGGTTGCTGAATTGGTTCAAGTGAAACCCACCTAATTTTGTTACTAGAGGGAGTCTTTCTTCAGAGAGATTTACAGACAGCATGTCTGGCTTTAGGAACCTCTCACTTCGCTACAATTCCTTTGTAAATTTGCTTAACAACTTAATTTCTTCACATTATAGACTATGTATTAGCTCTTTAGGAATTTTAACTATATGGCAAATTGGAAGGAGTAATTAAGCTAGTTTTTGCTTTCTCCAAGAGCATCAAGCTGCATGGAAAGCACCAATTGGAATAAACAAAAGCACAGTTTTAATTCCTGTTTCCTCCGTGTAACTATCGAAGACGATGCTCCATGTTGTACTGCACGCATCTTACCAAAAGGTAAGCGAATTCTCAGGCAAAGTGATCAACCGCACAATCCCAAGCTGAAAGGTGTATCAGGAAGTACCTAGTGCTGTGGAAGGAAGGGTGGAGTCCTGGTCATCTCTAAGGTTGCAGCCAAGTTCCAACATAAGCCTTATTTTAGCTGCCCAAACTTTAGCAAATGACAATATTTTTTTTTTCCTGAAGGTAGAAAAAAAAATTGGCCAATGTGTTCGAGCTAAAAGGTTACCCTTGAAAAATGGGATGTGAAAATGTTTTGCCCTGATGAAGGAATGTCACACTTAAAGCAAACATAAATTTTGTATGTTTGCTTTAACAAACCAAAATGGTTTTTCTTTTGGAATCTTAAATATACTATGTGGTGCTAAGATCATTTTACCACTTAAAATACATACAAAATATAGAAAACTGCAATGATTTGGGTCATTTGTTTAATACAAATACAAATTTGTTCTACAACAGTTAGCAGTTATATTAATTTTGTTTCCCTTAAACCTCCCCCCGACCCTTCTTTCAATACATAGTCACTCACAAAAACGAGCCTTTTTTGGAAAAGAGAATGGGGTTAAACAAGTAACAACTCTTAGTTCCAAGTATTACACAATGTAAAATATTTTCTTCATAGACAAAATGTCACTGTGGTGTACAGAATTATAAAAAAGGGCTTGACTGGATGATAGGGAATGTATTGTTGTGGAGAGGCCAGGAAAATACCACTTGCTTTCAGCTAGAGTACTATGTGAAATAGTACCATCAGAGTAGACTGGGTAAAAATCCTCATCATACTAACACACACAAAGGTAAGTGGTGCATTGTCACTAACTGTTTTAAAATGAGTAATTGAAAGCATTGGTTCTGGAAATGGAAATGAATTTTAAGAAACCAGGAAAGAAGAGGTCCATGCCTACGTAGGGGACAGAAGCATTGTGTTTATGTTCCACAATCCCTCACTAGTATATAGTAATTCTGCAATCCTTATCCAAGGAAGACTGCCACTGAAGTTAGAGAGTGTTGCTCAAGCAAGAAGGCAGAATTTGGCTTCATATCAGTGCAGTCTACCTGGTACTGACCACATCTACAAAAAGGCAGTTCACATTGACTGTTCATCAATCAAGCCTAATCCTGCAGTTCTTGACCAGTCCAAATTCCACTGCGGTCAGTGATGTTTTGCCTGAATGAGGACTGTAGTTGATTACTGGGCCTAGGCCACTATGGTTTAGCTACTTAAGTATATTAAGCTACTGATCTTTAACTTTTTTCCTCAAAATAATAATAATTCTTAAAAGAAAAGCATTACATTACTGCTTGCCCATGAAAAAGAGTGGTTTTTGTGGCACAGAATCCTCAAGTGGAGTACACTGATTGATTGGGTTCATATAGAACATGATACTCTGTGATACACAAGGATGGCAGATGTTTTAAGATGAGGTGTTGACCAATACTTACATTCTTGACCCATTTTCTTGTGAACAGTAACAGCTCAGTGTAAATAATCTTTTTGTTTGTTTGCTGGAGACAAGTCTTAAAGCCACATTTACCAACAGTATTAGTATATAGCTATATCTCTACCCAAGACCCGAAGAAAAAGTTCTGTGTAAGTTCAAAAGCTTCTTTTTCATAACAGAAGTTGGTCAAATATAAGATATTACTTCATCGACCTTGTCTCTCTAAAAGCCATCAAGTCAACTGTAACTGACAGGACTTTAACAGTGCTGAAGGCCCTTCAGTTTTTACTGGTTTAACTGAAAAATTCCTGAGTTTTACAAAAAAAATTTTGATTTTTACTGAATTTTTGAATAAGTGGAGGAGACAAGGGCATCTTCTTATGCTGCCAGTCTCTGTCTCTTCCACTTCTGGGCCCTGCCCAGAATGATAGAGGGTGACTTGGTAACCTGGGCAGTCCAGTTTGTGAAGCCATCATTTCTGCTTCCAGAGCAAGCAATCAGGACAGAAGTATGGGAATTACTTGAATTCTTACGTATTACTGTCAAGCTGATGCCTACTACATACACATTTCCAGCTTCACAGAGAATATGGATAAAAGTTAGGGAATTACTTTACATATTAAAATGGGTTGAAAATAAAAAAAACCAGTACTTGCGTACCTTTTGGACTACTAGGAACTTTCTAAAAGTTAGACAAAATAAAAACCAAAACAAAACAGGAGCAGTGATACTTAGAAAAGTGCAAAGTTATTTTTTCTGCAGATTTTCATCCTTTTTAAATTTTTGTAACAAACTAATACAGTCCCAGAAAAAGTTAAACTAAATAAAAACTGAAAGGAGAGGGCCCCAATAATGCTCTAAGGGATTAAAGGCCTAGTCCAAGCCCCCTGTAGTCAATGGGAGAATTACAATTGTGTTCAATAGGCTTTGGAGTAGACACTAAATACTTCCCTTCCCTTCATCTCATTCCTTAAATTCTCTTCAGGGAGGATTTCTGTTGAAGTATATCTCCTAATATCTCATTTTGAACTGAGAGTAAGACTCAGCTGCAGAGTACTTGCAAGACAACTGTCATTTAATGGTGCGTTGAGGTTAGAAAACTCAGGATAATTATATTCTTCAGGGTAGGTTGTGCTTGGTACATTACAGCCACAAAATGATTTGTTTGCTTTCCTGTCCTCCCCACACATGCACACACGAGATCAAAGAGGGCCCTAGTTTAGTGTGGTCCCCAGAACCAATACACAGGTACTTCTGGCCACTTTGGCTCACCTGTCCCAATAATAAACATCACAGCAAGTAGAAGTGAATCACAAAATTCTTTATGTAACTAACTCCCTTCTGTTGGACTTCATTTTATCTACATTCATTTATCTATTGCACTCTTTAATGTTATCCACACTTCAGTTTTACATGAAAATGCTCAAAACACAAAATGAACTACTAAACTGTTTAATCCCTAATTGTTCAGTCTTATCCTGAACAGAGGATAACTATCCAGTCAAGTCAGAATAGGGTGATACTGGCATCTTTTAATGCTCTTTTGTGATTACTTTAATTACTGAAGCATGAACTCTCTAAAAAATTCCACCACCACCCCACCACCCCTCCCACTTTAGCTGTCATTCCCAGGGGGGTGAGGGAATAAATTCATTTCATATGCTTTTGTAATGGACTGCATGCTTCAACCTGTAATGCCTCTGATTGATTATACTTTCTAGATATCCTTTCTACCTATATTGGCAGAGTTCATGTTAATTCACCACTTAAAGCAAAATAAACGACACTTGTTAAGTTAAGCAGCACTAAAAGTGTTGTTCCAGATGTAGCGCTAATAATTTTAGCCTTGTGGTTAAATAATACTTGTATTTTATGGGACCAAGGAAGCGGTTGAGGGAATTAGGACTTGAAGACTACTTGCTGAAATTGCTTACTTTGCAAAAAAAATAAACACATAACCAAAAGCATTAAATATGTTCTTCACATATCCTCAGCTCACCTGGCTGCCAAAACATTTAGGCTCCGAACTATGTAATGATTACTTTGCAAGATTTAGAAAGTAAGTGACATTGTGCAGGTTGGTTTACGTTGTTGATTTAAATTTAATGTGAATGACTTTTTAGTGGTGTCACTTTGAAGTGTATTTTTATGATGATGGTGATGAGCAAATAGGATGTTTAGTAGTAACAAATACAGTAGATGGAAAATTGTTGATGTTTTCTATAACGGAACAGTTATAGCAGGTCTGTTTCCAATTCCTCCTGGTCATCCCGTTTAAAAGTCATTTTGTCATGTCTGTTTGATGCTGTCAGAATTGTTCTCTGTTGTGCTTTCTACACATCCACTATACCTGGCTGACTACTTGAGAAACTATCTCACAAATGGTCACATTCCATAAGTAATGCATGTTGCTTCACTGTATCCATTTCCCTGGTCAGGGTTTTTTGTTCTTTTATTTAAAATGCATGATTGTTTCTGCCTTCTGTAGTGGCTGTGGTGTAAAAAACAAACCCACCTTCTTCAGTGAAGAAACAATGCCACCTCTGTCAAACTGGCATGACCTCAGAGGTCATTTCTTCAGCTGATGGCTGTGAGTTTGTACCTGTCTGTGACACGGGCACTACCACAGCATCCTTGATTTCAGAGTTTTGAATGCACGAGGGGTTCTTCTCCAGTTTTTTGGCAGTGTCTGGGCAGTTTTGAACAAAGATCACTCGATTGTAGGCCTTCAATCTGCGCCACAACTGAATGTAGACTTTACACTGTACATACATGAAGACTAGGCCTCCAGTGAACCCAATTGCTACCACAACCAGTTTTGTCCAAAATGGCCATTCAAGGACACCTTGCAAACAAACAAGTTACAATTAGTATCATTGTCATCATCACTTCATAATGTCTTGCTGATTCCTTGTCTTTTCTATAGCCTATATATTCCAGTGTTGCATAATGTTGATATAACATTATTCTTTTCAAAGGCTCCCTAATTCTATTCATACTGTACATATACAGTCACACACATGAAGTGCAACTGTTGTTACGGTAGAAGACAGCACTTGTTCCCTAGATCATAGAAACAAGATCAGATCCCTAAACATCTAGCACATTAGGGGATTTTTGGTTTAACAAGGAATGCAGGATCAGGTTTGAATTTAGTAATAACATGAGTAAGGCGAAGATGATTCACTTCAGTCTAGAACTAGTACTAGAACTCTACAAAATCAATTATTGCTATACTGGGAACAGCTTTGTAATCACAGGATAATTAACATCACTGCAGCTGCTGCTTCATATGTTTAGTAGTATGACTGAAATGGGGGGAAAAACACTCAGTTGTGCATTACTGCACCAGCTCTAATGATGACAGAGTTGGCATTAATACATAATATGCAAGTGTGTGGTTTTGAGAATGCATGTCATAAGCCTCTCTATCAACTCTACCGTCTAGATATTTGATTTAAAATAAATTTATTAGTCATGTATGGAAGCGCTTTAAAAATCCTAAGAACATATAGCGTGCATGTCATGATCAAGGTGCTTTAGAAACAGGATAATTTAAGCTTCACAGCAATGCTGAGAAGTGTGTCAGTTTTCCAGATTTTACATATGGAAAAATAGAGGGAAAGAGAAACTGAACAACTTGCTTGTGACCATTGAGAGGCATTAGAGAGAGGCACTCCAAGACAGATATGGTGTCAGCCCTAGAATTAGAATTCACTGGTGGTCATCTCCAGGCTTAATTGCAACCACTAGTGCAGGAATTTGAGTTTAACCTAGGGCTGTCAAGAGATTAAAAAATAATCATGATTAATTGCCTTGCTAAACAATAATAGAATACCATTTATTTAATTTTTTTGATGTTCTCTACATTTTCAAATATATTGATTTCAACTACAATACAGAATACAAAGTGTACAGCTCTCTCTTTTTAATTACAATATTTGCACTGTAAAACAAAAGAAATAGTATTTTTAAATTCACCTGAGTCAAGTACTGTAGTGCAAACTCTTTATCATGAAAATTGAACTTACAAATGTAGAATTATGTACAAAAAAACCAACTGCATTCAAAAATAAAACAATGTAAAACTTTAGCTCCTACAAGTCCACTCAGTCCTACCTCAGACAAACAAATGTGGTTACAACTTGCAGGAGATAATGCTGCCTGCTTCTTGTTTACAATGTCACCTGAAAGTGAGAACAGTGCAGACGGACACATGTTCATTTCCATCATCTGAGCCAGATGCCACCATCAGAGGGTTGACTGTGTGTGGGTTTGGGGTCTGTAGTTTCTGCATCAGTGTGTTGTTCTTTTAAGACTTCTGGAAACATGCTCCACACCCTGTCCCTCTCGGAGGACGGCACTTCAGATTTGTAAACCCTGGCTTGAGTGTTGTAGCTATTTTTAGATATCTCATTTTCGTACCTTCTTTGCCAAATTGCAGTGCCAAAGTGCCAAGCAAATGCCTGTTCTCACTTTCAGATGACATTGCAAATAAGAAGCAGGCAGCACTATCTCCCATAAATGTAAAAAAATCCAAAATATTTAATACATTTCAATTGGTATTCAATTCTATTGTTTACTGGTGCGATTAATTACAATTCATTCTTGAGTTAATTATGTGAGTAAACTGCAGTTAATTGAAAGCCCTAGTTTAACCATCTGTTTTTGCTTCTTATGCAACTGGCTTGCCTTAGAAAAGTCCTTCTTTGTGAGACATCATTGAAATAATCACTACAGAATGGTGTTTAATTACCCCAGATTTCCCTATCATGGAAATTACTGGTAAGTGCTAACTTTTTCAGGATGGCACTTTTGAAAGTCAAAGTGACTTTAGCACATATTCCAGTGAGTCAGTTGGACTCCTACTCTTCAGTGACAAGGATGGTCTCCTTAGTAAGGCAACGACAGCTACTCTACACACTGACTTAGGAGCTTCTGAAAATCCTACCTACTAGTGATCACTGTTGAGATGTGCTGTTAGCTTTGAAAAGTTACACACCAGGCAATAGCCTCAGCTGTAGTAAATCACTGTAGCTCTCCTGAAGGCAGGGGAGCTGTGCTGATTTACAACAGCTTGTTTGAATAGATATTTCTGTCATCTCACCAGATCCTGGAGTAAGTACACCAAGCAGAAATAGAGAAAAAATACCCCCATCTTCCCACTTTATCTGACTAACATGCAACTTTTTGAGTAGTAAATCAGAGTTCTGAATTTCAGTATGAAAAAGAGGTGGGCCTGCTGTTGCATCACTGTAGGAAAGGTCAGGCCAAACTTTCTGGCCCGAGAGCCACGTTGGGGTTACAAAATTGTATGGAGGGCCAGCTAGGGAAGGCTGTACCTCCCCAAACAGCCTGGCCCTGCCCCCTCTCCAACCCCCTCCCACTTCCCGCCCCCTCACTGCTCCCCTCAGAACTCCTAACCCATCCAACACCCACTGCTCCATGTCCCTTGACCGCCCCCTCCAAGATCCCTCACCCTAACTGCCCCCCGGGACCCCATCTGCTACTCAACCCCCTTGCTCCCTGTCTTCTCACTGCCCCAACCCCTATCCTTACATCCCCCTCTGCCCCATGACAGACCTCGGGGACTCCCATGCCTATCCAGCCCCCAGTTCCTCATCTCCTGACTGCCCCCCACCCCTGAACCTCTGTCGCATCCAACTGCTCCCTGGAACTCCCTGCCCCTTATCCAATCTCCTGCCCCCAGCCACTTTACCATGCTGCTCAGAGCAGCACGTCTGGCAGCTGTGCGGAGCCAGACACCTTGCCCCTTAGGAGTGTGCAGCCCCCCCCACCCCCTCCCCGAGTGCTGCCTGCATGGCAGTGTGACTCATGGGGAGGGGGGAAGGCGGAGGAGGGGCTCACCTCCCCAGCTGGGAGCTCAGGCCAGGCAGGGTGGTCCCACAGGTGTAGTTTGCCTATCCCTGCTGGAGGGAATGGAAGCTTTGCAGTTGTCTGCAGTAATCAAATAAATGCTATTATCTGTGGATCAAATTCTTTTTTTGAATGTGCTAATCTATTTCCTCATTGACTTCACTGAGCACCAAAGGGTGTATCCATAGCCAGGATCTCATGTGTTAATTTTTACCTTAATGGATTCTTGTAACTAAAAGCAGCATAGTATTTGCAACTCTATTAAAGTAGTATATTACTTATTGGCATATTGGCAATATCTGCTTAGTTCATTATTCTTCTGTAGTTTGTTGTAAAACAAATCAGCTATGTAAATCTGGTCATGCATTCAAATGCCCTCTAGCACAACGAGGTCACAATCCTAACTGTGGCATCCAGGGAGGAATTGTGCTATTATATTACGAGTAGTAGTATTGAAATAATAACCAAAACTTTTTTTTTAAGGTTCTAAATTAGGGGCAGTAAATAGGTGGACTACCAGGCCAAATCTGGACTCCCGTATACTTTTGAATGGACCCCAAAATCTTTTTTATTTATTTACTTATTATTTTCTCTGGATCCTGGACCTTGACTATTCATTGATAAAGAAATGTGGACCTTGACAAAAATAGATGACCCCTGTTCTAAACTGTTCCAGTAACTCCTCCCTCTCCCTAATTTTCCTCAGTCTCTGTTTGTCTGGATTCCCACTATCCAACCACCAGTTCCTCATCTCCTGACTGCCCCTACTGAAATACCATAATCAAGGCTGCGGTCAGAGGATGAAATCCAATGGTGTGCAGAGAATGCAGGAAAGGACCTCTGGTGACACTTAATTCCCACATTAAGGTCTTCCCAGGACTTTCTACACTAGGTTGAATTTCATGCAGAGCTTCCTGCTGGGTCTGGAAGTTAGCTTGCTTGAAATCTTCTAAGAAAGCCTGTTGTAAGATTTCTACCTCAGTTTTGTAGAAAAGAGAGGTTTCAATAGGTCAGATGGGCAGTTTAAATCTTTTGGATGCTCTGAACTGAACTTGCACTGAACTTTTTAAGTTTCACTCATCAGTTTTTAATAGTAGCTTAAAAAAAAGTCCAGCTATTGAAGTAAAATGAAAAGGATGAACTGAATGGTTTAGTTGTTGTGATGGGTGCATTGAACTGTGATCTCTTTGCACTGCAGGAAAGAAAATATATTCAGCAAAAAACTGGTTTGTAAACTGAAGTGTGTGTCCCGTGCTTTGTCATCAAACAATTCCCTATAATCCTGTTAGATAGCAAGGCACTTTTTATTTGTAAAAATAGATCTGCATTTCTAATGTCTTCCTCACTATGTTAACAATGAAGGAGATAGTCACTTACCATTGTCACTGCCTTGCTTAATTTCCTCAGCAGTCCGATCTATTAAAACATACAATGACCAAACAACGCAGGTAATAGCAATAATATGGAATGAAACTGAACAGACTATCTTCCGCCTTTCATTTGTCGTCATCTGTAATTTCTCCCACTGTAATCAGAAAAGGATTAGAAATTAAATGGGCTTGTAAAGAAAGCCTCCATGTCAGTATAGTTTTTCCAGTCTGAAACGAGGAGAAAGAAGGGTTAATTACAAAATATTCTTCTTAAAATGTATGTCCCTAAGATAGCATTGTAAGTGTCACAAACTTACCTGAGGCATTATATACAAATTTACATCAATTCTTAAGAATGTAGGAGCCTGTGGAAGGAGTCTCACCTCTCATCTCTTACCACCTGCCTATGAGTTACACCTAATCTTGTTTGTCTGCAGTAATAGCAGATTAACAGTGATAGGGAAGTCAAAAAAATGAAGATTAGTTTTAATTTCAGCAAGCACCCCAAATCTGGAGCTATGAAGAAAAACTGACATCTTCCACACCCTCCAAATATTCTTGGCTGCTTAAAAACCAGTCTCAATCCTCAGTTAGATCCCGGATAGATTTCATACAACAGGCCAAAGTCTCTGCACTCAGCTGACTTCAAACGCTGGCTTTTCCTTGTAGATTTTTTGTTTTTACCACAGTTCCTCCTCTTATTCCTAACAAATTCTACTAAAAAATATCCTATCCTTTTGTCTAAAAAGCATGTATTTAAAAACAAATTGCCTCTAACTTTGATGAATACTTCTGAAATCCACAGACATTGCCCTCGTGGAATATTAGTAAAGTAGGTGGAAAACATAGTACAACAGTGCCACCTGTCTGATGGTCATATTACTTCATAACTGAACGGTAGAGAATGATACTTTTCTACTTGTAACTCTCTCACAAAGTATCTCTAAGCAATGGCACAAAGCAGAAGTTAAGTTCAGCTGCCAATATGTAGAGCTGAAGTGCAAAATAAAGTAAGATGAGCAGGAAAGGCAATTGAAAGACTCAAAACCTCTCTGACAGACATACATGTTCTTGCTCTCTAGCTCATGCAAGAAGGCAATTGCTATACTAGTAATAGTTCCTATTTAACCCAATATCGGGACTGGCACACCCTTTTTTATGGTCATATCGGTGTCCTTTGCAGGACAGTGATTCCTATATGATGCTACAACTTTAGTAAAAGTGCTGAAAACACCACTTTCCAAGTGAAGCAATTCTGAATGTGGAAACAGTTATGATTCTGGGGAAGG
The DNA here is from genome assembly GCA_007922305.1 of Dermatemys mawii. Lineage (NCBI taxonomy): Eukaryota > Metazoa > Chordata > Testudines > Dermatemydidae > Dermatemys > Dermatemys mawii. The sequence continues at coordinate 59,774,339 of ML677326.1, read as the reverse complement.
TGCTGTATATAGGTACTGTGTAAGGCCACACCTTTGAGGCTGAAGGTTAGGGTGTTAGAGGAGAGGTCAAAGGATGTTACGAAAGCATTCCTCACTCTTAAGACTGCATACCACAGTTTTACAAGTCAGTGATCTCTGTGGGTTGATGTATCAAAACAACAGTTACAACTATTAAAAAACAGAAAAGCACAATACTTCTGAAACAAGGAGGTGGAGGAAAGAGACAGGATGGTGTGAGAGACAGGAAAGAGAAGGAACCCAGACTCTTGCATCACAGAGACAAAACTAAATAGCCATGTTTTATATTGTTTTAAAAAAAACAGGTGTTAAAACAGCTAGTACCAACCTTCAAGAATTGTTTTAACATAGAAAATAGGAAAAGAAACTTTTCTGGCTGCATTAGGTCTCCTAAGTTATTAGTCCTAGAATTACAGTGGAGTCATGCTATAACGTGACAGCTGGGATCCAAAAAAATCCCATCACGTTAAAAGCGGGGTCGCCTTACAGCGGGGTTTCTCAGCAGAGGACAGCAGCGCCTACAACCCCAGAGTTCTCTGTCCCCGGCAGATGGGGGCCGCAGCTTCTCTCTGCGCTGCCCAGTAGGGGAAAGAAGCCGCCGCTGCCAGGACATAGGGACATATCCAGGGAGCCACGGAATGATTGCGCTATAACCGAATTCGCGTTATCGTGGGGCACATTATACGGGCTCTACTGTATTTAAACTAACAACTAACCTAGGCTAATAGTGTCTGTTGTTAACAGCCATCAAGTTCAAAGGCATTGGTTTTCCTCCCCAGTTAACCTTGTTCCATGTTAACCGCGGTAGCTGTTAATCACTACTACATAATCCCATGTCAGATATCTAGTTCAACTAGAGCTGGTTGAAGAAAACAGGTGAACAGTTTTGCCAATATATAACTTTATTTTTAGTCAAAATTCAAATTTTTCATGAAAAAAATCAGTGATAAAATGTTTGACTAACTCTAATTGCTATTAAATTATTGGATTAATAGCTTTCCTGCACTAACTCACTCGCTTTTTTTATCACACTGCAATGAGAATCTGTATATCTAATACTTTATTGCGAAAGCAGAAAGGCATATTTTGAAATTGCTTCTCCCTGACTAGCATGTTGGCAATGAACTGGTTATGAAATACTATAATGTTACAGAAGGTGTGTAACATACAGTTTCCAGGCAATGTATGCTTGTTTCACTGCTACTGCCATTGACTCCTCTCTGAAGCACTTGCTATTCAAGGCCTTGGGATGGCTGGTTTCATTACAGTTGTTCTTATTAAATCTTTCAGTCTTACATAAGACTTTGGAATTGCTGAAAGATCTCACCGCTATGTGAAATGAAACCAAGCTATCAGTCTGCTTGCCAGGTACATGTCAAGCATTTAGTCTTTTGAGTTTTCCCAAAGCCCATCACTCTACATTCAGTGATATTGAGGATAGAAGCTTCTATGGGATTATTTGTCCACAGCCAGTGAGAGGCATAACAAGAGGAAAAATTGTGCTTGGTTCTTTGTGTCTTGCAGATAATTTAGATAGATAGTATACAACAGTATCTAGATGTCAGGCTACACAGAATGTAGCATTATCATTACAACTCACTGTACTAGACCTGAAGACTTTTTATCATGAAAATCCCATTCAAGCCTTTCCACTAGGACTTGCCTTTCTGAGAAAAATGCAGTCTTCAACTGTGTGGATTTCAGAAAAGGGAAAGGGGCAAAAGGATACCACCTCATTTAAATCATCGATGTTGGCTTTAAATACTTTACCTGGGATAAGTGATGAATGTAAAAGAGGATTCAGTGGGGTTCCTATAGAGAAGTTTGTTCTGTCATCTCATTTTCTCTTGCCCTACTGGTAGCAGTATTTCATGGTATATTTCCTTTGCCATTAGTATTCACTAGTCTCATTTCAGAAGTGTAGCTATCTTGTTCTCTGCTATGACCTTCTAAACTCTGAGAGGGCTGATCCACCAATAGTCTCAATAAAACTGAGATAGAGGACAAAAGCTGCTTCAAAACATTGTCAATGTTTTTGCCAGTGGAAAATGTCTTTATGGGGAAACAGAAATGTTTGTGAAAGCTTCAGTTTTTGTCAAATTTTTGAAAAGCTGAAAATTGAACATATTTTGGTCTCTGAAAATGTTTCAGCTTCATATTATTTTTTTCACATTCTCTCCCTTTTTCCTTTCCTTCAGTAGAAAAGGTGGGTGTAAGGGATTGGAGAATGGGGAAGCCTTCCCACCTTTATTACCCACTGGAAAATACATACCTTTTTTGCCCAGCTCTCCAGTGCTCTTTTAGCCAGAGGTCTAACAAACAATCCAGCTAGTCCGACCAATAGGTATTGTTTACATGCTGAGGTCTAAATATTTTTGTTTAAATTTTGGAGAGGATTTGATGATCAGCCCAGACCGTCAAAGACTCTTGGCCTCTTAAATCTAATCATTGTCACTCGTATAATAATAAAGTATTAGGGGAGAGAAAGTGACATCCCAAAACATCTAAAGAACCAAAAAAAAAAAAGCCATGATGGGTTTATAAAGAACAAATCTTACCAGGCAAATTTAGCAGCTTTTTCATTGTTGAGAGAATTAAAACATTAGTAGGTGAGGGGGGACATGGTAGAGCTAATAGGCGCTCTAGAGCATCAGCTGAGAATGAGGAGCACTAAGTCACTTCTGTACCCTCACCTTCGTTCTGAGGAGGCTCTTGTCTAATCTGAAGGATGCTCTGCCCTGCACAAGCTGCCAACAGCACCAATGAACCACTACAATAGCTGGGACATAGACTTTATCTTAGCTGCAGAAAGGATAGTGTGACTTTGATGGCTGTCCACCACCTGCAGACAGTGGGATGATCTATCTGTGGCCAGATAAGCCAGCATCAGTGCTGCTTTGTGCTCACAGTGATGTGTACAGTTGCCCTGAGGCAAGAGAAGACTTGGCCTAATATATTATGAATTTAGTAAAACATTTGATTCAATGTCCCAAACCTTTTATTCCCAGTATTAATACAGATTGGTTTGGAAACACAACAACAAGAACTGTTTAATTCATAAAGGCCCATAAACAAAGAAAAATGCTAAATAGTAATGTATTGAACTGTGGGAAGGATTACAGCCTCTCTCATTTAACATCTTCATTAATGATCTGGAAATGGGAGTAACCAGTAGTGTGATGGTGTGCAATCACCTCTCGTGAACACCTCCTGTTTGGGTGCAAACCTGCATTCTTTCTCTGTCGCTCTGTGCTCCGAGCAGCCCGCATTGTCTGTTAACCTTTTCAGGCAGCCCTCTGGCTGAGTCGCAGACAGTATAAATACATGAAGGAACATTTTCCAGGGTAAAAGGTCCAACAGAGGTTGGCCCTGGTCAAGGTCTTCAGCCGCATCTCTAAGCTTGTTTAAATCTAGCCCCCCTTTCTTAGGCTTTTAGTGCTGAATCTTATCACCTTCTTGGGGCTTAGACCACGTCCCCAGTGGTGGGATCTGGGCTCACCCACTACACTGGGACCCAACGCAGGGACCCTACAAATAGCAGTCATGTGCTGCTTCCTTTAACTCTGTTGCTATTCCATGGGTCCCTTAACCCTTACCTCAGGGTTCTCTGTCTTCCCTGCTTGAGCAGAGTCTCTCCTAGACCTCTTTACCTGTGGAGTTTCACAGCCTTCCAGTCTTCATTACCCAGCCAGCAACTGATCTGTTCAGGCTCTGCAGCTCCTTTTAATTGAGCCTACTGAGCTCTGACAGGCTGCTTCCCTGAAGCCTTTCTAGGCAGGCCTGGAGGACCCACTTTACTGCTCCTTTCCTGGGATGAGGTTTGGTAGGACCAGGAGGTCTCCAGGAAGGGGCCTCAAAGGGCCTGGTACACCCTGTTACAAGTAGATTAAGGAAATTAACATGATATTAAAATTGGAAGGAGCTGCAAATACCAGTGAGAACAGATAAAGAATGCAAAAGATGTACCCAAATGAAATTCTATTTGGAAGTAGAGTGGGACCCCGCAATACCGTTATGATAGGGATAAAAAAAAATCGACTGCGATAATGGCGGGGTCGCAGTATTGCGGGGTTCCACTGCATCAAAGCAGCGGCCGCCGCCATCGGGAGCCAACCACGCACTGTGCTATAAACAGATTCGTGCTGTAGCGGGGCGCAGTATTCCAGGGTCCAACTGTATGTGTGTGAATACATCTAAGAGACTATAACTATAGATATTAGATGAGAAGCAGTAATGCAGAAAGATGAGGAATTTATAAAGGATAGGCAACTAAAGGAGTCTGTAAAGTGACATGGCAACAGTGTGGGCTGCATATTTTGAGGCATCTCTCTCCACGTGTATGTCCATACTGGGTAGGTCTATAACTGTAGTTAAACACCTGTGGCTGGCCCATGTCAGTTGACTTGGGATTGGGCAATGGGACTGTTTAGTTATGCTAAAGGGGGAGGGCCCCAGAACCTGGGCTCCAACCTAAGACCAAACGTCTACAGTGCAATCAAACACAGCCGGAGGCCCACAAGCTCGAGTCAGCTGACACTGGCCAGCCGTGAGGGTTTAACTGCAGTGTAGACATACCCACTGTGGTTAAAGATCAGAGTCTCAAATCCATGCTGGCTACGTTGCATGGCTTTGACTAGGCAAAATACATATCATAGCTGCTATCCAGGGCTACCATCAAGCTGCTCTGGGGAAGAAAAAGGTGGGATCAACCTTTTCTTTTTCGCTTACAGATCACAGACTAGATTAAGCTGCAGCAGCCGCAGGGCTATTCTAAAGGCGGTTCTAGCAGCTGGGGATCACTGCAACATAGACATGTCCTAGTGACACTCCTCTTTCCCAGCTATACCTATTGCACTTCAGGGGCAGTTTGAAAACAGCCTGGGAGCCACTATGACAGCTCTAGGCTTTTCCATGACTCACCCACATGGTTTAAAAAAACATATTGTGATCTAAAAGCAGGCTTCATATTTGTGTGTGTACCTACTGAAGTTTCCAAGAGAGCTTTGCCTCAAGATGTGGCCTGTAATATTTTATGACACAGCTTTGATGCCATCCTCTATGAATTTTTTTACAGCTTTTGGCAATGGTGATTTATCCCAAATTTATAGTCCTGGGAGATCTCAGCACTCATATCAACAAGGCTGCAGAAGCAAAACCCTAAAACATCTCTCTTCGTTTGCCTCTCTAGATCTTTCACACATTGTGTCTGGTCCAAACCCCCCCAGTTGGTCATACCATTGAGTTGATCTTCAGCACAGATATAGTTAGAGGACATTATAACTGAGCCACTCTTTCGGCCAGACCATCATCTCCTGAAGGTGGTCAGAGAACTTCCATCACTTAGGTAACGCAGAAAAATGTGTGATCCTGCCTGGACCACAAACACTCAGACTCCCAACAAATTCCAAAGCCTGCTAAAGGATAACACCACCCAACCCCCAGTACATGTTGTCTAGGAGTTGGTCAATCATTACCATTCTACAATGGCCTTCACCATTGATATCCTAGCCCACCAGTGGCCCTGTCCTCCCCATCAATCCCATAGATCTCTTTGGTTTTCTGGCACCCTGCGCTGAATGAAGAGAGGGATGGAAACTCAAGCACCAATGGTGGAAAACAAAGGATGATTCAGACAGGATGAAACATAACAAATTCCTGAAAGCTTCTGCCAAATCTGTATTACAAGCCAAGAGAACCTTCTTGTCAGCTTCCATTCAGGCTGCCAACTCCCACCCTCAAAAACTATCCATAGTGGTGCATCATTTCATCAATCCTCGGTGCTTACGACCTGCATCAGAGCTGAGCATCAAGTGCTGCAAAGAACTATCATTCTACCTCCCTGAAAAAAATCACAAATGTTTGGGAAGCCTTCTCCAACAGCATGAATTTCAAATTGGGTTCAAGGTCTCAGTCCCTATCTTCAAAACACATCATCATGGGCTCAACCTAGATACCTAAAACACCATTTAAAACTTCAGGACAAAGATTGTAGTCAACAACGATGCTGCTCCGACATGATGGAAAACTCTCAACAATAACAATAAAGTTTGTGTGGGAAACAGAACCTTTTCCAGGGATGATCTGAGACTGCAGAATGAACTCCCCTAGGAGTTTGACTATCACATACCTCATTATTTTCCACTCCAAGTACAAGGCACATTGCTTTGACCTTGCCTGATCTCATATAAACACACAGCAACAGTCACATTTAACAGCAGCAAAAACCCACCACCCTACCAAAACAAGACACTGCACTGCAAATGCTTCTCCCTGTGGGGAGAGGGTGAGAGAACAAACAAGTGACAGCTGTGTAGTCACATTGCTTCATGCACTATTGGCAGGCACTCAGATACTGCTGTGATGAGCAAGGTATAGAAACCTGTGTGGAATAGAACTTTTAATAGTGAAGAAAACTCCACAGATTTAATTTCTTGATAGCATCTAGTAGCCTCAACCAGGTCAGGGCCCTATTGTTCTAGGCACTGTATAAAAACAGAGTAAATGATCATCTCTGTCCCAAAGAGCTTACAATATAACACATACAACAAACAGAATTACCTTTAACATTGGGCTTTCATTTATAACACTTAGGAGAAACAAATGCTCCAATTAGTCTTTTCTCAAAGTTAAACTGGGTATGTAATGTTGATGCTCGAAGCACAAAAGACTTCTGAATCTAACTAGGGAGGCAAAAGGGGACAAGAAGAGGGCAAGCAGTGAGACCTTGGGGAAGGGAATGAAGAAAGTCAGCTGGAGAGACTAAAAGGAATAAAAGTGATGGGCTCCCTTCAAAGTCAATCTACAAACAGAAGTAGAATTTGGCCCAAGAGGGAGTGCTGTAATGAGGCTGGTGAGGAAAAAGAGCAGCAGGAAGGAGGACAGGCCAGAGAAACAGCAAGAGAAGTCTAACTGGGGGGAGGGGGCTTGGGGAAGGCATATTATGAAGAACAAAAAATAATAATTGCACCCATGAGGTGGTGATCAATATGGTGGTGATGGTATGTGCTCCAGTTTCACTCTTGGAGAGATGTTTATACTGTGATTTCACAGTGGTGTATAAGAAGATAGTAAGCTCTTCAGGGCAGCGATCTATAAGACAACAGAGTGAGTGAAGACAAACAGATAACGGAAGAATGAGGGGTGCAGCAAATAAATATGGTTCTAATCCAGTCCTACCATCTGTACACCAGTCACTGGGGATATACTTGTTGATACCAAGGATGCTTTGTGTCTTGTGGAATTTTGTGTTATTAGCATCATAGGCATCTCTCAGTTCTCTCTCCTTTTCATTTTGGGGAAAGTGGGTCAAGTGGAGGTGAGTGATGGAAGGCTAACCAAAAGAGGAGTGCTATGATGAGGGATATAGGACCACTCAGGATATTTATATCCTTGGATTGTTAGACTGATAGGGTACATCATTCTTCATTTTAATAAATCCAGAATGTTACATTTGTTCTGTCAAAGACAAGATGGGTATGGTAATGACTTTTATTGGACCAACTTCTGCTGTTGAGAGACAAGCTTTCAAGCTACACAAAACTCTTCTTCAGGTCTGAGAAAGATACTCAGAATGTCACAGCTAAATACAAGGTCAAACAGATAGTTTAGCATAAGTAGCTAGCATACACTCTAAGGGACCATTCGAGGTAAAGTGGCCTGTAGTCATAGGACAAAACAGGGTGAGGAGGGGGGTGGTAGTGGGTTACAGAGTGTTGTAAAAAGCCATAACTTTAGTGTCTTCAATAAGACCAGTGCTTAATTTATGCCAGGGCTCAGTGCTGGCCCTCTGGGCTTGCCACATCAGTTTTGAAAGTTAAAAAATTGCCTGAGCCCTTGCACTTCCTTCATTACAAATTAAGCAGTGATTAAGACCATGAGTTTTAGTGACTAGCTAAGTTATGAATGTCTTTTGAAAGTGTTGTGCAAGTTTCCTTCGAGAATGAGGCCTGCTAGCCACTAGAGGGTGCAATAAGACTGTGCTGAGTTCATACAAGTCATAACACAATGTATCGTGGTGAGCATTCAAAGGCACGAAGAAAGGAAAGCAAGATTTTGTAACTTAACACAAAAATAAAATCAACCATTAAAAAGTGTATTGGACTAAATATAGAAGTAGAAACAATGTACCCTGTAGATTTTACGCACACATCCCAAAACCTTTGAAAAAGAAAGAGAACATTTTGTTACTAGCTTATGCCATAGAAAGTTTGTAATAATCTTAGTGAACAGTACACAGAGCTCCCCGTTCAAGCTTTTTGCTTCCTCTGTGTTACAAAGATATGATCTTCCTCCGAAAACTAAAAGCTGTTACCAAAGTTCATAATCATTTTTTTTGTAATTACAAACTAAATCATCATGAGTCATCACAGAAATATGAATCTAAACAGTCTGCCTACAGTCAGTGAGGAAAGGGTATCGAAATAAGACTATGATAGCCAATGTAGTTAACCAGTTCCTTACCCCTGTTGGGTAATCTACAGGAAATCCATAGTATTTGTGAGAGCTGGCTATAGATCAAAAGGAAGTAGGATCAAAACACGGCCTCTTTTCGAGGAGACACTGGTTAATGAAAATCACTATGCTGGTTTTATTCAAACAATTACTCAAAGACAGATTTTCTGAAGTATCGAGGGATGCAGTCCCATTTTCTAGAGGCTGCTTACTGTAGACGTTTTGGGTCAAATTTTCAAAGGGCTTTAACTCAGTTTGTAAAAGTAAGCCTGCAATTTAAATTCCCTCCCTTGCACACAACACTGAGGTAAACAGATTTTATGCAAAACAGTTCCATGACAGAGTCAGAAGTCTCTCCAAACAAGCTGCACCCTTAGGATTATACTTACCATTAGCTCACATGTCCCCATTCTCTTGCAACAGAGACACAGATACACTGTTCAGAGAGCCACACAGTCCTGATCTGTCCTATCCTGTATCTCAAGCATTAGCCATAATATGGAAGATAGAGCCCGGAAAGGGCATATTTTTACATCATGCTAAAGGTGCAGTTCTCTGCATCTTTCCACTCCCTCACTGCATTCAGGGTTTCCCATAACCTTCACTTGGGCCAAAAGGCTTGGCCCACAATAATGTTTCCCACAATTTTGTAGTTAGTTTCTCATGTTTGTAAATTTATGTGCTATTTACATACACAAATGTTTCTCTGTTGCAAGGGGTAAATGACTACATACAAAATTGAAGTTACAAGTTAGGCTCCTTTGGGGAAAGGTATTCTCCTTTCAATGCTTGGAGCACGAGGAAACTAAACTTCTGTCCTGTGTAACTATAATAATGTGTAATTATTATATAGTTTCTGTTCTTTTTTTCGAGAAGGTAAATAAGTGGGGGGGGGGGCAGAGGAAGGGAGGTGAGTATGTGTCCTTCTCCCTTCTCCCACCCAATTATCTCTGCAAACAGGAGTCTGAAATGATGAATTTATGATGGCACCTAAAATTAGCTAATTCAAGTGGTCTACAAACATCTAGAAGTGTGGCCCCTTCCCCAAAAGAAGCCTAATATGATTAGCAGATCTTGGATGATCTTTAAAAACAGACAGGGCAAAAGACCATAAGGACTTTAGCAAGTATATGATGCAGTGAACTGAGCACTCAAGGTATTTCAGTGTGATCTGAGTCTATAACTTGGGGAACGTTTATTTTCTAATTTTTTGTTCAGCTGTCAAAGTGCTAATTGTCTCTGACTCCACAGTGAACTCACACTCACTACTATCAAACTACCAGCTGGAGGAAAGAATCAGACTGTTTTCAGAAATGAAATGGGTTCAGTAGGCAATCTGTGTGGGGCGGAAGGAGAAACACAAACTAATACTAATAAAAGACAATAGGGGCTCCACACAGGGAGAGCAGAAGAACTTTGAAGAGATCAGAAGTGTGGATCAGAGAGGAGAGTTTAGCCTTTGTAGTATATGAAGCAAAGCCAAAGAGGCACTAGGGTTAGATCTGTAGCAAAGACAACCTTATACCCTAATGCTGCTCAAAATACTCTGCTGTACATCACAGACTACTGAGTGTGTCTCTGGCACCTCCCCTTAGGATAGTACAGCATTTGCCATGTCTACTGAGTGGGAAGAATAAGGGACAGGACCATGACCTTCCCTTTGAGATAAACAGCACCCTGAGGCACCAGAAGAGAGCAGTTCCTGTGCTCAGTAATGCATAGGAAGTGTATTTGTGCCTGGTTGCTGTAAGACAGAGGTGGGCAAAGTACAGCCCGCGGGACTGTCCTGCCCCGCCCCTGAGCTCCCAACCGGGAAGGCTAGCTCCTGTTCCCTCTCCTGCAGCCTCTGCTGTCCATGCCACCAGTGCTCTGGGCAGTGCGGCTGCCAGTCCTGCCATCCTGAGAGGCGTGGTAAAGGTGCAGGGAGCAGGAGAAGGGTGGGTTGGATAAGGGGCAGGGACTCCTGGGGGACAGTCAGGAGATACAGAATAGGGGCGGTTGGATAGGCGTTGGAGTCCCAGGGGGGTCTATCGGGGGTGGTGTGGATAGGGGTCAGGGCAGTCAGGGGACAGGGAGCAGCGACGGTTGAATAGGGGGTGGAGTCCCCGGGCAGGGGGGCAGGCAGGGGACAGGGAGGGTTTGATGGATCAAGGATTCTGGGGGGGGCAGTCACAGGGTGGGAAGTGGGTGGCGGTCAGATAGAGGGCGGGGCCAGGCTGTTTGTGGAGGCACAGCCTTCCCTACCCAGCCCTCCATGCAGTTTTGCAATACCGATGTGGCCCTCGAGCCAAAAAGTGTGCCCACCCTGCTATAAGATGTGTGTTGGGCTCATCATACCCCTTTCCCTTTCCTATGCATCCAGAATCAGGCTGCTATTGTGCTAGATACTGTACACACATACAGAAAGACATAGCATGTATAATCTAAGGCCTGGTCTACACACAGATTTTCACCACCTAGACTATGTCTACACTGCCACTTTCAGTGCTAGAACTTCAGTCATTTGAGGTGTGAAGAAACACTCCCCTGAGCGACAAAAGTTTGAGCACTGAAAAGCACCGGTATGGACAGTGCTTTATTGCCAGGAGTACATAAAGCTACCACTGCTCATTTGGGGTGGTTGGGTTTTTTTTAAATCAGTGGGAGAGCTCTCCCCTCCGATAAAACCATGCTGTAATGTGGGCAGTGTAGACGTATCCTTAATTAAGCTGGTTTAGTTAAACTGGTACAAACACCTTTGTAGGCACTCATTTCAGTTAAAGAGTGACTTCTTTTTCACTGTTCCTCATCTATGTAACCTAAAATATACTGGCTTAAACTGAAATCAATGTCTACACAGACTTGCGTCTGTTTAACTAAAGAAATGTTAAAAATCACACACATTAAATTGGTGCAACTCTGCTGGTAGAAAAGCCCTAAGATTCTACAGCTTCTGCAGTAATGGTGGCATAGCTTATTGAAAAACTATGTTATTAAAATACCTCACTTTCCTAAATACGTTAGTAATGAGATTTTATCTGCACAGAATTCATAATGCAGCCTTTTCAAAATAAAGAGCAATACATTTCTCTTTAAAAATGACAGTGAATTGAAAGAGTTGTACTTGGTTGGTACAATCAGTGCACACCACTTGGTAAGCTTCTGAATTTGTAATTTTGTACACCATCGATTAGCAGGCCCTTAAAATGTGCAAAGTAGGGATATTAAGTAACTGGAGCAGATCATCTCTAAAATGCAAAATGAAGTAGCTGTTTCTGTTATCTGTATCATCAAGAATAATCATAATTCAGTAACTATCCTCACCCCAGTACCTACATCCTAATCATTCCAGCGCAGACCTAAAAGCAGGAATGTAGAACATTAACATAAGAACAGCCATACTAGGTCAAACAAGTGGTCCATCCAGCCAGGTATCCTGTTTCAGAATGGCCAGCAGCAGATGCTTCAGAGGAAAGTCCAAGAAACCCAATGGTGGATAATCATAGAATCCTCTACCCATACCAGGGCCTCCTTCCTAACCAAAATCATCATCACCTCCTCATCTACTGTGGATACGCTCATGTCACATTATGATTGTTTATTTAGAAAGCAATATTTACAGCCTTCTACAATGCATAAATCTTCCTCCCTAAAAAGCCTTTAAGGATCCTCTTCATATGTTGAAAGAGCAGTTAATACAGTTTTTGTTCTCTCTGACATTGTATGATCATTGCAGTGGACAGGGCACTGGAGACCTAGGTTCTGGTTTTAGCTCTGCCACTGAGCTCCTAAGGGCTAGAGTCACAAGGCCTGAGGCACTCTCCTTCCACTTTAGATGCCTATATCCCAGAATCAGGTCCCACTGGGATTCACAAAACTCCTTTCGGTACATAAAATCACTCAGAGCCTACATTTATTGCAGTAAAATTTCCCTTAGGTGCCTATGTTTCTGCCTCAGAGTGTGTGCACTGCAGCCTTACACCAAGTGTCCAGATGCCTAAGCCCCTGCGTGATTCATGACTGGGGGGAAGAGAGGTGTTTGGCCACTTAACTCAGTCCTTGCCTACTGGATCAGCCTCTGATAAGTGAGTTTATACAAAAAATAGCCCAGTGGTTATGATACTCACCTGGAATGTAGGAAGATCTCCAGGTCAAGTCTCACTCCACCTGAAAGGGAGAAGAGATTTGAAGTGGGATCTACCACTTCTTATGTGAGGGCCCTGACCACTGGCCTATGCAATCTTCTGATGTGGGGCTTCCTCAGACTCTTCTGTTGAAGCTGTTCCACTTTGGATAAATCATTAGAGAATCACTGGGGAGGTGCAAAAGGAAAAAGAGCAAAAGAGAGCAAAAGACTATAGCTGGTGTTTACAGGACTTGCTTAGAAAATCAAGGACCTACAGTCCCTCTGCTCCAAATAATTGTATAGGCATCTATCTCCAAGAGAGGGGCAGGTTTGAGCATATACTGCTTGGCTTAATGTCTTCCATTGACTACCTGAGGGGAGGAGCTGCCTAGTGTGGTGACTTTCGTGAATCCCACTGTAAGGGGCCTATGTCTGCCCTGTACTGTATAAGAAGTTAGGTGCCTAACCCAGGTATTTATTTCTAGGCATGTAAAAGTAAAACAGGGCGACACTCAGCATTGCCATGCCCAAGTTCCTTTGTGAATCTAGCCCCATGTGACCTTGTGCAAGTCACTTCACCTTTCTGTGAATCAGTTTCCCTTCTGACTCTTCGTCTTGTCCATTTAGACTGCAAAAAAATCTGGGGAATAGAGTCTCTCACTATGGTTTGTACATGCCTAGCACAATGCTTCTCCAGTTATGGCTGCTTAGTGCTAATGCAATCCAAAAGACAGTCAGAACAGGGACTGTGCTGCACTACAGGCCAGTACTGAAGCTACCACTATCAAGGGGAGCTCAATGAGACCACAGAAAATAGCTTGGATGAAATCGAAGATGGATAAGGCTTTCCTCCAAATCAGTAGGGAATGATTTTTTCTGACAAACAACTAGAAGATGGCCATGCCTATCTCATTACAAAATCCAGAAAGGATGCGCTCTAGCTGCAGAGCAATCCACCATTCACACAAAGAGAGGACAGGCTATATGTGGATAACCCACCCAGGAATGAAGGGGGATGAAATCTAGCCCCGACCCTCTGCCAAGAACAGTCATTTAAGAGCTGCTGCTACCGCCCACTTTTGCTAAACCAGACTTTTGGGCAATCCTTCTGTATATTCCATGGATTTGTTGCTCGCATCTCTGGCTCTTCCCCAACCAGCCAATTCCTTTCCCGGTCCACTCTGCCATAAAGAAATTACTGCACATCTTTGTGGGAAGCGCTCCTACAAGATGTCACTAGAGTATATATCTTTAGGTAAGATGTCTTGCTCCAGCTATCAAATGGAATAACCTAAATTTGTATAGTAGGTCGTCCTAACTGAGGCTAAAACTACACAAGTCACAGTTACATTAGTGCTGGAAAGTCAGGCTCACAACAGTTATTCCAAGGTTTTTGCTTCTCAATCAAAGCAATAGGGACTGCTGCATTTTATGGCATGTACTCTGTTAGCAGAATGTTAGTGGTATATCTAATGGCATGTATTATATCTTGGTATAGGACATACCTAGTTTTTTGGCTGTGGTACACCATTAAGGCTGAACATGTTGTGAAAGCCACTCTCAGAGACAGGACCAGCCATGAGGACCTCTTCCTTTGCCCCCCAGAACCATACCCGTGCATGCCTTTCCACTCCTTGGCAAGAAATCTATCTGCCTCTCAACATCAAGTAATATGGGCACCATCTGAACAGCTGATTATATTTATGTTAGTATTGGTCTTAAATCTATAATGATGCAGACACCATGGAACAAAGGCATATTTAGCATGGAGGGGCAATGGGAAAGGAGGTGGGATGAGCTACTTGCACTGACAAGAGGAATGAGGGGGAAAGAGGGTACGAAACTAACAAGATAATGTTTAACGTTGTGAGCCAAGGACCTCTTGATGCTAGCTGGCAGAAGAGTGCATTTAGGGTTACAGGGATGCACTGGGTCTGGTATTTACATACTGGTTCCCCCAAAGAGTGTTATGTAAGATCTCTACTGAAAACCTGTATCACACTTGTCATTGTAGTCTTTGTGAAGTGTGTGTGCAAATAATACATAAGGAGCTGTGTGTGTGTGTGTGTGTGTGCGTGTGTGTGTGTCTCTCTATAGGAAATTATTTTATTTTAAAGCCTTGAAGATAAAGGCAAGTCACCCAGAAGTGACGTGCTTCAAGACAGATTGCTGTACTATATAATTTCTTCTTTCAGCTGAGTCTGGTCTTGCAGTAACTAATGCAAATATCTTCAATTTAATCTACATACTTGACCATTATTAGTTGTGGCATCATAAGATTATGATTTCTGAGCCCAATTTCTACATTAGTGTACATGTGATTTCAAACAAGGTAGTTGATGTGATCCTCTATCATAACTCATTTGATACAAACTTGACTGATATTTATAGTTAATCCTTTCCTTATAGTCTTGAAAATGCCTAGGTAATCTGTTGCTAAGCTCTCTGTTACAGGAAAATGTATTTAAAATATATCATCATCTTCAATTACTTTGATTACTTCATAAGCTCTAGAAAGATGATATTCTAATTTTAAATCATAGAAGTACAATTGAAGCTCTGTATTACTTATTCGGTATTCCCTTTGAGACTTTTGAAATTTGAACTAAATGTATATTTCTAAGTGTTTCCAGACTTCTCTGTTTGCAAACTTTTGCAACATCATTCTATTTCTTGCAGATATGGCAGATTTGACCGTACGTTGGACATTGTCTAGGTTAGTGCCTCCTTCCAGAACTAGAACATTCTTTCATATGCCAATATATTTTAAACTATAATGCTTTCACTCTGTTTTCCTCCCTAGACTAGTTCCTTACTTTTTCTTATTAAGTCTGTATTCACATCAGTTTGTTTTCTTTCTGAAATATGCAGTCATTGTTGATTAAGTTCAGCAGTTTGGCAAATTCTCATTTTTTTCCCCAGATTTAGATCAGGCTCTTCTAACAGTCTTTTTCTTTTATAGCTATCACAATTTGATCTCTTATAATTGACGATGATTTTGGAAATCTGACTTCTCTTTAGATCTATTGAAAATTATTTGAAAGTCTCCTCATTTGATTTCTTGAGTGAAAATGAAAATCTTTCAAATGTTTCATTTCTTTTTAGTGAACAGTATTCCTCACATTTTCAGAGATTGTTCTCTAACATTACGCTCAAACAAATTATATAATTAAATGGCTTCCTCCTCCTCCTGCTGCTTCCTACTATAGTCAGCTCCCACACACTGGGACTCTATTCATTCTCCTAAAGCCACAAACTCCATATACTATTCCTTTGAGAACAGAGGATCTGGGAATTCTGGGACTGTCCGGTGGATCAGGAGCTGGGAACTCCAGGGGGATGCTTGGATGGCTCAAGGGTTGGACTGTGCCTTTTGCTAATTGGTAAAGAAACAGCCTGGATAGGCTGAGAGTGGAGTGCTTGTGTTGCTTGTGGCAGGTGAAGGTCAGGGAGCTGACCCCTGGTGAGCACAGACAAGGCTTCCTTACACTAAGGGCAGGGGATAGCGAGGTGCCTCACAACTCTGGATACCCTTGTGAAGTATCACAAACATCACCTCAATTAATCTATATGTGTCTCTCTTTTCTTCTGTCTTGTCTAATTAGACTGAAAGCTCCCTGAGGGAAAGACTATGTCTTCACTATGTTTTATAAGGTGCTTACAGCACTTTTGGGAACTTATTAACAAATTATCATAGTTTTGTTAGCAAGAGACCTTTCATGGATCACCTTCCCCTCTCTATTCATGACACAACTTGGTTCCCAAAATCTTTAATTATGAGACCTGGAATCACCTTGAGACACATTAGAACTGATCAAATAATATTCATTAGATAATTTATTCAAAATTGTTGACATTTTAAATAAAGTACTAAAAATTGTATTTTCCTATTATTTACTAAGTCCCAGTCAAAATTCGTGCATCCAGCCATCATCCTGTTGGCTCCAGATCTCCAGTGGCTACTGTATAATATTAGTTATTCCTCCTAAAGTCTGGAAAATATTTTCACCTGAATTTGCTTTGTGTTAAGCCAATATAAGGGAAAAGAATTGCACTTAGTACAGTATTGTGCTAAAAATGTCCTGTTCTGTCCAAATCCTACACTTCCCTCCCTCTTTGTTCCATTTACCCTAGCATCAGAGTAAAACCACTCCAGAGAGAGAGAGAGAGAAAAAAAATTCCCTATGCTCGCTTGTTTGTTACAGACAAAACTATATGTCATTTACTTGAGACTTGCCAGAGATCTTATGGTATAATTTGACCTGAAGGTATTATATTTTCTATCATCAATATAATCCTAAAGCCCATGTGCATCACTCCCCTTCACATCAATGTACGTTCCATAATGTGGATTGAGAGACGTATAGCTTTGAATATTGGAAGCAACAATACTCAGATAAATACACAGACAACAACGAAAGACTATATCCCAAAGATAGCTCCTAGAGAATTCTGATACAAAAGGGAAGTAACTTCACTAGAAACTTTAATACTCATTCAGGAGGAAGATAGAGCTAAAACCCTCAAATATTCTGAAAAATATATTTAGCTGTAGCCAATCATTCTTCCCCTCAGTATAAGCCTTACATTTTGCTGAAATACATTCTTCAGACCTCTTTCTAAATATGTTGAAGTGCCACTATCCATAATTTCACAACCACATATTAGGAAACCACATACAAATATTTTTATGGGCATGTCTACATGGTGCCCTAGGGTGCACCAGCAAGGATGTAAATTCTAATGTGCACCAGTGTGTTGCACACTAAATGGCTCACGTGGCTGGCATGCGCTAAAAGTTCCCTAGTGCACATCAGTGCAGGTCTGCATAAAATGGGACTACATTAACGTGCACAAGGGAACCTTTAATTCAGGCATAATTCGATAAGAGTTGGATGAACCTCTAAAAGTTGTCAGCCAAACCCCCATCTGCATCCCTGTTTTTATTTTCATTTTGCCCCCTAAATGCCCCCAGCCATTTCCAATTGCCCTCAGCCAATTCTGCTTCTTCCTACTCACCCAATAAATAGTGGAAGGGATCCTGAAAATAGCCATTTTTTATTTGGTCATTATTTTCTTCCCGAAGAATAAGCTATTACTTGGGTGGGGAAATAGAGCCCAGTATAGTATTTGATATTCACTGACTCAAATCAGTCTGGTTCATAAGAAAGGTGTTGTTTGGGTTGAATGATCTATAGGCCAAAGGTCTGCCAGTCTGACTTTTCTCATGCATTTCAGGTTGATCAGGTCAGTACAGTTGACTGTTCAAGCACAAGTGTAATATATATGTCAGATTCAAATGCATGATTTGCCACAACCCAGTGATTGAAAGAGGAGAGGTGCTTTATTTTCTTTAAATTTGACCTTTGCAAAAAATGTGCCAATTTGTCAATAAATAACTCCTCCTAACTCATTGTCTCTTATACTTTTCTCCATGTAAATGATTCTCTGATCCAAAGAAACAAAAACAGCTTAGTGGGACCAATCGGTGCTGAGTAATCCAAGAGAATCCTTCACAGAAGTACACAATTGAGTCCTTCACAAAAGTACAGCCATAACACACAGAGGAAGAGTTGAGGTAAGCTTTATGTTCTTGAAGTCCTCTGGCAAAGACCTAATATTGTGCTTTTACTTTTCACATAGCCAACTTCTGAACATCATGTGGCAGGGGAGTGAGGTACATGTAGAAAATTTTATGTCCTTGTAGGTGAAAGACTGTGTTTTTAAACTTAAAAGAAAAAGGAGTTCAATACTGAAAATTGTAAAATACAGAAAATTAAATATATTATTTTTCCTAATTTAACATAATTTAGACCCAATGCTATGAATATAGCAGTTGATTACAAGAGAAGAGCCATAATATATATTATAAATGAAATAGTTACATTTATTCCACTAATAACAAGCAAAGCAGATCCAGGCAGACTCTCTATATAATCTGCTTCTTAGCTAAGGAGTGTCTCCATTCAGCACTACTCACATGATATGCAAGTTTAGTTTAAATAATCTTGGTAAAGTTTGGATATTTTCATTTGATTAATTTAGTCATTTATTACATTATTAATCAATATTAGGGTAGCCAAAAGCCCTCTCCCATTAAAGCCAATGGCAAAATTCCCATCAGCTTCAAAATCAAGCCCTAAAAACTGAATGTTTCAAGGATTTTTGGAACTATCTAAAAGTCAAATAACAACTAACAGCTTCAGATTTGTTTTAGGTCAACATTGGGGCTGAGAATTGAAAAAATGATGTTTGCTGCTTCTTATGATTTTAAATTTTCTAATATGGCTCAGTAAATTCTAAAGACCCATGTTTAATTAGGAAATGCTTGACTGGACTCTCCACCAAAAAGAATGGGGATAAAAGGTCTAGACTCATTCTGAGTTCCACAGGCCACACAACTGAGTAGAGCAGAATTGTAATAATCTCAGCTCCTGATGAAATGCTGCATTTCTGTGGGGAGCACAGCTAGGACTCTAGGCTTACTCTCAGCCCCTAAGTGTTTGTTAACTGTGTCACACAATGAGAGTTTGGAATGTACAAAAGGCATTTTACCTAGTTAGGTTCAGGTTTCTATGCAGCAGTGGATGACATTACAAACATCAAAAGCTGAACAATGTCCTGAATTCCTTACAATTCCATGAGCATTATTGAGATCAGCCATAACAGGGGAAATACAGAACTTGGGAATGGCTGATGAGTAAAAGAGGAAATGGCTTTTAGTAGCTGATTTTTAAGAAGCTTTATATTATGATAACCAACGCTTTGGTTGTTTATATCTTTAAATTAGAGCCCAAATCACCATGAACAACAAAAAAACATTAGAAACAGTAAAAACCATCTTGTATTCTCTTCAGGAAGGCTGCTGCACAGGGGTGCCACAGTACAATGTTCTTCATACATTTTGCTAGCATGAAGAAGATACCTTGGGGATGTTTCTGGGTCATGAAAGGTTGCGGGGGGGTCAGATTCTCAGCTGGTGTAAGGCACTGTAAACTGGGACAGGAGCAGTATTCCACTGAATAAAACAAAAAGAAATATTGGGATAGGTGGTTAGCCCAGACTTTCCACTGTGAAATATTTATGACCTATTGTTTTTGTTGTGGCACCAGTCATGAGAAGGTTGCACCTCAAGAATAAGTATGTGTGATCTGTTTACATACAAATTAGTAGTAGAGCTCAACTGTAATTGCTAAAACATTAGAAGTACAACTGTCTGTACAAAACAGTCCCTTTACCCTTGAGGCATCACAACCTGACATAAATGCTATAGAATTATTTTAACTTTAAAAGCTTTAATATACACATTCTCCTTTGTGCACAAAGTTGTTCACTATAATGACATGATAGCCAATAAAAAAGTAATAGCTTTGTGCCTTTGTGCATACTGGTGAAGTATTTGACCTCCCATATTACAAGAAATGAGTGTGATTTAAGGCTTGCAATGTTTGAGTCTTAGTTTACTGTAGGAAAGAAAACACTGATGCTGGTTGCCTTGACAACACTGTGTAGCTGCACCAGAAATCAAAGGAAAATGCAGGACCTTCTGCTATGTCAAGGATTGAAACGTATCCACCAAATTAGGTTAAAAGAAAATGGATCCCACAGCAAGTCAGTGTTACCGGACCCACACAATATTAGCTCTCACTTCTTATCATGGACCTTGTTATAAAGATAATGAAAAGGCTGGTTTCTACATCCCAACTCAGAGTAATAGGAAGAAAACAGCAAGGGATACAGCAGCGACTGCTCAAAAGTTTCCTTTTTTCCTAGGAGATACTGCAGGTCAATTCACGTTCTGAGAGAATCTTTTCTGTTGGGAGGAATGTTTTGTAATGGACTAGCTTGATTTCACAGCAGGAGCTCACACAGCTCTCTCTGCAGGGAATATCACTTTCAGCAGTGAATACCACATGGCATGTTCTTAAATAATGAGCATAAATAGGAATGATCAAAGTGAAGCTATCTTTTAAACAAAAAGAAATCAACATCTCTCTGCATATTTTGCCTTCATTTTCAATTATTATATCACCCAATAAAGAAGATTTGTCCTCAAATCATCAAGCCTTGAACTAATCCCTCCAGTAAAATGCTATTTCTATTATCAGATGGATGCACTTCCTAAAGGTTACTATTTCTCTGGCTTTGTACTGACCACACAATTTCCAGGCTCCATCACAAAGAAAACATTTTTGCTAATGAAACCTAAGTCATTCTCTTCTAATTCTGTGCCTCATGTAAAGGGCCAGTTTGAAACCATATGAGAAGAATGTATTATACAGAATACAAAGATTTGGAGCATAGTTTTAATGTCACTTTGATATGCTAGATTCTGCACTGTTACCTGCCTCTATAGAGTCAATGGGGTAAGGTGAGACTGAAAATTTTGCCAAATGGAGCAAAACTGTTGTACCCATGAAGGTGAAATAACACAAGTAGCGTGAGAATCTTTCTGTAAGCGTTCATGGAATAGACTTGGTGAGAGAGACTGGATTGTTAGTATTAGCAAACACAACATACTGTATATAAAATCTGTTATAGAATTTTGCCTTAAGATATTTTGAGGGTGCTCATTTCTGACTGTAATTATGGCTTTTTATTCTTGCCTCTTATAGAGAGCAATACTAAGTAGATCTTAATCAGTTGCCAGTCCCTTCCCTAGGACCCAAGCAGCCCTGCTGCAAACAAAGGTAAATAATTTGTTACCTATTGCATTAAAATGGAATATCTGCTTTTGACCCAATAGTGAACCTCTGTGTTGAATAACTTAATTCTCCACTAACCTGCCTCAACCACTGAGTCACTAATCTACCTCACTGGTTCACTGGAGGACAGCAGTGACTTTAAATTCTTCCTTTGGAGAGTCTTGAATATGAACTAACCCATTCGAATGAGTTGATTTCTTCTATATATTTTATTATTCTTATTATGTGCTGATGTTATCATGTGCGGAGAGACCTTATCTTCCTTCCGTCCCAGTATGGGTGTCAGTGGGCTACCTAAGGTATTCCCATGGAGTCCACTGATATATGAAAATCAATAGCCCAAGAAGAACTGTCTAGTAGAAATACTTGATTTGATATATAATATCAATGTATAAACAAACACAAGATGCAAAACTAGTGAATGCCTGGAAGAGCTCCATCCACAATCGCTAATGGATAAACAAAAAAGATCACATTTGTTTGAATATTAATAGTTCTAAACTGCATTTAATTTGTTAATATGAGTAATGACAGAATTGTCATTCCATTTAGGAAAACCCAGAAACATGCCCTACGTTTTGTAAGGAGGCTCATCCTGTAACCTTTCCAAATAGAAATAAAATGGTACCTGAATTGTTGCATAAACAAAGTTGATCAATTCATTTTTAATTGCTAATGGTAATTACATGATAATGATTTGTGAAATTGCTCATACTTCCTAAATACAGTAAAAGCTTTGTTATCTGAAATGTTCAGGGAATGGGGGGGGGGGGGTGCCAATAAGTAAAATATTCCAGTTTTTTGGAGGGAGTTTGGGTGTGGGAGGGGACTCAGGGCAGAGGGTTGGGGCATGGAAGGGGATGTAAGGTGCCAGATCTGGGTGGCGATCACCTGGGGTAGCTCCCCGCAAGCGATGACCTGTCTCTGCTGCTCCTAGATGGAGGCGTGGCAGGCAGCTCTGTGTGCTGCCCCCCACCCTGAGCACTGGCTCTGCAGTTCCCATTGGCTGAGAACTGCGTCCAATAGGAGCTGCAGGGGCAGCGCCTGCAGGCAGAGGTGGCAGGCAGAGCCACCTACCTGCACCTCTGCTTAGGAGCAGCAGAGACATGTTACTACTTGCCGGGAACTACCCTGATGAGCGTTGCGCAGATCCAGCACCCTGCACCCCAACCTCCTGCCATGAACCTCTCCTGCACCCAAACTCCATCCCAGAGCCTCCCCCCGTCAACCTTCCCTCATGCTGAACTGCTCATGGACTTTCCTCTGCCTAAAAGAAACCGGAACATGTCGCTGCTTCCGGGGTGCCATGCAGAGACAGGTAGGGAGCCTGCTGGCCCCGTGCTAACCGGACTATAAACAGGGCTTTCAATGAAGATCAGAAATCCTGGTTTAGAGAGTTTTCTGGTTGGTAAAGTGCCGGATAACACAGATTTTACTGTAAATGGTTATTTAAAAAGTTTCCAAAGTTAAATCAAAACCAGGAGAGAAAGAAAGTCATATTTGACACTACAGAATAATCAGTTGGGATAATACATTAAGGGAAAATATCTCATCAGAGACCAAAAATCTTTAACTAGACAGCAAGATTTAAATATGAAAAGTAATTTGAAATATAAATCATAATGAGAGGCTTTGGGGAAAATCTCCATTTGAAGATGTATCTGTGTTATGCACATTTTAATTTAATGCTTTCATCCATTCCATATGGATTATTGTAATATGTTGATTCAGTTTATGTTTTTTACTATGCTTCATGATTCAAATATTGGATTGAGTATCTCTGAACTGTAGCTGCTACTTTACCAAGATTCTATCCTTTTTAAAGGAGAATTGATTTTCTCAAGGGTGGAGCAATAACCTGATAGACTTCAATAAGGAACACTAAAACAGGTTAATGCTCTCTTTTTAATCATCCACATGATAAACAAGGTGAGTTCTTAAATGGGAAACTGAGGGATACACAGTAGAGATGCTGAGTGGAGAATCATCAAGTGAAACAAAATTACCCTTATAAACTTAAACAGATATAATGCACACCAGAAAGAGAGGCCTAGTATTTCAAACTTAATCACCTCTAGGTTTCCAAAGCCATGTTTAGGGGAAGTAGCCTCATTTTCAAAGGCTCTGAGCATTGACAGCACTTCAAAGCATATATTAGAACTTTTCTAAAAATAAAGGTTACTTCAATATGAATGACCAAAATGAGAAATCTAAGTTTAATTTTATAGTGTCTGAAGCCTGGAAGACACTGGGATAGGCAAACTGGTACAAATTGGCATATGGCCTTTGATTTCAATGGGACTATCAAGTTTGCATCAACTGACAATTTGGCCCATGACTCAGACATAACTGTACTGAAAATCCCCCAAGGTAAGTGCCAATCTGACCTAGGAAATTAATTCCAGACCCCACATATAATGATCAGTTAACCTCTGAGCACATGAGCAAGAACCAGCCAGCCAAGCACCTAAGAGAGAGAATTTTCAGTGCCACTTCAGAGCCCTGGCCCCCCCATTCTATGTACCATCTCCAGCTGTGACCATCCCTCATTCTTTATAGGAAGGAGATTAAAAGAAACCCAACAGAATACATGGGGATGGGGGGAATGGGAGAGAAGATCCATTCCTGACCACTGGCGATGGCTAAATGAAACCCCAAAGGATGACCTTTTAGGGCACATGACATAAACCAAAAGTGAACTCCAGCACTTTTGAGGCTTGTCCCCGCTTACCACAACAAATAATCCCATCATACAATCATACTCAAAACTTAAAACTGAATAAATTGTTTTCCCTCACTACTCCCATTCGGAGGCTGTTCCAGAACCTCATCCTTCTAATTGTCAGCCTGAATTTTATCATGGCTAGTTTATACCTACTTTTGCTTATGCCAGCATTCTCCTTGAATTTTAATAGCTCTTCACCCTCTTTGCTATTTACCCAACTGATGTATTTATAAAGAGCAATTATATCCTCTTTCAGATGCCTTTTTGCTAGACTAAACAAGCCAAGCTCTTCTAGTCTGCTCCATAAGACAGACCTTCCATTCCCCTAATCATCTAATAAGTTATCTTCACCTGTTTCATTTTGAATTCACCTTTCTTGAACACAGGTGATGAAACTGTACATGGTACTGCAAATTAAATCTTACTAGTGCTTTGTTCAATGGCATTAATGCTGCTCTCTGCTGGAAGTGACTCACCTGATACAGCGCATTTGCCTTTTTCACAGATGATTCACATTGGTGGGTCACAGTCATCCTGGGATCAACCCACACAACCAAATCTCTCTCTTCCTCTCATGCTGCCAACTAACAAGACCCAACTTGTAGTAGAAACTCTTATTATTAGATCCTAAGTGTTTGACCTTGCACTTTATACTATTGAATTTCATCCCATTTCTGTCATGGGAGTCTTCAAGGTCATCCAGCTCTTCCTGTATAATATTCTGATCTTCCTCTGTACTGACAATGCTTCACAACTTTGTATTAGCAGCAAATTTTATTAGCACACTCCTGTTTGTGTCAAGGTAACGAACAATAATACTGAATATGGTTGGTCTCAAATATTGATCCTCGAGGAGGTCCACTAGCAATCTCCGTCTAATTCAATAATTCATTTTTTAGCACAACTTGTTGCTTTCCCTTCTTTAGCCAGTTCCTTACCCACCTTATAATGTATGTACTGATCCCCTTCTTTCCTAATTTAACTAATAATTTCCCACATGGTACCATGTCAAATGCTTTACTGAAGTTCAAGTACTTAAATGTGGGTTTATCACACAATCTTAGACTGTGTTGTAAACAACATTAATACAAAATAAAGGGCATATGGAAGTCTGAGGCATAAACCATCTGAATAAATACGGTACTTCACTAGTCAAGTTAAAACAATGTTCTTTTAATGCCAATCCTGTTTCATGGTATCATAGAAATAGAAATGTAGATAATCTGTAAATAGGTTCAGTTGCAATCCTTACAAGCCTGGCATTTGAAATGTTCCAAAGATGCTATTATGAAAACAATTATAATGGAACATATTGCAATCAAGAGCCAACCCTCCATAATCTGGTATCAAACAGAGGTTTGTGAGAATTAGTGGCAAGACTGGTATAGGATATTGAGCCCTTCACCTTCAAATCTAGCCCTAGTGGAAGTAGTGAAAATAACTGTTTTAAACTGACAGCTGTTTGGTGGGTTTAGTAGAGCTGGTGGAATACTTTAAAAAAGCTGATTCATTAATAATGTTTTATTAAACTTGTGTAGTTCAGTTTACTATGACTCAGACTCACATTATTCATTGTTTGTGAATCCAGTTTCATGCATTTTAGCACATAATGTTTATTCATACCAGAAGCTGGGTCTTCATTATTCACTATTCCCCTATTCAACAAGCTTTAGTCATCAAACAGGGAGCAGAAACAATATTTAGGTGACTGACCACACAATGTGAATAGTAAAGAGCCAAAGAGAACAAGACAATAATCCATATGCTGAACATTATTCATCAAAACTATTCAGCAACTACTTACAAAGAACAAATACATTCAAAGAAAAATGAAGATGGAGTCATGAATTGCTTCCTAGCAAAAAAAAAAAAAAAAGTTACATTCTTAAGAATATTATAGATACTGAACAGTCCAGTTCTAATCATTAGTTCTCAGATTGTTGTCCATGGAGTGCCTAAGGTTTGTAGAGCCCTTATTAGGGATGAACAGAACAAAATGTTTTCAAAAACAAGAAAGAAGGGTGTTATAGGACACCTTCACCTCTATGGCACTCCCTCACACCTGGATATGACACTGCAGGGGATTTTTCTTCTAATGCCCTCGGTGGCCACTTTCACAGTCCTGCTTTCTCTGGGTCTTCTGTGGCCAATTAGACTTCATCAAAGGCTCTCTGAATTGTCCTTGCCCACATGCTTGTTGATACTGTGAAAGAATTCTAATAGATTGGTGAGACATCATTGCTCTTTACAAAAGCCATGTTGACTCCACCCCCAACATATCGTGTTTAGCTATGTCTCTGATAATTCTGTTCTTTACTATAGTTTCAATCAATTTCCTTGGGACTGAAGTTAGGTTTACCAGCCTTAATTGCCAGAATTGCCTCTGAAGCCTTATTTAAAATTGGTATTACACTACCTACCTTCCAGTGATCTGGTGCGGAGGCTGATTTAAGAGATAGGTTACATACCACAGTTAGTCATGGGAGTCAGCTAACTGTATCCATGAAACAGCATCTCTTTCAGCTAACTGTTCAGTGCTTCATATGCCATCTACTGTGTGCTCTTGCTGGTCCATTCATCTGTAGGATTCACTTTTATTTCACCTTATTGGACTGTGTATATCAAACCCCTACCCTACCAGTGGGCCTGATTTTGCCTAGCTTTGAGCACTTCACTCATCTGTGCCTACCACTGAAGTCCCATGAAATCAATGACTAAGACCTCAGTGGACATAACATACAGTAGGGATTGGATGCAAGTGATCTACTGGAAGCTGATGGCACTCAGCAACACTTCGCAAGAGATGATCAAGCTCTCATTTGCATGGCTGCAAGACTGAGTCCTATGGATCTGATCCTGAAAGTTGCTAAGCACCTCAACTTCCAAGGGGAGCTCAATATCCCCCAAGATCAGGTTACAATCATGGCTCAATGTCCTAGGTCACCACAAAACCTGTCAAATAATTGCCTTCTGTTCCGAGTTGCTGAAAATTTCCTTGCGCACACCTCAGAAATCTACCATTTTGCTTGCACTTCTGTGCTTTATCATTTCCCTTCCTTAGTGAAGTTCAATAGCTCCATAGAGCAAGAGGCCGTGGGGGGATCTGGGCGAGCTGACAATGGTCTAACATGCTGTAGAATCTGTTAAAATCACATGGAGGTTTGCAACAGAAGATACCTGAATAGCTGAGAGCCACAATCCACTAAGCAGAGGGCAGTAGCCTACATGGAGAAGGATGGTCTGGAAAAGATGGGTCTATAGCTGGCTTGGAAAGGGACGGTCATCAGGGAAGCTCTGAAGATCAGTGAGGGTCTCGGGGTGAAAAAATCTTTCGTCTTATGAGTGGTTTTATAATCAAAGCCATACTGTTTTCCTCTTTACAAGGAAAAATTTCACAGGTTATCTGCAAATACCATGGCTTTTTTAATATTAATAAAACTTCTATGATGAATTAGACAGGAATATGTAAATTGCTTTTCTATATATTTTACATGATCATCATTGTACTTTTAACTTATTATCTTCTGTCTTGATTCATTTACAGTCGATTCAGGCACTATTGAACCAGTTAGTGAAGTAATCAAAGTTTCCAGAACTGCCTGTTATACACCAACATTTCTCAATTCACATAACTAACCTATATAGACTGGAAGTAACTATTTCCTCCCCTCCTTCACTAGTAATGAGTATTCTCACTTTTTGTTATTTCAGTGGGTATAAGTTATGTTGCTCAGAGATGTGAATGAACAATCCCCTGAGCAACGTAAGTTACACTGACCTAAGCGTTGGAATAGACAGCTCTTTGTTGGAGAGTTCTGCCAGCAACATAGCTACTGCCATTAAGAGGGGCTGAAGTACTTAAGTCAACGGGAGAACTCTCTCCCATTGGCTTAGAGCATCTGCACCACCAGTGTTACAGCGACGTAGCTGCGCCGTTTAAGGTCTCTAGTGTAGCCAGCCACAGCCTTACTCTGAACTACCCTGGAACACATACTGGCTTTCTCTCCCCCTTCACCCATTTTTAAAACATACAGCTTTCTACACATGGACAGATCCAGAGTTATAGAATAGCCCCATAGAATTTAATAGAGATAACATCAATGGTATAGAAATGTAAATGTAAAATCTTACAGAATTTAAATTAATAGAGAATGGTAGGTTTTTCTGAACCATCCTATAAATTATATAGCAGTGCTATAATTTTCTATTAAATTCTATAAAATGGTTGAAAAAGCCTAGAGAAAGATTACCATTTTTGATTAGCCATAAGAGCAGGCTCAACTACACTGCATGGATAAGGATAGGTAGTCCCTGTGGCCCTCTCCTCTATTAAATATGAAGGTAGCTGTGGCTACACATTCTAGAATTCTACAGATCATATTTAACTTGAAAATGCCTCCACCCTTCCTATAAAAGTCACTCTCACTGTTCCGAACTGACCAGTTGTAGACAGGAAATAATTGTTTTGGGGCTTCCCAATGAAGTGACAAATCCTGCTATCATTGAGATCAGTTGCAGAACTCCCATCCCTTTGAATGGGAATGGGATCAGGATTGCAGTGCATGGGTCAACAGTGCTCTGGCACAGAAAAGGGTGCCTCCATCTGATGCCTTTAAAGGGCTGAGTGGGATTACTGAACAATTTAGAACATTCTTTGGACAGGCTAGGACATCTGAATCCGCCAAGTTCATGTAGACTGTGTTACTGCCACACTACTAATGCACATGCACATTCATATGGCTGATTTTGTGATCTTTCTAGTTTTGTTTTTGCAACAACATACAAAACAGCTTCTTCAAACCTGTATGGTGTATCTTAACATGGTGACACGATAAAAAGAGATAAATGTAAACACTTAGGGATGGTATATCAGTAATATCGTATCAAAAGGATGTAACACTCAGGACTCCATTAATGCAAGTAATATAGATAATTTCAAGAACTTCTCAGTATTGTTTCAAAGAAATTCCCGGTAATTTTGGTATGTTGAAGTATTTAGCAGAGAGAAGAATAAACCAGAGAAGACGAGAAAGAAAGAAGAGAAAAGGGATATTGCTGAGCCCAAATTACATTACAACTTCTGTAACTGATTGGGAGGACTAGGTCCATGCAGCTATACTCTGTGTCCATACTGTACAAACAATATTGGTAAGTTATGAATTTGGGAGGGAAAGTCTGGCTGGCATCTTTTAATATTGCTGAAATAAATTGGGCTTGAGATACTTCTTCGAGTGGAAAACAACTACTTTCTGAAAAACAGGGACAATCCCTGGCATGTCAAAGTCAGAGATATTCCCAAGAATTGGTGATGACTGAGAGTCAAGGGGACATGACTAAAGATGAGTAAAGTGTTTGCCATTCAATGAAGAAAGTTACAGATTTATACCAATGCGGTTTTGTGTAACCACTCTAAATCTGCCAGTAATTCCATATGATTTTCAGAAGGAAGAAGAAGAATTCTGAGTGAGAGTTACCTGCTCAGATGTCAATAGTAATGTTAGTTTTTCATTTATTTTCATCATGGAAGCTGTAACATGTATTTCTTGGACTTTCCACACACCTCATTTAAATTTAATGTAAAGTGGGATTAGGCAGCTTGTTTGTTTAAATAACATGCTCTCAGTGTATTCACCTGGGAAACATGGCAATTTTTATTTGTAAATTTGGCAGTTATGTTGGCGACTGAAGTATTGAAATCTATGTTGAAAAGGGAGCGAGCAATTTGTATAGATCATGCCAGGCGGTGTGACTAAAGATATCTGAGTATGCTCCATTGGATTAAATTTGCCTTTGTATATTAATAACATTATAAATAATCATTAATAACTTATTTAGATGTGTTCAGTTCTCAGATCCCAGGTTGAGTTTGCAGGGCTGGCAGTTTAAAATAAAATATTCCTTCTCTGTAACATCACCATCTGTGATAAAGCATTTGCAGATCAAATTAAGACTTCCATGACACCTGCACAGCCCCAATACTTTTTATTAGCTGGTATAATTGATTGGAACTTGCTAAACAATTTCTGTCAATGAGACACAGGAAGGCATAGCATCCAGCTCACTCTCTCAAGGCTGTGTTAACAAGAGTAAAAAGCAGTAAAACCTATCTTTTTTCACCAAAGTGGTTCTGAATACACGAGAATGCGAGAGATTAGACTATCGTTGAGTCCCGTCTGGTTTTGGAATCTATGTACACACCAATATAACACCAAAGCTAAGGAAGAAAAATCTAAACAGCAGAATAGATCATAAGAGACAATATTAGTGTGTGTGTATTCTAAGGGCATGAAACATTGGACCAGAACTACAGCTGCTGGAAATCGATCAACTTCTGTGGAGTAGAGCATCACTCCACTTGTGTTTATTGCAACAGTAAATCAAATGACATCTGGAAAATGTAAATGAATCTTAAATATATCAGCAGGTTGTGCAGCCATCTCATCCTTTCAACACTTGAATGTAATTTAATTACTAATATCGTACCTTCCGGAGAGGTTTGAGCTTGGTCTCCATAATAAAGTCATACTTGCAGAGTTCACAACAGCGCGTGTCTGAGCTTTTAATCCACTGGTGCAGGCAGGCCTGATGAACAAAGCGTAGGGTCCCTGTACAGCGACATGGTGTGATGAGGGGACTTTCATCATCTCCCTCACAGTGACAGATCCTGACAGGGAGGACAGCAAGAGATAGTAAGGGAGCTTTCTAAGGAGCAAAGCAAAAACACTGGTTTATTTACACTGCTTTTCATTCTCAGACTTGACATTCATAAGACTGAAGGTATGTGACCTTTTAGATTAAAGCCCAGAATTGCATTTCTCCTTCCCTTCTGACACTTTGAATTTGCTGTGTGATCTAGAGATGGATCAGTAGAAATTATACTCATCCCCCCACCCCTTTTGTATGATAAAACCTTTAGGACCTAGTTCTGTCACCCTTACTCATGCTGAGCAGTACCTCACTCTGTGAGCAATCCCAGTGATATACTCTGCAAGAGTGACAGAATCAGACCCCAAATTAAACAGGCAAAGTATGAAAGGTATAGAAAGCCAACTCTGAAAATGGCCCCAAGGTAAGGAAGACAGACTGGTGGATATCTTTAGCCTTCCTACACTCCCCTTGGGAGAGAGTGAGAGGGGATTGGAAGAGTCACAGCCCTGTCTGTTTTCCATTCATCTCTGCCCCTTTTGAGGTAGATAGCTGCACTATCTGGAAGCACAAAGACTACAACAGAAGTCAGCCTGGCTATGTCTACACTGCAACTGGGAGCGAGCTTCCTAGCCAAGACAGACAAATTCATGCTAGTGAGGCTTGAACTAGCATGCTAAAAATAGCAGTATAGAACCTGCAGCTCCAGCAGAAACTTGGAGAGCTACCTCAGCGCTCTGAGTGAGCTTGAGAGGCTAAGCTGCTATTTTTAGCACACTACCTCAAGCACCAGTAGCTTGAGTCTGTCTACCCACACTGGGAGGCTCCTCCCCAGTTGCACTGTAGATGTACCCCTTAAGGGTGCTGTGTGTGCACCTTGTGGGGACTGGCCACAGATGGATTCCTATCTGGTAATGGGATACAGAGCTTTTTTATATTTGGATCCCTGTTTCAAATGTATTTGGAGTCAGTAGTGTCCTAAAGGTACAATTATTTGATGCCTATTCTATGGCCTACATCAAATGACTTGGTGATCTCAGTCAGTTCTTAATAAACATCTGTCCACATTAAAAATGAAATCAAAAGCCACAATAATCCGAACTGTTACTTACTGACCCCTTTGTTGACAGTGTCTCTAGAAAGGCTAAGAATTGTTCTGCAGGTGAACAGAGGACTTCGCTGCAGTTCATTGAAGTTTAATTTCAACAAACACTCACAAAAGCTAAATGAATGTCCTAAATGGCAAACTGAAAAAAATAAAAAGCCACAAGCAATGCATCAAAACCCAAACCACATCAACCTCAAAACAGAGAAGTGGTAACCATGGCACTTAGTCCTTCAGAGACATGTGAAGCTTGCAGCAGGCAATTAAAATGTAGAAAAGGAACACTTTGTAACTCTTCTGCAAATTCTGCCCATTGTGTGAGAAAACTTAAAGAAACTCTTGCCGGAATTTACAGACAACTGTGCCAATGCTCTTCCCTATGGGGGCTATCATGCTGTATATGTTTTACACTAGGGAAGCTGGGAAGGAGCATCATATCCCTCATCATATCCATCATATATGAGCACTTGACATGAATCATGAGATGGGCTAGCAGTCTTGCAAATATGTTGGTATAAGTATTGACTACAACAGTAGCAAATACGCTACCTACTCTATTGCCAGAAGAAAGAGGAAATTTGAAAGACAAGTAAGAGTTGATTTATGCCAAAAGCGCCATTGAAAAAACTCAACTCCCTTCCATATCTTTTAACGGTCTGGCCCACAGCCTAGTCTATAAAACGAAAAAGCAGAACAGTGTCAGTCTTTTAGATGTACAGCCAGAAATGAAAATGCAACTTAAAAAGAAAACAGTACATGAAACTGAGAGCTGCCTCCGCAGTTGGTCCAGTCAGTGATCTGGTAATGGTGCCTATGCACTACTGAAGATACAAATCTTCATTTGTGCACACTACTTTCGGTTTTTGCACATGTTCAGGCAAGCTCACGTTCTGTCAAAAAAAATAAATCCATCCATGTTCTAACCCATGCTAGCCCAGCCAAACTTGACAAATTAAGCCTTAGCTATTATGTGTTCTCAATGTACACTGACTTTTTATTCAAACCCTCCCTTAAATAGGATTAATATTTTTTTAAAAAAATGAATAAATAGCTATTTTGATACAGCACACACATTCCCAAGAGTTGATTAAAGTTTTGTGAATGCAGTTATGATATTACCTCTTTGTTAATGGTAATTTGTAAGTCTTACCCCTTGCCAGTTTAGATAGAAGTTTTATCTCTGTCTAAAATGTTACATAAAAAAGCAACATCACATTCTTTTTAAATTAAAACCATCTCCCAAAGGGAAAATACAAGGCTTTGCTCATTTTAATTCCAGTTACATATAATTTATTTTACAGCATTTAAGCCCTTTAAAAATTAGACAACTAAATAGGGTACCCAAGAGTCTTTTTCAACCATTGTTGAAATCGTTTTCATTATTATAAAAGCTAAAATATCAAGCTAAAACTCCATTGGGATCTGCAAATAAAATGACAGTACTACTTTGAAAGGAACAAAGCTATTCTTCAGTAGAAACACTTAATACAAAATACTATCTGAACTATACATTTAAAAAAAGGAATGAGAAATTCTACCAATAGAAATGATATCCAGAGGAAATGATTCTAGTAACAATTTTCACTATATTAAGTGCTCTCCTCTTCTGTGTATTTTTGCTCTATTTGTAATTTATTGACTCATAAAAGATTGTCTTAGAACAGAGGTGGGCAAACATTTTGGCCCAGGGGCCACATTGGGGTTAAACTTTTTGGCCCAGAGGCCCGGGTAGGGAAGGCTGTGCCTCCTCAAACAGCCTGACCCCTCCTCTTATCCAACCCTCACTGACTTCCCGCCCCCGGACGGCCCCCCTGAGAACTCCCGACCCATCCAACCACCCTCCCACTCCTTGTCCCCTGACCGCCCCCTCCGCACACTAGACCTCCCCTCCCAACCCCGCCCCCCCCCGGACCCCACCACCTAACCCCCGCCCCCCCTTGCTTACCTTAGTCAGCCGGGCGCTCCTCAACCCGGCCAGGGAGCGCGGGGCCCCACGGCTCCCCATGGTCCACCCGGCCCCCGGCCAGGGACCACGGGGCAGGCCTGGCTCGGGAGCACAGGGACCCACGGCATGCCGGGTTTGGCCCAGCCCCTGGCCAGGGAGCGTGGGGCCCAGCAGCTCCTTGCGCTCGACCCAGCCCCCGGCCAGAAGCGCAGGGCGGGCCCAGCCCAGAAGCGCAGGGACTTGCGGCATGCCGGCCCAGCCCGAGCTCGCGGGCCGGATGAAAATGTCCGGCAGGCCACATGTGACACAATGAAGCACACCGTGTCTTGACAAAAGATTGAGTAAGTAAGTATGAATGTTTGGTTTAGGAGGATTTTGAACCAGCGCAGCTAGTGACCAGGCCTACCACTGCCCACCTACCCTGGTCATAAATTTCACCTCATAGAAGATTTTCTTCAAGGATGTTGAAAAAATATTGCATAAAATAATTATAGCTGGAGGGCTAGCAATAGCTATATTTAAAGCTGACAAAGTTTTTCCATTCTAGCTCCCATTTGCTGATGCTCATAACTTGCTGAAGTATTAGGTTGACATTCTGCAGGCCTGGTCTCTGCCTGAGGGTTTTATTTTTTTATATATATCGTTTTTTAAAAAATACAGCTGTAGCGAGCTCTCCAGCTATAATTCAAATTTTACATATATGTTATATACACAATTATATCATTGAATATATAAATATATCTAATTCTATAAATACCCCTTTGCCACCCTTGGAAAGTTGGAATACAAATTGTTTGGGCACTTTTGAGATGAATTAAATGGGGAAAAATACTCTTCCCTTGCTCCCCCGCAAAAAAAAAGTTTTGCTAATTTTTGAACAGTCCTGATACTGAACTGACTGTGCCCAAAAGAGCAGGCTGAGCTCTTGGAAGGGCCCAAAAGGGGGAGTCCCAGCTCCCACTGATTTCCCAAGCGCTAAATTTGGCAGACAAATAGTTTTCATTTTGGAAAAATTATTTTGACTATACTGGGGAAAATCAGTTACTTGGCTGAGTTAGAGTCCATTTAAAAAATCACAATTTGAACATGCACAGAATTTTTTTAAACAACAGTTTAATGTTTTAAAAATACCTGCTCATGGACAGAGAACTAATTTGGCTACAGTGTAAAAAATATACACAGTGACCGAGGCAGGGCTCCTCAGGAGATATGCCTCAATGATTTAGTTGCACTCTGATAGCAAGTGGTTTTATAAATATGTTATAGGATCCACATGACAGCAAATTTTAACTATGTATTTCCAAATTATAAAATGTATCCTATTTTCCTTAGAGAAACAAAATTAGAACATACACATAAACAGGAAATTCCATATAAAATACTATGTTAAGAGTATTTACAGTTGCAAAGTTAACATTACTCCTTGTGTCTGTGCATTATATAAGTCTCAAGTTCAAAAATTAGTAGATTTTAAGATCAGAAGGGACAATTGTGATAGTCTACTATGGTTTTATGCACAACACAGACCATATGACTTCCTTGAATTAATTACGGCTTTGAGCCCAATAGCTGTCCCTTGCCGCTTCCCACAGTCCCCACTGACCTGGAATAGTGAACTGCAGCCGATAGGAGCTGCAATTGGCCAAACCTGCAGATGCTGCAGGTAAACAAACTGGCCCGGCCCGCCAGCAAATTTCCCTGATGGGCTGCATGCCAAAGGTTGCTGATCCTTGAACTAGAGCATATTGTTTTAGAAAAACATCCAATCTTAATTTCAGTGATAGAGAACCCACCACAACCCTTAGTAAGTTGTTCCACTAGTTAAATACCCTTACTTTTAAAAAGTGACAGACTAACATGGCCACCTCTCTGATTCTTACTTTTAATAAGTTATCCTTTATTTCTAATCTGAATTCGTTCATCTTCAACTTCCAGCCATTGGATCTTGTTATAATTGTCGGCTAGATTGATGAGCTCATTATCAAATATTTGTTCCCCATGTAGGTACTTATAGATTGTATTCATGTCACCCATTAACCTTTTCTTTCTTAAACTGAGCTCTTTGGGCCTACAAGGCATGTTTTTTAATCCTTTAATCAGTATTGTAGTTCTTTGAACCCTCTCCAATTTATCAATATCCTTCTTGAATTGTGGGAATCAGAACTGGTCACACCAGTGCCAAATACAGGGGTAACAACTTCCCTACTCCTGCTCAATATTCTCCAGTTTATACATCCAAGGATGGTATTAACCGCTTGGCTACAGCACCACATTGGGAGCTTAGGTTCAGATAATTATCCACTATGACCACCTTCTGTCCCCCTGAGTTTTTTTCAGAATCACTGGTTAGAGTCCCTGTGACTGTGTGGTCTTCTGAAGCCAAGACCTACAACAGGGCAGACTCAACTAGAAAGTAGAAATCTAGTCCCCTCTTCCCCTTGGGATTTCTTGCAACAGTCTCGTCAAGCCCATGGGCCAGCATAGACTGCCCAACAGTCTTTATGTAGCAAAGCAAAGAAATTGTCCCAAAACCAAACTCAATAGTTCTGTGTTTGCCTGGTTGCCTCCTTCACTACCTCTGGAAGGCTCCTGCAGTCTCTGCAGTGGTTCTGGGCTGGCTCTTTCCTTAGGGAGCAAAGGGTAGGAGATCTGTTGTTCTCCCTCGTCAGCTCACTACTGAGCTCTCCTCTTCCTTTTTTACCTGCCCCTTCATTACCTGACAGTGAATGCACGTGGGGCTGAGTGGGCCCACAGCAGCTTATTAATCTTTAATGGCTCACTGTGGGGTTGGTACCCCCATCACAGGTCCCCATCCTGTAAGTATGGCCTATGTTGTTTGTTCCTAGTTATCTGACCTTACATTTGAAGGTCTATATTGAAATGCACACTATTTCCTTTCACCCAGCTTACCAAGAGAACCAGACTGCTCTGTATCAACGGCCTGTCATATTCATTACATACCACTCTTCCAATCTTTGTCTCATCTGCAAACTTCACCAGTGCTTATTTCATGTTTTCCTGCAGATCAGGGATCTTCAAACTACGGCCCGGGGGCCAGATCCGGCCCGCGGCATCCATTTGTCCGGCCCCCGGCCCCAGCTAAGCAGCACATGGAGAAGCTGCCGCTGCCCACTGCACAAGCTGCTACCAGCAGTCCCATGTACGGAGGGGTGAGTGCCCCAACTGTATGGCTGGAGGAGCAAAGGGGTGAGTGCCCCTCTGGCATGGCCAGAGGAGCAAAGAGGTGGGCCGCAGCAGCGGCCCACGAAGCCCCTTCGAAAATCTAATATGGCCCTTGTCTCAAAAAGGTTGGAGACCCCTGCTCCAGTTCATTGATAAAAATGCTCAATAGAGCAGGGCCAAGAGATGGGACCTCACCAGGAAACATACCCACTCAAATTGGATTTCCATTTTTAACTACATTTTGAGTCTTATGAGCAGTTTTAGTCCATTTAACATGTGCAGTATTGATTTTGCATTGTTCTAGTTTCTTACTCAAAATGTTATGCAGAAGCAAGTCAAATGCTGTATACATTTTTAAGTACATTACATCAAATTACTGCCTGATAATTACATAAACATAAAATATTTCTCAAGCATAAAAGTGTTTCTAGCTTTAGACACACACACACACAGAGCATCTGGTAGAATTATATCAGGAATCATGGGGTGACCATGTGTATATCAGGAATCATCAGGTGACCATGTAAACTCTAACATTGGTGACACCAGAATCCAAAGATAATATAGATTGAAAATAGGTTTGTTTTAAAAAGATCCTTTATCCACAAGATATCCACACTCATAATTTCCTATATATGGCATCACTCATGGTTACATTTTTAAAAAGTTGCAGCTAAGGTCTGCATGTGAAATATCTAACTGTGGATGCAGTTTGTAAAAGAAACAAGAGAAAAATGCCATGCAGTAACCCATTTTCTGCACTCATGTAAGAGTGCAGATACACCAATTAAATGCATCTTTGCAAGAATGTGGACCTTACATTTGTATTTATTTCCTCTTCCACACATTCATTCCTATATCCCAGTCTGGAAAATAATAAATCTAGGTATTTCAGAGGCTATTTGCTTCACTGTATTTCACTTAACTACACAGGGCCAAAATCTTCCATCATTTACATCTCTGTAAGCCCATGGGGCATTAACAAAGTCTTTCTGAAGTTTTCAGGGTGTATCTCACCACAGTCACGGATGTGATTTGCAGCTCATGTAGCTGCACCCATCCTCACTTGCTAAAAACAGAAGTGAGGACATGGCAAGCGTGGGCTTCAATGTGGACTGCCGGACCCTGGTGGGTACATAACTTACATTTGTAGCCCATGCTGAAGTATATGCCAATGTGTCCTCACTTCAATTTTAGTGATCTACCTAAATTAAAACTAGCATGGGTATAGGCTGACCATAACAAGTGTGAAAAATCAAGACGGGGGTGGGGAATAATAGCCATTTATATAAGAAAAAGCCCCGAATATTGGGACTATCCCTATAAAATTGGGACATCTGCTCACCCTACATTTTCATGTCTATACAAGCTGCAAATCACACTTCTGGCTGCAGCGTAGATGTACCTTCAAAGACAGAAGAGAGGACAGACACATTCTGACACATCATCGTACATAAACCAGCCATACCGCCAGCTATAAGGAGCAGCTAAAGAGGTATATGGAGCTTCCTTCACCGGGCTGTAAAAGAGGCTAAATATGAGCCTTATGTTGTCATTTGAAATCCGGAATACATCAGGACCCATTACCTTGTCAGCATGCGACAGAAAGCAGCTCCTTGTACACTCTTTTTCTCTATCTTGCCTAACCCTAACCCAACTGTAGTTGCAGCAGGCTGTATGTACTTGCCTTTGTTCTGAAACAGGCACAAAGGCATCTGATGGAAGGATGCTTCGGCCCCTGGGATTCACAACAGAGTCCTGAAGGAGGATACACAATATCCAAACTTTCAGGTACTTCCTCTAGATCAGAGATGGGCAAACTTTTTGGCCCTCAGGCCATATCTGGATATGGAAATTGTATGGCGGGCCATGAACGCTCATGAAATTGAAGGGGATATGGGAGGGGTCCAGCTGGAGGTGCAGGTTCTGGGTTGGGTCCAGAAATTAGAAGTTCAGGGTGTGGGAGGAAGCTCTGGACTGGGGCAGGGGGATGGATGTGGGGGTAAGGAGGTAAGGGCTCTGGCTGGGGATGCAGGCTCTAGGGTGG
The DNA here is from genome assembly GCA_007922305.1 of Dermatemys mawii. Lineage (NCBI taxonomy): Eukaryota > Metazoa > Chordata > Testudines > Dermatemydidae > Dermatemys > Dermatemys mawii. The sequence continues at coordinate 59,735,410 of ML677326.1, read as the reverse complement.
GGCTGGGAATAAGGGGTTGGGTTACAGGTGGATGCTCCGGGCTGGGACTGAAGGGTTTGGAGTATGAGAGTGGGATCAGGGCTGGGGCATGGTGATGTGGCAGAGGAGGGAATCAGGGGTGCAGGCTCCAGGCAATGCTCAAGTAGCTCCCAGAAGCAGTGGCACGTCCCCCCTCTGACTCTTGCACAGAGGAACGACTAGGCGGCTCTGCGTGCTGCCCTGTCCACATGTGCTGCCCCGCAGCTTCCATTGGCCATAATTTGGGGAAGGGGCAGTGTGCAGAGCCCCCTGGCTGCCCTTACACATAGGAGCTAGAGGGGGGACATGCTACTGCTTCCCGGAGCTGCACAGAGCGGGGCAAGCCCCTGACCCTGCTCCCTGGCTGGAACACCAGAGCAGGGCAAGCCCTGGACCCTGCTACCCAGCGGGAGGTCAAGGGACGGATTAAAACATCTGGAGGGCGGGATGCGGCCCCCGGGCCATAGTTTGCCCACCCCTGCTCTAGTAGTAACCCAAGAGTATTGTGCCCTAAATTCCTTTTCCAAACTTTTCACAGACCAGAAGAAAAGAACCTACCCATATACTCATGTTCAGTGGACGTAAAGCCATGCACCTACTGACAAGAAGATTACGTTTGTCCCAGAGTTCTTTCTTTATGAGGACAGAATTAAACAGGCAGGCACTATCTGGCCCTACAGTGCAATGTGTATCTGACCTCAGCAGGGATTAACCCAGTGCAAGGATGAACCTCCAGTGGAATGGAGACTACTGTGCCATCCCTTCTGCTGCTGGAACGGGACATGACAAGAGGAAAGACACTGTTCCACGGATGTGGTTTGGAATTTCTGGAGCCATTAGCATCCAGCATAATTTACTGAGAACTTGGCAGAGAGGAACCAGCTCCAGACACAGCGGTAACAGGATCCACGCATAGCTCTACGCACAGTTTGGCAGTCTTGAAAAGTCCATTATAAAAATTTCAGTCATATGTGTCAATACCATGCGTCTTAGGTAGCCGATCACACACCACAAATAGCAAATGACTGAAAGTTTAGTCTGTGAACAACCCATAGCGAATGATTAACACATTTGTAAGAATCAAACCCAGCTCAGATAATTTGTCAACAGGAAAAAGTTAAATTTCCTGAATAAATTATTCTCTCTGGATAGTTCAACCAGCAGTAGACATGAGCATGTGGAGTTTCTCTCTCCTTCATTTGGCAGACTTGCCTTCTTATCACACACTCTCTTTTTCTTTCTATTCCAGTTTTTCAGTATAAAATAATCTAAGTGACAAATTGGTCTTCCTCTCCCTCTAAACCTAGTGTGAATGAAGCACATTAATTCTGCATACTGAATGTAATCAATTTGTATACGTCTCCTCTGTCATTCCTGCCCTTCCTTTATGCTATATATTCAGCTGTCTCTATCTGAATACAGAAAAACACCTTTTGAAAATGTTGTACCACACTAACAATTTCATAATGGTTCTGGTAAGGTACCCTCTTGATTTCTCAAAACGTGACCAGAATAAAGAAGTGAGTCAAGAGCAAAATGTACTAGGGAATGCACGCTATGAATGATTTATTTTGTCTACAATACTTGTATTAATCTTCTTTCATTATAACTGACGAACAAGCAGTTTAATCGTGTAAATAATTATGACTCATTCCTACCCCAATGCACTGCCAGTGCCACTCAAAATTGGTGCAAAACAAGACCTCATAACACACCAAATTTTAGGAGTAAGGAACCAAACCCACAATTTTAATATAAATTGCAATATACACATCACCCAATAGCCTCTATGTCTCTTAATCAGAGATAAACACTGAAAGCAACAACTCAATGACCTATTCAAGAGATGCAACCCTTGATTCCTCAATTATAGTTTTATATCGGGGTCACTGGTGGAGTTCCCCATACCAGTGCATAATAAGGCTTTCCCTACTACATTCTCACACTGTCCATGTTCCTGGCAAAACCTGTGCCAAAATTTTGGGAAAGGAGGCTCAGAGCTTGTCTACATTTAAAATGCTACAGCGATGCAGCTGCACTGCTGCAACTGTAGTGAGGTTAGGTTGGTTTAGCTACAACTCTCAGAGTTGTGGATTTTCATAGTTACACATATGTAAATTCCTAGCATAGACCAGGCCTCCAACAATCATAATTCCACCATATAGGACATTTATCTAACATGGAGCTACCCTGGACAGTGGCTTAAAATGAGTTTTAAACTATCCCACCCATGATTTCATCCTCCCCCCTTTAGGAATAATATAGAACCCAAGACAAAGCCCACTGAAGTCACTGAGAATTCTAAGGCTTGGAATTTTACAGCACTTACTCAGGTGACCACCACATCAAAGGTATATCAGCCACTCCCAAAGCCACTTGATATACTGCAGAGGGGTGACTCTTCTTGTATCCCCACCCATTCTGTTAGGAGCACGTGGGAGACAAAACTTGTAGGCCTAATACATCCTGCCACCAGCAGCTCCAATACTCCATGAGCAAAAGAGGTAAGCTGCTGCAATGAGCAAGTCCTGCATCCTGCATTTCTTCTTGTCACTATCTGCCTGCCCAGCCATTTTGGAATTTGAATAGGGAGGGAAGGTCACTGTGATGCTGTATGATTTAAATATGACCATTTATCTCATTAATATTGCCTCTCTTGGACAACTGCTATACATTTTGTACTAAATATATCATGTAAAGTGTTAATGGAAAAGTTATGATTTGCTGAGTATGATTATCCTGTTTATAGCATGTATCAAATTTATTCTGAAGTTGTGAATATTGACTACATACCTGAATTTCAAATGCATTTGCTCTTTAAGTAATACCCACTAGGTAGTTTACATCCAGTCTAGCCAGCACATTGTGAATGGACCGTTCAACTTGATGTTCCATTAAAGGACACTTAACTCTCACAATGGATATAGAAGAAGCTTGTCCCTACTCCATTAGCCAGAATATGAGTAATTGCTATTCCTATGAGTCATCAAAGCACGCAAAGGCATGCGACATTCTCATGTAAGCCTGGCCTCCATCTTGTACCTGTAGTTTTCCAAAAACTAAGAATAAGAACATTCTCTCCACATGGGTGATGGTACAAAAGACCCTTGCAGCATCTCCATTTTGCCTCTTTCCTGCTCTGCGGACTTTGGACTTACTTACACTAAAAGGATCGTTCCAACCAATGGACTGAGGACCTTCCAATCTCTTGGAAGATGAAACTTCATAAGCCAGTAGTTTATTCCAACATTGCTACAAACCTGATCCAAAAACTCTGCAATGAGTGTATGTATATGATTTCTTTGATCAAGTTTAACTCTCTCCTCCTTCTTTTCTCTTATAAATAAACTTTTAGATATTAGATACTAAAGGATTGCCAACAGTGTGATTATTGGGTAAAATCTGAGTTATGTATTGGCTGATCTTTTGAGATTAGAAGGACCCTTTGTTTGATACATTGGTTTTAAATAACCACACGTCATAAAGGGGCAAGCCTCAGCAGAGTCCTCAGCTGTGACCCACTAAGGCACGGTGACATCCCCATACAATGCAAAGATCCACTTCCCTGATCTAAAAAGGAGACCACCTCCCAAGACAGGAAGCTTGTTTGACCTCAAGATGCTACGGTGCCCATTCCCTGACCAGCCACCCAACCTTACACTGCAGTAAACATGCATCACGGATTTATGTGGAAAATTTGGAGGGGGCTCCTTATTGATATGTTGGCAGCACTTTCCTCACTCTGAAAACACTCTAACTATGTATGTGCACTATATGACAGGATATGCAGTGCGGAAGCAGTGTTACTATATGAGCACATATACCTACTCCAAAGGGAATATTTAATTCCTTTTTTTATTCCTGAAAGAAACATTTGAATCTATGGAAAGAAATTACAAATCAGCTGTCGACTAAATAGCTAAGTAGCTTGTGCCACAGTACCTAGTAAGATTAATTCAGCTGACTCATTATCATCACATAATAAATCTTCTCCCTTCTGTGTAGCTGTATGCAAATTTAACAAGTAAAACAACATAGCAGCCATGAAAAATTAGCATGCTTTTGATTTTGTGCCATCCTTCCTAGATGTTCAGTCTTCCAGAGGTGATGCATCTAGAATGACTGCAAGAAATACAGCACCTCCCCTGAGAGTGAGGAAAGGGTGGCCTTATGGCTCTGTTAACATGGCAGCATGTTAAAAGAAGACGACAGATTCTCAGTGATGCCAAGTTTACACTCCATAGAGCTGAGCAGAGTGGCAGGGAAAGGCGGCTCCTCTGATCTTTTAAATTATGCTGGCTGTAGCAGTCATACACAGACACCACAGAGCTGCCCCGGTCTCAGGTGGAATGCCATGTACTCTGCCCCACCCCTTCCTTCTTCCTCCTGATGTCAGGGGAATCTTCGGCTACTCCCTTAGGGTAGTTTTCCACCTGTATGTGTGTGCTCCCTCAGCAATTCCAAGCTAACAAAGTCAAGGCTGAGACTCTGTTCAAGCATTTATCTCATGTTAAACATGCCTGTGATGCTTTCTTTGGTGATTTTAATCACTCTTTGAGTCTTATTTGGGCTGCATGTGTTTGTGTGTATTTGCAGAGTGAATACTGAAGATGGGTACAAGGGTCAAGCAGGTATTAAATAATAATCATCATCATTATTTATTGCAGTAGCAGGCAGGGCCCCAAGCATGGATTGGGGCCCAAACACAAAACAAAATGATGGGCTCTGCTCCCAAGATCTCACAATATATGTACAGGATGCAACAAACCAGTAATGAAAAGGGAACTATGTTGTGGCTTGCCTAACATATTGAAAGGTGTACAGCACCTAATAATTCTATCTTACATAAAGTAATCTGAAGGAGCACACTGTCTATACTTCTACTGACAATTTGTTTAATCAGGACCATTGCAGCTTACTGCCAGACACCAAGTACACTATATCACGCCATGTGGTTTCACAGCACATATTCATTTCCTCATTCCACTTCTGTTTATATTTTCATACCAATTCTTCTCAGAAAAGAAAGAAGATTGCAAGATTTTCAGTTACTGTACCAATATATTAGGTCTTATTTACAGTAAAGCTAGGGCGACCAGATGTCTCAATTTTATAGGGACAGTCCCAATTTTTGTGTATTTTTCTTATATAGACTCATAGAACCCCTCACCCTCTGTCCCAATTTTTCACACTCGCTGTCTGGTCACCTTAAGTAAGGCCTACTACAGGGAACTCACTGTAAATGAGAAACAGGTCCAGCATGCATCTTTTTTTAAAAGAAATCTCAACTTTAATGGCTGATTTTCCCCTATAACTTCCTTTTCAACTTACTGATTAATTGATTTACTCAAGTTCACTCAGTTTTCTACCCTAAACTCATATATTGGGTTTCAAGGTGTCAGTAAGCTAAAGAGTGTTTTTACTCAGAACACAATCCTGTCAGCTTTCAGATCCACTGACACGTTGCCATATACTGATTTAATGTTGTGATGCTGGTCTGAAATCCTTCCCTTTGATAGTTTCCTCCGACACAACTTTGCTGCTTAGCTGGACCTCTTGTGGATGTTACTTTATCCTAATGCTAATTCTTTTTAATATATTCTTCCTTCAGATATTGAATTTATTATTATTCCATGCACTTTCCAGGGTCTGTCACTATGAAGGGTGCCAGACTGACAGCCTTGGAAACCAAAGACCTCTATTCATTCACATAACGCATCATGGCTAGCAGAAGTACAAACTCATGCACATTACCTACCAGCATTCTTCCATCCTAACCTGGAAGGTAGTTCAGTATTTGTGCTGTTACAGTCCTTAACATATGTGCCAAGACTGCAAAAGTAATGCCAGCTATAAGGATATCATGTAATATGTACTGACTTGAGACCAACAATTCACTTCATGAAGGTCAATGAACAGTCCCACAGAATACCACATTTCAATCACTACAGACCAGAGCTGGATTTGAACTGGTCATCTAAGGATGAATGCCTCTGTACCCCATTAGCACTGAGCTATCTGATCTTCCCATTCAATCTCTGGTTCTCTTACTAGAGTGCACAGTGTCTCAAACTTGGTAGGACAAGTCACTATGTAGGAGGTGGGAATCTAAATCTGTATTACTAGTGTTTTTAAATGAGTTAGATGTCATATCTTTAGAAGTCTTCCTTTATCAACTATTTTGTGCTTTGTATCGCTGCCCTAACAGATAGCTACTGAGCAGTAATTATAAAACAAGAGTCAAATGATAGCAAGAATCAAGTAAAAGGCACATGTATAATTCACGGCAATAACCAATTCCTTTTGGTAATATCCAATCTTTCTTATGAGAGACTAACCTGCATACTTCTAAATCATCAGACCAGTCACCATATAAAACAGGAAGTTTCTGAACTGCATCAGTCACAATGGGCCCTGCCCCAGCAGGTTCTCCATTTTCTGGAACTGTCAGAGTATCACTGCTAGAGCCTCTTTCTGTAAAGCCTTCCTTGACCACTTTATTTTGTCTAAGGCAAGATGAAGACTGCAGCTCTCGGGGGTAGCTTCTGCCCCTGTTTTTTCCACATTTTCTTGAGTAACTTCTCGCCTCCAGAGAGGACACTGAAGACAGTGAAAGGCAAGATTCTTTACATCTTGAAACCCTTCTCCTCCGGTGATTTAAAGTGTGGTTATCAGAATCAGACACCTCTTGTTTCTTTTCTCCTGTTGTCCCCAGGGTGACAAGTTCAATGGCATTGTTATTTGGAGATCCATCTGGGTTACTGCAAGATCTATTGCTCCTTCTCCCTCTCCTGGGCATTTTGACCTTTTCTCTGGCTCTCCTTCTAGCCTGAGCCCACTGATTCTCATCTGAGGATGATGAATCATATGTTTCCTTGTGCAATGCACTGCATCTGGAGCTTGCAACCAACGGGTACAATTTGCAGTCCTTCCCTTTTCTTTGCTTTTCTGTATGCTCAACATTGTCACCAATCTCTTTCCTCCGCCTAAACCTTTGTTTCACTTGTTTCTTACCAGACTCCCTACTAGCAGGGGTCAGCACCATGACAGGTGTTGCATGTTCAAACTCATCTTCTGACACATCGTGCAAGGTGGTAGATCTAAACAAAGCAGCAGCAAAGGAGAGAGATGGAAAATGGTAGAGAAAGAACAAAAAAAAGAGATGAAAATAGAAATGAGTTGAATTAACAGAAAATATGAGATTGAAAAGGAAACACGACAAGAACTCAAAAGAAAACCCAGATGTATGTAATTCATGAATAATGCTAGGCAGAAGCAAGAACTTATTTTCAGCTTATTACATGTTCGACAGAGTAAAATGACTGATTCAGCACCTACCTACAGATGTCCTGAGTTGAAGGACATACAGACAACCGTGACTGACTCCTAGGAGCTGTTCCTGTTGTAGGACTGCTTGCCTGTTGAAAAAAGTTAGACAATTTGGAATCTTTGCTCATAAAATACATTGCAGATATTTTACTGCTTTGCCACATGATTAAAAAGTTTAAACAAGTGCTGCAGTTGTGCATGGTCTTCTGTTGCAAGCACACAAGTTCACAAAATACAGGAAGAGCGAACAGAAGTAAAACCTTTTTTGAGGAACTAAACATGACAGAAGGGCTGCAGCTCTCACTTGCCCTTGGATATTTTTTTGTTTCAGGAAGAGGCTTTCATCAGCTGAGATTTCGTTTTAGTTCTGATCTACCGTGTTTGACGGGAAAGAATGTTGTTTTCTATTTTAAGCAGGCAAATAAGTATGACAATCCGTGTCAGAATGAAATAAAACACACTGACATTTTTCTGAGTCCGGATGAGCGCAGAGGCTCAGCTGGCAAACCTGCGTGGCATGGAGCGACCAAGCATCATGAATATTAAAGCATTTTTTTAAAAGGTTTCCAAGACAATCAAATCATCTACTGGAGTTGAATGAATGTGAAATTGATGAGCCTGAGAAAGTCCAAAGTTCAGGCTGCAGCTCTACCAAACCTATCACATTCTCCAAACAGCAGGAGAGAGAAATTCAATACACATACACCATCTACTGTATGCAATTCCCTTCTTAAGGTTGTCACTGCAATTTGCAAAGTGCATCCGGTGAGAAACCTGTTTTGATGGTGCTGACAAGAAACAATTTTGGTCTGCCTGATAGTTTATTGGTAGGGTAGCTGTGGGGGATCCAAAATTAGGTCCTGACAGATTCCTGGTTTACTGGGACTAGATTGTGGAGGCAGCATGCTTGCTTCTATAGGGAGAGGGAACAACAAAGTAGCTGAAGTATCTGAACCCTCCCCTTGGCTGATCTGGGGCACTATGATATGGGATGCAATCCCGTGAGGTGCTGAGAACCTTTAATTCAGTGGGAGACAGAGTATCATGAATGCTAAACATGAAGGAAAAGTGTCCAAGGCAATCAGACCACATACAGGAGAAGAATGAATATTAAAGAGCTATGAATGCAAAGGATTAGACACCAAAACTTACTGCTGATAAATCATAGAACAGGTATCGGCAACCTTTGGCCCATGGCCCACAAGGGAAATCCTGAGGTAGGATTTGAAATGAAGTCTTCATAGGTGAGGGATTCAGTCATTAAAAAAAATAAAACCTTGGGAATAAAAAAGTGAATTTGATAATGGTGTGATGTGAGAAAGCATGGATATTAAAACTGCTGTTGTATGGATAAGTCCTTTCTGTTACAAAACTCAGGTGTGATCTGTTGTCAGTCAAATGTGGCACATTAAAGTGTCTGCCACTGAATGAAAAAGATCAGTCATCAATGGAGATGACATTTTATGTTCCTTGGCTCTCTATATAAACAAACATCTTAATTCAAAAGTTTTGAAGGAGAAACGGCAGACTCAATTTCATCTGGAGAAAAAGGATGTTAGAGACAGCTGGCGGGTGTGTGCTGTCGAATAGATTCTTCCTCATCTTAACATCTGTGATAAGCCTTGTTAAGTGATAGATAACTCATGTCTCATGCAGTTTGTGGGACCACTTACTACAGCATTGCCACTGAGGAATAAAATGCAGGAGCCAGTGCCTGACCAAGCAGCTGGACTGTGCACTAGCAAGTGCGTAGTAGATAAGGGCATGAGAATAATTCATCCAGGTCACAGAGCAGCCAAGGAGTTTCTATCTGGTGACTGCTCCAGCCCAATCTCCATGCAGGTAGGACAGAAAAGAGATTCCACAAAGCAGTGGCTCCTTTGCCCTTGAGTACTGGACCCACCTATGCTCTATACCCAATACGCTCTGTGGCATGGACACACCTTGCCTGTTCCTCTGGCCTTTTCTTTTTTGCAGTAGGTGGCCGGGTGGTGGAAAGTGGTGAAGAACTGTCAGAAAAAATTAAGGACAGTTCTTACACTTCAACAATTATCTTTCCATATGTGTTTAGCCATAAAGAGCTGTGCCCTTTGGTGAAACACTGGACGTATGAACACAATATGTACCAGACAGAATCAGATCACTGGTCAGAGAGCACAACATCCTAAGTTAACATTAGAGAGAAATTCACCCAATATACAGAAGGTTTAAGTGGGACTTAAAAACGCACAGACCTTGTGCAGTCCTTCTACACAAGGGAGAATTTGGCTTTCAGTTAATTTAGCTCGTTTTCTGTACATCAGCTGAAATTCAATTATATTATTTTATTCCATATTGGCAACTGTTTGGATTTTTTTCCCTAACAAATTTCAGCTGGTGGATCAGTCACAAACTGTTCTTGGCAACAAACTCTTCATCATTCACTAGTTGAGTGGTGTGACTGATGACCAGGCACCATGTACCACTGTTTCTGTTACCTGTTTGAATGACCTAACCTTTATAAATTAATTCTGCTTTTATCCAAAATAAATTTCACTTAAAAACAAAGCCAGTTGTATGCTGTGATTGAACAAATCCGAGCATCTAATTGCTTTTTGCGAACATTCATAAGAAGAACGTCATTTACAGAAATGTTTGTAAAACGTGAATAAAAATGGGTGACTCTCAATGTGGCTGAAGCAAAATTATATTTAGAAATGAGCAAAATGTTGGTCATGAATTGGCCTAATCCAAGTGTATTGAGAGCAGCTCTCACTGATGGAGACGAAGTATAGCCCACATATTTAGAGCACTAGCCTGGTACTTTGGAGACACTAGTCCAATTCCCTTCTCTACAACAGGCTGCCTTTGTCCACAGACAAGTCATGTTGTGCCTCAGGCTCCTATCCATAAAATGAAGATAATAATACTTCCCTATTAAAGCTGGTTATGCGATTTCTGAGGAAATGGCATTGTCATCAGAAAATGCTGATAAATCTAAATGTTTTCAAACAAAACATCAGAGGAGAAACAATCTAGTTTCCAAGGACACCGTGGCTGACAGAATGGCTACCATGAGAACCTTGCCTAGTTTCCTAGTGGGTTGCTGGAAAGCTCGTGCTTCTGTTTTCAGGGTTCTGGGGCAGCCCTGCCAACCTGACTGTCTTAGGATCAAGGACATTAGGGCTTCCATGCTTCCCGCTGTAAGGAGGAGAGCCAGGAAGCCCTGGGACTCCCAGCTCAAGATGGATTTCTCTCCATTGCCCACTGAACCTGGGCTCTGACTCAGGTTTGAGCCCAAGCCTCTCTTCTGTCCACACACAAATCAGTCTGACTTGGGTCAGTGAGAACTCAGGACTTGGGTAGTAGGACCTTGCTAGTGGCAGAACCTTCCTTAGAGAGCTGCAGAACCCAGGACACAGGTGCTGAGTTTCTATCTTCCAGGGGGTGCGTCCCCATGAGCTCTGCCCAGGCCCTGCCCCCACTCAACCTCTTCTCCCAAAGCTCCTGCCCTACCTCTTCGCCACTCAGTTCCACCCCTCCTCCAAGCATGATGCACCCTCGCTCCTCTTCCCTTCCCCCAAGAACCTCCAGATTCCACAAAACAGCTGATCGGCAGTAGGTGCTGAGAGGGAGGGGGAGGCATTGATTGATGTACACCTGAAGAAATCTAAGCAGAAGGCTGTAAGCACAGTATGCGTGTGACATGGGCGAAGCTGGAGAGACAGCTTTTGGGTCTGGTGCTGGCTAAAGAGGCTTGAGGCTGTTAGGTAAGAAATTGCTCCTTTTGCCTTTGGCTCCTCCTGAGTTTGCAGAAGCAGGATTTTGTAAATTCTTTGTAAATAAACAAGATTGCATCCTAGATTCCATAGTCAATTTCCACTCCTACCTGGAACATCTCCAGAACCCTGAATTTTGACTAGCCATTCAGGTCAAAAAGGGACAACATTGTTTCCCATTCACTCAGATGATTAAGAAGATTTTTAGTCTGGTTCATAGCAAGGTCCACTTTCTATTTCTCATACATTAGCAAAATGGTGTTTGTTTGGTTTCCAACACTACTGGGGAATGTTCAAACCCCGCCAAAATTGTTCTATTGAATTAAAAAAAACAACAACAAAATCTGGAAACTTTTTTATGCCCGTTACAGTGAAACATGACCCATATACAGGCATAAGGGCTATGCAACACCTAAGTCAGGGGGTGGACAAACATTTTGGCCTGAGGGCCACATCAGGGTAGCAAAATTGTATGAAGGGCTGGGTAGGGAAGGCTGTGCCTCCCAAACAGCCTGGCCCCACCCCTTAACCGATCCCTTCCCACTTCCTGCCCCGACTGCCCCCTTCAGAATCTCTGACCCATCCAACCACCCTTGCTCCTTATCCCACCCTCCACAGACCCCCCCGCCCCACCACCTCCCGGGGACCCCACCCCCTACTCAACCCCTGCTGCTCCCTGTCCCCGACTGCCCCGACCCCTATCACACCCCCGAGACTCCCATGCCCTATCCACCACCCTGTTCTCCATCCTGACACCTCCCCCCCGCAGAACCTTTGCCCCTTCCAAATGCCCTGTCCCTTGACTCTCCCTTGGAACTCCATGCCCCTTATCCAACACCACCCCCCAGGCTCCAGCCCCATTACTGTGCGGCTCAGACCAGTGGGTCTGGTCCCGCATGAGCTCACAGCCCCCCTCCTCCCCCCCAAGAGCGCTGCCCACATGGCATGCTAAGGCTCTGGGGAAGGGGAGAAGCCTCTCCAGCCAGGAGCTCACCAGGGCAGGCCCATGGGCTGTAGTTTGCCCACCCCTGACCTAAGCCCTCAAAATAGAGCATAAGTAGGAGTTATGTGGTGCACATGCCTTATACAGATCTTCTCCTCAATGGCAAATTTCATTCAGTAAGTTCCCCACAATTTTTAACAGAAACCCAAAATTCAGGTTTAAACAGTGTTTCTTTAATGTCTGAATCTCAAACCTAAGTGGTGTGTGAGGCTCTAAAACCGAGATAGTGTTCTTAACATTTATTTAGTTTTATTTATTATTTCCCCTTTTGAAACCGAAGGGCTAGTCAAAGTCTAGGATCCTGTAGGCGTTCCAGTTGGGAGTAGAAATTGAGGATAGTCAGGTATTTCTTTGACGTGGTTTTATTTGTTTACAAATAATAACGTACAAAATTCAGTCCCTCTGAATTCAGAAGGAATCAAATAGCAGGAAACAGCTTCTTTTCTCATAGCACCACGATGACTTTTCAGCCTGCATCCCTCCACCCTTCCTCTCTGCAGCTTTCTTCCAGAGTCAGCTGCTCTTTCTGCTTCTCTCTGGCTCTATATGTTCTTCTGTTTGACCTCAATTTCTGTGTGATCTCTTTTCCCACCCCCACCCCAAACAATGCTCAGCCAAGCGTTCCTGGACAGGCTCACATGCACCTTTTGTGTTAGGTTTGGCTTATGCTTTAACCATGTTAATTAATCTGTGAGTTCACAACTACCAATCTGAATGTGGTTTTAACTCAACCATAGAAAAGTTTCACCCACCTCATATTATTATTCATTAAAGGTTAGATGTTGCACTCCTTACTCAGGTTGAGCTGTACCTTGGGCCCTGGAGCCTGAAAGCTGTACCTTACTTAAGTCAATGGGGTTCTGCATAGGTGTAGGAGTCCACCCGTGCAAAGCTGTTTGCAGGATAAAAGCCTTAGCTCACAAGTAATCCCACTGAGATCATACAGAGTAAAGTGCTATTCCTTGTCAGGATGGTAGAATCAGATTTTACGTTTTTGTATCAAGAAGCTAAAAGTTAATGCATTAATCCATACAGCTACAATAACAGAATCATGCAGAACACCACAAAGTTCATTTTTTATAGATCCCTTTTACACTGGAAGCATGATAACCTGTGTACATTTTTCTAATACAATTGTAACAAGATAATGAATCATTAAGGGAAAATGTACACAACAGATATCTTGCAAATACATGAACTCAGCATACCAAATCTCATTGCTATAATTTGCCATTTGGCACACTATGATTATGTTGAAGTTCCTGTATTCATTGAATAGGGACAAGATTGATACTAAGGTCTTTATTTCATTTGGCATGTAGAATAATGAATTCTTGTAAAGAGTGTATTTCTTTAATAGATGTTTATTTCAGACAGCTTCATTGTACCGTGCAGTCAAATGTGGAAACTAAACCGGAGGCCAGCTGCACTAATTTTATCATAGCAAATTATATCAAGTAGCATAATTAAAGGCGGTAATTCAAAATTAAGTTGTCTGACAACCCATTTTTAAGCAAGGCAACTCATTTCTCTACGACATGAAGGCTACGAATGTGCTGAAGGGACAGTGTCAACTCCAACTGATTAGGTTTGGCATTTCAAAAATTACTGTTAGAAATCATTCTCTAGTCACTACCTTTTCATGTCTTAACTGGTTTAGATTAATTCTTCTTCAAAAGTACACAATTCAATTAACAGAGATGACAGGATGTTTTAATCATAATTATTTTCAACAGGAGCTGGTGAGGCACTTTACAAACAGAATAATTGTAAGTAGTACACATTCAGGACAACAAAAAGCAGGCCGGACTGTGGAGAACCCTCTAATATCAAGCCTCTCTCTCTGCTTTAAAAGGCATCTAGTAAACTACTATCTTCTGGTAAAGACAAAATATTCTGTGTAGCTGTAGTGAGGTGGCTACATTGATGGAAACTATAGTCCTGGTAATTCCAAGTTTAGCTAGCAATTTTCTTGATGTTATACAATGACTAGAATTTTGACTTGAACCCCTGAAGAAATAGACTTTCCCCCGTGAGAGAGAAGTTGATAAGAAATCCATTAAATACCAGTGCCAAAATTGGACATAGTTTGCTTTGTTTTTAATGTTTTTTAACAGATGGATAATGATGCCACTTAGAATTTGTGTCTGAATGCCGATTTGTTGGAAATAAACTTGGTGTACTCATTTGAGTGAAAAATGACACAATAAGGCTTTGATTTGCACAGGTGCTAAGCACCTGCAACTGCCATTGACTTCAGCTGGAGCTCTTGGTACTCAGTGCATTTTGAAAATCAAATTCTTGTTTCTCAATCTTGCCTTCAAGCTTCTGTCTATATTTCTGCTCTCATTCCTTCCTAAAATTGAGGGTCTTCCCAAGCATCACCTTCCCACCCCCTTCCCCCACCACACACACACCAAGCACCTCATTTCTATTATCTGCCCACTCTCGTCTTTTAGCCTTCTTCCATATTGCCCCTTATGCTTGAAAGGCCTCTCTTCTCCCTGTACCCCAAGCAATTGCCCCAGATCCACTCAAAATCCTCTTTCAAGTGCATTTTTTCAAACCAGAGAGACAGGGGAGGTGAGGCAATATCTTTTATTGGACAAGAAGCTTGTGAGAGACAAGCTTTCAAGCTCATACAGAGCTTTTATTCAGGTACTTTAATGACAACATGTTCAAGTCCTGCATACATATGGTACCAGGATTATCATCTTGTTTGTACGACACCTAGCACAATGGACCCCCATCCTTGATGTTGGTCCTTGATTATAGTACAAGCTATATGGCGGTTGTTTATATTTAATGATTAATAATGATTTAATGCATTGTGCTAGTTCTGTGTAAACAAAGAAGAAAATTCTCAGCTCCAAGGCATTCACAAGCTAGGTGGATAAAACGCACAGATCGGAGAGTGGCAAGATGATGTAACAGTGTCAACATTAGGACTGTTAGAAAAAATTTTAGCAACATTTTTTTTTATTAGAAAATGCAATTTTGTCAAAAACAAATTTTTTTCCACAGGAAAATTGCTTTCAACATTTTTCTACTTTTTGATAAACATTCAAAACAAAATAATTCATTTTGTTTTTGGTTAAAATTTTGTTTTATTAATATGAAACCTGAAAAACTTTGATTTTCAATTTTCAGTGTAGGGTTTTTTGTGGGGGATTTATTTCCCTCTCTCTCTCCCTTTGAGCCGCTGGAAAATATTTAAAAAAAGAAAAAGAAAAGAAGAGGCGAGGAAGGGGAAAAACCTTTTCCACTGGGGAAAAAAAGTATAAAGGAGAGAGAAGGAGAAGGGGGAGAATTAAAAAGCAACTGTTTTTTCTTATTCCTACTTTTTTCTTTTCTTTTTTAGTGGACAAGGGGGAATAAAAGTGAAAGAACTAGGGATTTTTGAACTCTCTCACACTTATATTAAAACATCTTTCCTCTTGAAAAATGTGAAAAAGTAAAATAAATAAAATAAAAAAGTGATAGAATGTGTTACTTTTCTAACTTGATAATCTTTCAACAAACTTTGTTCACACTTTTTTTCAGTTGAATAAGGGGGGGGCGGGAATTAAGGGTCTTCTTTTTACCTTTTTCCATCAGCAAAAAAAAGAAGAAAAATCAAACTACTGTTCTCCATTTTCTTTGGCTTTTTACTCTTTTTACTCTTTTTCCCTGAGAAGAAGAGGAAAGTATAAGGGGAAAGATTGTGACAGAAAAAAATCCAAAACAGAAATTAAAAGAAAATGTTGTTTAAAATTTTTCCATAGAAAAATCAGATTTTTCATCAGAAAGTATTTTTTTAAAATGGGGAAAATATATATTTTTTCAACCATCTTTTATAATTGTGAAAAATAAAACATTAACAGCATTTACATGAAGTTCTGCTGTTCAGGCTTTGAGCCATAAATGTTTTCTGTATGTATAATATGCTGTCCGTGTCCATGTCCAATTTAGACTGTAAATTCCCCACCTTTGCTATCCATGTCCAATTCAGATTGTAAATTCCTTTTACACCTATGCAGCACCAAGCATGCACTAAGTCTCAAAAAATGATAATAGATTGTGCAATATAGATACTTGTCCACCAGGATTTTGACTGAGACCACAAACTCATTTCAGGGTTTCTGAACAGTCATCAAATGATAATGACTTTGTGTGACTACTAACCTTAACAGCATTCAAATCAAGATGTGTAAAGCTCCATAAACCATTGCTGATCCTCTAAGGCATCCATTCCCCAGACTATCATTATTTTAAAAGGACTTGCAGTTTCAGTTATTTGAATGTGTCAGGTGTTGGGAATCTGGAGAATTTTATAATGAATCACTGCTCTAAAGTATACTTTGCATCTGAATAAAAGTAGAAGTCATTTTAGGGACCGGACAAAGCCATTTAGGACAACACACTTGCCACTGGTTCTGTTTTAGCACCTTCCTTTTCATCATAGCCCCAAATACTATCCTGAACCTTTTGGCATTACTTAAGAGGGAGGTTTAGAATAATTTATTCACCTATCCTGCCATATATTTACCCTTTATGTGAAATTATTCTGCATGGGTTATTCATTTATACCTGGCTAAATTCAAAGCTTAAACCTAAATCTGGATGAATGATTTTTGGTTTGGCCAGGAGACCAAAGAATCAGGGAGAATGCTGCATTTGGTTCTGAAAATACTTAGCATTTGTCAGCAAATTGGAAAAATCCATTTTGGGCTGTCACACTCTGAATCAGTCAGAGATAAGATTAAAATCCACAGCTCGTACCTCCTAGCTAGTGCCTTAATCACCAGGCTATACAGTCATTATATTTATACATTGTAAAAGTGAAACAGCTACAACAACAGAAATTGAGAGCAACCTGCAGTACAGCTTAAAGCTTGTCAGTTAGCTAATCACCTGGCACTAGGAAATCTGAGTTTAACTCTCTGCTCTAGAATGGGGATTCAAACTACACATACACAAATCTTTTCCCAGCTGAAACTATTGGATCAAACTCACAAAATAGTTTTGAGTCAATTGAAACTGCATTTTTTTTTGACAAATGAACTATTTATCTGAAACATGTTGCCCATTCAGTTCTGAATGCTTTGCACGTGTGAAACCATGTAGCTTTACTGAACATTTCCATAAGGTCACCGCAAAGTTCCTTTTTTTCCAATTCGGAAGGAAGCTTGTTGCTTCATGCTCATGATTTACATTCTTGGGAACTTAAATGTGCAATATTTCAGAAATACTTTGTCAAGAGTAAGCTGTGTTACAGAAGAGACACATTTTCTGTGAAGCTTTACGAGTCTGTGGAATATAAACCAAAGACCTAGCTGATGGGGAGGTTCTTCAGGTTCCAGCAATAATGTAGATTAATTCCACTTCTATCTGTGCTACTGTAGCAAAGTGGCGACTCACCCCTGCAGCGCCTCCTGCTGGTCTGTCCGGGAATTAGCTCTTCCAGCATCCGGAGAACCCTCTGCAGGCCGTAGTCCCACTTGCACTCTGGCCCTGTGTCCCTTCCTGGACCCCGGTGCACCACCCCAGGTCTTGAATTAGCAATGTGCCTCAAGACACATCCCTCTGACTCTCACTTCCTCAAAAGCAGCTACAAGGATTTCACTTACACTTTTGAAAACACACATTCACCTTAGGACAGAGACCATGCATGGGAAGGCTCAGCCTGACAGAAACACTTTTGGGCAGTGTGTATGTGTTGGGGGTGGAGTGAGGGGGAATATAGGGTTATTATGAAAACCATTTTGTATCTTAACGACAGCCCTTGCTTCTCTGAAAACCATAACAATACCATAACTGTCCATATAGAAACCAAGGCCCTGTCCTGCAAACTGTCCCTCCACAGCATTGCCATTGTCTTCAGTGTGTGATTTCTCTAAGCAGGTGGCCTGTGGGACGAGTGTGGCTAATAAGGGTGCCCCGAACATGATTCTTTTGATAGGTACATTGATGTAAATCAGGAGTAATACCAAAGAAAACAGTGAAATTTTGTGAACCACATCCATGTAAATGAGAGCAAAATCAGGTCTGGCCACTCTAGTGGAGTCAAAATGCTGATAAAAAATGGTATTTCACAGAAAATATTTTCTATTTTCTAACCTGCGTTGGTTGGGTGTAATTTGTCCTAATTGTGTTAAATTGTAACTACACAAGCCTGCCCAAGATAGTGCATAACTGCTGCATGTATACCATCGAGTTGTTCATTACGCATGTTAAGTGGGCACTATTCTGTTTTCTTTTTATCTGATTCTGTGAGCATTTTAGGTTAATGGGGAGAGTGGCCATTCTTCAAAAGTCATCGAGAGGATTTTCCATTCCTTGGAGGGCAAACATTCTTCTGACAAACAGTTCTGTTTGCAAGACTTTTCTTAAAGTCTCCAAACACTTTTATAAGCTGAGCTTCTTGCAGGCACATTGTCCCCCACAACAGAAAGCTGTACTTGACCTACTTCTTTTTTGATCTTTCGTCCATCTGAAGATGCAGATTGAGGAAGTTCCCCAATCTAAGACTATAAAAAGGAAAGAACACAAATGAACAGTGCTACTACGTTCTCTGTCAGAGAATGCATTATTATTTTATTCAAAAGAAGAAGAGAGGGCAACGGGGCTACCAAATCTTGGAAATAACTACGTGAAAGGATCTCAATGATCCAATAAGGCAAAATGTCATAAGAATTATGGGGCTGCCACATTTTTAAAGAGACAGCACAGCATCGCATAACGCAGCAAAACATTTTTGCATCTGTGATGCTGGCTGGCCATATACCAGCTCATGCAGAGGTCCCCATGTTTCAGCTGGATGCTGACAGCTACATAGCTAGAATCAGTCCAGCTCACTTGTGGGTTCACATTTGATAAAACAGGTATTAGAATGATAAGAAAGTGTTTAGACTACTGAATGCTTGTGAGTTGCTGCATGCATTAATTTCCCTTTTAATATTATCATGTAAGATCAGATTGGTTGTATTGTGAATTGCCATACAGTAGAGAATCAGAGGGGTAGCCGTGTTAGTCTGGAATTGCAGAAGTGACAAAGAGTCCTGTGGCACCTTAAAGACTAACTAAAATTTTTTTAGAGCATAAGCTTTCGTGGGCTAAGACCCACTTCGTCGGATGCCCCGACGTATGCATGTATACGTATGTATGTATGGACATACAGTAGAGGGGCATTAAGTAGTGTGAAGAGATGCTCTTCTAGCATGAAGAGCTGTTTCTTACAAAAGAGGAGACCAAGGAATACCAAGGAATAGCTGGGCTAGGGTTGCATTTTACAACTGGCAACTCCCTACATGTGGATTGAGACACGGTCCACAAAAGGACTGAAGATACTTACTGCTTTTCTTCCCTCTTCCCCGTGAAGATGAGTCATGCAAGTGGACTCCTTTTATCAGCTGAGTTTGCACCTCAGAGCACATGGCACAAGGAGCATAAAAACTCCAAGCCAAAGGAACTAAGGATCTCTAGGCTTCTTCGGCTCTGGGTGTGCAAGGTGTTTCTAGACATAAGCAAGACATAAGCTGTTTATCCTGGGTTAGCCCTAAAGGACAAATAGAGTTTGAAGATTACCAAAGCTTATATTACCCTTTGAAATCTACGGCTATAACTCATTTGCGTGTCTATGTTTCTTGCTTTAACCTTGTAAATAACTCTCTAGTTTCCTTTTCCTATTTAGTAAATCTTCATATAGGTTACTATAGGATTGGTTAGAAGCATCGTCTTTGATCTGAGATTTAACATGCAGTTGATGTGGAGCAAGTGACTGGTCCTTTGAGATTAGGAGTAACCAGAATATTGCTGTGATTCTTGGAATAAAGGACCATGCATCACTGAGATTCACTCACCTGGGTAGAGGCAGGACAGATCAGAGTACCCAGGGGACTGTCTGTGACTCCACTGTAAGGCTATTTCAGTGTTTGAGGAGTTTGCACTAGGTGCAATTGATTGGTGAAATCTAAGTTTAGAACTCAACCAATCTGGATTCTGTGCCCTGGTTTTTAACAGTATGTCCTGAGGTTTGTATTCATGCTCTTGAGTCACTGTTGGGATCATCACAGAGTCAATGGGATGCTGTACAGGGAAAACCACCACTTAAGCAAAGAACCAGATTGCTCAACAATGAAATAGGCACATCAAATCCAATAAAAGTGCATAAAATAAAGTTTATTAGGGAAAGGCAGATCAATCCCTCAATTCAATGGACTTATTCAAAAGCCTGTTTGAAAATTGTACATAACTCAAACAACGTAAGCATCCTGGTTACTCTGGTGCTATCATTACTGCTTGATACACAGGGCTATGCATACAGCCAGGGTATCATCTTTTTCTCTAAACTATCTAGACAAGAAGCATATTATTTTAAGATATGCGTGTGTGTGTGTGTATAAAATCTCAGCACACACACACACACACAGAGTTTGGTTTAGATGTGTGAGTACGTTGCCAACTTGCATGAACTCAGGGGTAAAAGGAGGTACGAGCAGTACAGTGTATCCCTACCTGCAGGACTGCCAATGGCGAGGAGCACAACAGGGGCTGCAACAACACGGCAAGGCCGCCGATGGGGGGTGCAAAAGGGGGCAGCGACATTCAAGCACTGCCATAGCAGCGCTCGAATGTTGCTACGCTTTTGCTCCCTGGCTGCCAACAGCAGGAGATGGGGAGAAGTAGCTGTCCCAGGACTGTGATTTAAAAGGGCCTGGGGTTCCAGTTGCTGCTGCCACCAGTCAGAGCCCCAGGACCATTAAATCGCCGCTAAAGCCTTGGGTGGGGGCCAGGGAGCGTAGATGGACTGGCTGGGGGACACTGACCCCCCCAACCCTGCTGCTTCCACCCAAAGCCCCACCCACAGCAGTCTCGTACTGGTAAGAGCTGCATTTTCCTTTCATCCCTGCATGAACTTCAATTGAGTGATAAACTATTGTTTGTATTTTCAAGATAAACTTTTGGTAGGCATTTTGATTACATAAAATAATCTGTGCAGCAGGATGCATAATATTTTTTCAAACACACACACACACACACACACACACACACACACACACCCCATTTCATTAGAACAGGAGTTTAAAACAGGTCAAGTGTAACCAAGAATAAATTGAAAAATGCATTATTCTCTACTGGTAGGCTCTTGAAGTTGAAACATATACAATGAAATTTTATTCAGAAGTTCAAAAGTCAGGCAGAGACTTAGGATAATAAATGCTGTTGTCAGACATGTTGTAAGCTTCTTGTAAATACCACTTTCTACAAACAGCCACTACGTGTTTTCTGAAGAAATTCAAATATTTACATCTAACAGGAAAACAAAGAGCAAAAATGTTGAATGTTGCTCATCTAATTTTAACTACTTATGCTTTATTAATGTTTTCTATTTTTCTAAGAATGTGTTTGTCAGCGTTGGAGTTTTAGAGTTATAATGGTTTAATATGAGCTATGCTCCAGGTCTACTTAATACTTTTTGATATTAACTGTTCTGTTTATCAGCAGGAGTTATCATTTAGGTGACTACGATAATATTTACTCTGATATATTTAAATGGTGGTTTTGTAAACATAATATTAACTGAAGACAGCTTTTGAAGAATAATGACACTAAGATTTATACATTTTTGTTTTTGTTTTTTTAAGAACCCATAAATAGTTATTATATAGGTACAGGATATGCTCACTCTCTTACACATCTGAATAAAACAGGGCCTTATTATACCTCAGATTTACGCATTGTGCTTAAAAGAAGATGGAACATAGTTCTTTGAAAAGTCACAGTCAGAAGAAAATAGCAATTTGAAGGAATAGTGCAAAATTTGGAAAGGACCTATTAAGAATCACAAACAAGGGCCAATTACCAGCTACATTCTGCCAATATACCAGGTATGTGGGATTAAATATTCATAATCTTAAACCCCAACCTACAACTGATATTGAGCAGATGCAGCAGGCCAGCCTATTGACCGCAGGATGTGAATATAAATACTTTTTTTAAAGAACATTTCCAGTTCTGTGAAAAAGATATATTCTTTTCCAAAATCTAAGTCAGCAGTGGTTATTTTCATAAAGAGACTTCTCAGAGCAACAAAAGTAAGTCTATTTACGAGAACTGCAAGGTGGAAACTTGCTGCTTTATTTAACAGTATCACACAACAGTGTGGGGAGGGGAATGCCCCCTGACTAAAA
This sequence comes from Dermatemys mawii, assembly GCA_007922305.1. Classification (NCBI taxonomy): domain Eukaryota; kingdom Metazoa; phylum Chordata; order Testudines; family Dermatemydidae; genus Dermatemys; species Dermatemys mawii. The sequence goes on along the minus strand of ML677326.1, from coordinate 59,713,130 downwards.
TGTGAAACAAAGGAGGGGCAGAGCATAGCTCCATCCCATAATACACTAGGTAACCCAGTTAACACTATCACGAACACTTTACTACAATTATACATTCTGATAGCATGTACTGGACTTCTCTGATAGCTGCACTGTTAAGGAAATATGCTGTTCGCATCCATAGAAAAACCACATTATGCATGGCATCTTGAGTTTTGCTTCTACTGTCTAAATCAACCACTTATATTGTGCCATGGTATGCTTCTTACTTGCACCTCAGAGTGCTATATAGAGGGTAAACTGAGAATTTGAAAATCCAGGCGGAAGAATCTTCGGCTTCGATTAAAGGAATGAAATGGCTCTCCATACTTCTAACGTTGGCTGGGTAGAATAGACTGTACACTATGAAAAAAGAATCTTCCATCAATAAATTCTGCTTCTACCATTTTTTTAAACCCTTAGACAGAAAGCAATGTGTAACTGGGTATATAGTGAGTCTTTATAAATATTCTTCTAAAATGGTATCTAGGACAGATGCTTCAAAATACCAAATCATGTGAGGTCAGTAATTTGGAATTTTTAATGTAATCATTAATCCAAAAATTTAGCAGGTATAGCTTTGATATGCCAGTGCCCCTTTTGTTGTTGTTTATAATTACATGAGAACAAACAAAATTGACAAATATTTGGTGACAAAAATATTAGATAAGGTGAGGTTAAAGGCACACCAAAACCCAGTTCTCTCTTTCCGTCTCTGTCCATTGAGTGTTACTGTTCTCCACATTCTAAACCAGGCAATGAGTATTACCACACTTCATATTTCTCTCTTCTTCCAACTATAACTCAACTGAGTTTTATATGACAGACCCCCAAAGTTTTATATGAGAGCGTAGGTGTGCGCAACACATTTCATTAGGGTGTGCACCCAGGGAATTTTATTTATTTATTTTAAAGGTGCCGCACTCTGCATTGAAGGCCACTTTTTTTTTTTTGAGACATTTGGGTGTGCCTGGCACACCTGGTACACCCTGTGTGAACACCTATGTAAGAAAGACTCCCAAAGAAAGAGCATTCTACTGCCTGTGTTGGGCTTTTGAAAAGTAACTGAGCCGAGCAAGATCAGATGATTTACTTTGAGTCTGAATTTATTTTAATTGGAAAATCAGCACAAACCTCCCATCAGGGAATTTCTAAGACTTTCTGCAGGGAGAGCATATAGCTTCCACTACTAACTAAAGGGCACTTGAATCATAGTGAACATGCAGAAAGATAATTACAAAGTGCTAGAAGCATTTCTCCCAAGAAACATTTTAGTACAACCAGTCAGTCTCACAAACATATACATAAACATATCCTTAGAAGGTTATATTTCAAAGACAAGATTTGTTCCAGACAGCCACAATGGAAAGAAATGAATCTACCAGATCTTTCTCACATCATCATACCCCTTAAATAATTTAGACATTTAGGAAGACAAAGGACAGTCACACAGACCTAGTGAGGAAAAATATACTCTCCAGTGCTAAAAGGCTAGACATTTTATTTATTTAGATTTAAATAAAGGTACTTAATATAATATCTATCCCAGAAACTTGCTGGGATGATTTAGTTGGGGATTGGTCCTTCTTTGAGCAGGGGGTTGGACTAGATGACCTCCTGAGGTCCCTTCCAACCCTGATATTCTATGATTCTATGAACTATCTGCCATTCCCAAGAGTTAAAAATACTGTCCCCTCCCCACATAATTAAAAGAGTAGCACATTCACCTACACACATACACCAGGCAGAAAAAAAAAATTACAGATCGAATCTGAATATCTCCATCCCTGACACTCCCAATTATTTTCTATTTTCTTAGTCTTATGTATTGGGAATATGGTAGTGCCTAGGGGCCATAATTGTGACTCCATTGTGACTAACACTGTACATATGACATAAAAAGACAGTCCCGGCCCCTAACAGTTTATAGTCTATTATTGCAAAGCTGTGGGAAAAGCACACTCATTGCCAGCAAAGCAAGTCTAACCCTTCCTTCCTCCTCACTCCTAACCCGACAGGCACCTCACATCCACAATTGTAAAAACAAGCACTCTTTTGGTCTTGCCTTACAAAGGGGCTTCAAAAGACAACACAGTAAAACAGATTTCACGCCCCACCCCCATCTTTAAAGTGTGTCTCTTACTATGGAAACCAAGGAACATATCTTACGGACAATTAGTTCAGTGTAAGGGGAACAGAATGACAGTAGCTCCACAAGCTTCCTAACTGTGGCATCTGCAAAAGGCTTATTATGAATGCTATGTCTTCATTAATTAACAAAAAGTCAATAGCAAAACTCCTATAGTCTTTCATGGGGCCAAGATTTCTCCCCATGTGCTTTTTACAAAGAGAATGCTACGAGATCAAGCTGCAAAATACTAAGATTTACTCAATCATCTACACTGAAGTAAAGCTACTGCTTTGCCTTGTGTGCACTTGGATTTCACAGCAAGGCAATTATCTCATGGTAGCTCTCTCATAGTAAAAGACACACTATTTGTACTAGTGAAAACTTACCGTATGTGACATGGCAATTTTCTGCAAAATCCTAGACAAACATTACTGAATCCCTTTGGGGTCCATTGTATTAACTATGCAATTGTTTGTGTGTTATTGTGAGATTGGATGTAAATTTTATTGGAGGAGGGGATGTGCTAACGTAATTCCTTTGGTTATCAACTCTTTCAAGCTTCATTCTGGGGAAGGGGCCCATTGTCTGGCTGATTACCAATTTGTGGTCTCTTCAAAGATCCAAGAAGGATTATCTAAAGACCAGTGGACAAAGAAAGGATATTTGGAAAAACACCTGAGTTTAAACTGACTCGTGACCTTCTCCCTTAATCCAACAGACAGACAGGACGTCCAGTCTACAGAGGGCCCCAATGCTTAAGGAAGATTTGGAAGGACTTTGGTCTACTGCATCCCCATAAGACTGGGTTCTTGTTCAGAGCAAAAGGGTGTGATTAACTTTAAACCACAGGAAAATCCCTGGTTGGGGGCTGAATGACAACGCCTGCTGGAGAGCCTGTGTGTGTGTGTGGCGGGGGTAAGATCTCTAGTAAACTTACTATCACATGTCTAGATTCTTTAATTGATTTAAAATATTTTCTCTGTAGTGCTTTTAAGTTAAGAATAAAATATCCTTGTTTAGAAAGAGATGTGTGATAACTTATATCCGTGGGCAATCACACTGTTTTTAGTCTCTGAAGATGAAGACAAAAGAAGCCTGTTTAGACAGTCTGTATTTTACTGGGAATAACACAGTGAAGGCAGGGAACTGTTCAGCCCAGTATTACAGGCAGGAGAGAGACTTATCTCCATCCAAGAGAGGCAACAACTAGAGTTTCCAAAAGCCTGAGAAAGGCTGGACCACTGAGGGGAAACGCAGAGGTAGCTGACCTCAAAAATGAGGCCCTATAAGGCTATATTTCCAGTAGCAGTTAGAAACAATTGTGCCCTCTGGGTGTAGTTAGCCCCTGAGTTTGCTTCTTTGCTTCAGTGTCTTGATATCCTGTTCAAGTGCTTGGTGTCTAAAGTTCTGTGGAACTAGACTAATATAAAATTCTTCCTTGCCAGTTGGCTTCTACATTTTCAGTTAAACTCAGGAAATGAATTTCTATCTCTGCATAAACTGAGTTATGTTTTAAAACTCACCTCCAGAATCCTAGAGAATATTACTGTAACCAATACTAATCTTCTCCCCTCTAATTTTCTGGGTCCTTACATCACATAAATAACCTGATTAATTACCTCTGTGCTGGAGCATATCTAAAGTTTTCTCAACAATGCAGCACAGTCTCTCATCAAGAGTCTGCAAAATTAACTAAGAGTAAGCAACAGACCAAACCAAAGATATAACTATATGTGATTGTGTGTGAGAGAGAGATAAAGGAGGAAAAAATGTAGTTATTTAAAATGAAACTAGCTACTGCCATATTAAAAAGAATAAAGTTGGCCTTTTGTGTAAGTAACATGGACAGAAAAACTACTAAGAAAAGACCTTATCAAATGTGTTGTAGTGAAAGACACCACAGAGCGAAGGGTAACAACTAAATTTGACCAGAGCCTAAAAATTCTTGACTAATGCTTTGTTAAAGTGGTGAAAATTCTTTTGCACATTTCACACTAAAATTTTCAACATATATTTCTTATTATTTTACAACCCTGAAATTCTACTTTCTATGAAATCTGGTGATATGACTGTTTTAACATAAAAACATGCAAAAATATGAATTTTGAAACATCTTCAAAGCAAAGTCTCTAACACTCAAAGTTGGCCATTTTCCTTTGAAATATATTCTTTAGTCCTGAAAATGATTCCCTCTTCATTCATAATGATACCATATTAAACAATTAACATAATGGGGCAAATACTTAGTGAAATTATAAGAAAGTTTCATATTCAAAATAAAATGTTCATAAACTCACTTAAGAATATTTTCCCTTTTTCCCTCCCCTCAAATATTCCATTTACCTGTAGACTTGACTTTAACCTGAATAACCTAGTTGGACTCACATGCTCTAGATCCTGAGAGAGCAACAGATGTGCTTAAAATGAAAAACAGGCAATGTTCCTGTAAGTATATCTATTAGATTATGTGCAATCCTTTGCTTGAACTTGGTCATTACTTGCAAAGGAAATCATGTAGCTACAGTTGGTGCCTGCTGTGAATGACCTAATAATTCTTCTCTATTCAATCATTAAATGTCTGCAAGCTGTAATGTGACTCAGGTCTTTAGACAGAAATACAAGTAGTGCACTGAAACTCATTTCAGTGAGACAAAAGGGTTTGAGCATCTTTATGCATGACTGATTTTCAAGGAGTTCCCTTCCCTGAGATAACAGGTAATGGAAAAAAATTTTAAAACTCACAACTTTAATTTTAGCCTTTCTTTCTTTATCCATGCAGCTGACCAGTGGTCGTGAATATCTGGCAACTCTAGAAGTATACAGAAAAATCTAGAGTACTACTAAGCCTCCTTCACAAGTACTACCGAAATTAAACACAGTCATTTCACTATTTGGCCACAGTTAAAAGATCATCAATCAATTGGAATAGTCCTTGTCTACATTTGCGGCAGCGTGTAGGGTCCACGTACACCACAGTGAAAAGCAGACTACAACCACACTGCCGTGTGCATCTACACATGGCAATGAAAGGCTCTGGCTGGGGGAGGGAGAGGCAGCAGGGAAAGACTCTGGAAGGAGGAAGCAGGGTGTTGCTTCCAGCAGCATAGGAGAAGTACCCATAGGTGGGTCTAATTTCCCCCTGAGAGCAGCTGTACAGGGGAAGAGCAAGTCCTGTCCCTCCCTAGCTCTGAAGGCAGCACATAAGTGAGTGTGGCAATCCCGCAACTTCCCAACAATAGCTTTGTGATGCCCTCCACAACGCCGTTTTGGGTCAGGACTAGGGATGTAAAATATTAATCAGTTAACTGGTAAACATCAGTCTTACCGGTTAACCGACCCTAACCGTTAACCCGCAGCCACATGGGCCAGTCGGCCAGAACGACCCCACACCACACAGGCTGGCCGAAGCAGCCCCATCCCTTCTCCCTTTAATTGGTTAACCAATTAAATGACATAATTTGAATTGTTTAAATGGTTAACTGTTTTAACGGATATTTACATCCCTCATCAAGACCCCCCACAGTGCCAGCATCCGGAAATTTCAGATGTAAAATGTGAACTTGATTAATTTTCAAATCCTATGGCCATGAAACTGACCAAAATGGACATTAAATTTGGTAGAGGAAGTGCGCTGGAACTACTGCTGAGAGGAACGTCTCCAGAAACCCAAACAGACAAGGCGGCAGCCTGTTTGGGGAGCCCATGAAGGCTGAGGCTCTCTGGAAAGAATCAGGAAACCTTGTTATGGTGTGTCAGACGGATCCCGGAAAGGGACGATTATTCTTGCACAGACTTTGCAATAAGAGACGTCAGTGGGTGGGAGTGTGTTTAATAAGACGACTCAATTACAGGAACTACCCCAGCTAAAGATAGTTTCCCAGGATTCCTTGAGAAGACTAGGGAGTGAGGAGAAGGGCATTAGAAGATAGGTCAAATCTATTACAGAACTAACCTGCCCGATGGATTTTCCCTGAAACCACAATTGCTCACAAGCATCAATACTGCACAAACCTACAGACTGAAACTGGAACCTATAGACTGAAACTGGAGGATTATGGCAGATAGATAGCATTAGTTCCATGCATAGATCATCCTCTACTTGATTTTTAATACATCTTTTGCAAAAACTAGACCCCCCCATTGTTTGCCAAGTGTTTAAGTGTTTGGGGTAGGTAGTTTTGGGATATGTCTGCTTGGAACTGGACCTTCAAATAGTATGGAAAACAATGAATAGATGGAAGAAACCAAAAGCTGTTACCAACATGAGATTTGAACAGAGAGCCACAAGGCTGAAGATCCCACATTCTATTATTAATGGAGTTTTGCCTGAGTAAGGACTGCTGGGTGGACCTGTAGTGACTGGTTTAAATTTTGAGAGTTATGCTCTACACTGAAAGACTAGAGGCTTTTTCTGTTTCAAAATGAATGTTCAGAATAAGTAGAGCAGAGCTTGTAACTTTCACCAGACCTCACTGAAGTTACAAAGAAACAGAAAGTTACACAGTTTGTGCCAGATCTGCAGCAGGTATAAATCAGTGTAGCTCAGGAGTTCTCAGGGGGTTGTGAGGTTATTACATGGGTGGTTGCAAGCTGTCAGCCTCTACCCCAACCCTGGTTTGCCTCTAGCATATATAATAGTGTTAAATGTATTTAAAAGTGTTTTTAATTTATAAAGGGTGGGGGTCGCACTCAGAGTCTTGCTCCTGGAGATCACCAGTACAAAAGTTTGAGAACCACTGATACAGCTTTATTGAACTCACAGAGGAGCTGTATTAACTCCTCTTTAGGCAACAACAAACTAATGTGGGGCCTGAATTTCAGACATCCTCTCTAACTATCCTTCTGTGAATGCCAGATTTGCACCGAGCTCCAGGGTGGGGAAACGGGAGAGGTGATGCAGCAGCAGCAGCTAGTATGGAGGGGGAGGCCACTGGATCAAGGTGGATCGGGAATGGAGGACTGAGTGGAAGGATGTAGAGTCTTAAAAGGTGGCAGGCTCTAACAGAAAGTGGAAAAAGTGGGTGAGACTACCTCAGTCCCCTCTTGCACAACAACCCTCAGAGTCCAGTACTATTTCTGGCCCATAACAAAGGTCACACCTAGAACAGCACTGAGCATGTTGTTGGGCAAGCATTTGTGTGAAGTTTGCTGGGCTGTTGTCCTCTTGATAATCAAATTATTTCATTCACTAGGTCTGTAAATTGGCACCTGTCACCAGCAATAAATCGAAGTTTTCTAAGGTGACCTTTAGAGTCAAGTGCACATTACATTTATTGACTCTACTCCCAATAAATAGTTTATCATCAACCACTCATAATTTGACACCTCTATTGTTCTAACTTATGTATAAACCACGGATTATCACAAGTACAAAAATCAACTTCTAATGAATAAAACTTTTTCCTATAGCTTGGTTAAAATACTTCAGTGAGCACATTCTTATTGGGGAGTCATATATAAAATAAGCAAAATATTTATATACTCAGCTTATTTTAGATTATTAGCAGAAAATATTCAAAAATATATGCAATTGCTACTGTTAAGAACACGATGAGCTAAGCCAATTACACATGTTCCGGGTGTATGTCTATCCTGCATCTGGGAGCAAGCCTCCCAGCCTGGATGTACAGGCTAGCAGGCTGATGCTAGCCCTCTAAAAACAGCTGCATAAGATCGTGCTTAGATGTTACAGGTTGGGCTGGAGCTCAGGCGTTGATGCCCAAACCTCCCCATCCAAACCTGTGCTTCATAGCCCAAGCGCCGCCCAAGCCACAATGTGTCTACACAGCTATTTTTGGAGCATATAATCCAAAATGAATGGAACATGTACATATTTTGCCGACTACATAAACAATATAATGAAACTATTGTACTACCAAGATGTAGCCTTTAATTAAACTGACTATACTACCCCTAAGATGGATGGTCAGAGATTCAGCTCAGCATTCTCAGCACAATCCCGATTTAACTATTTATTTATTTTGCTTATTTTTAGCAGATACTTTCAACGTAAAAAAACAATTCATGGCAATTCTAGGTAGATGCAGATTTGAAGAAGTTATTTGATCAGGCCACAGAAAATGAAATATGAACCTGTACTTGCTAAATCTTTGATATACTGAATCTCAAATAGGGTCTGATCAAAAATCTATTGATGTCAATGAGAATTTTTCCATTGGGCTCTGGTCAGACCCATAGAATATATTTACCCTCTTCTCTCCCCTCCCCCCATTTCTACAGAAATACTACAAACAGAAACCTGTACAATAAAAGCAACATACTTTGATATTGTATTTCATATCACTAGATAAAGACTTAAAGTCTGGTCCTCCACCACTGAAGTCAATGGGAACTTTGCAATTGACTTTAATGGGTGCAGGATCACCTTTAATGAGAAGAGTCTTTAATGAGAAGAGTTTTTAATGTTGCTCTAGGAAAAAAAATTGCTGTGTAACGAAGCTGTTTTGAGAATCTTTTCAACTAGATCAAGCTTTGGACCACACTATATTAATCTAAAGCCATGTATTTTCTTTTTAAAAAATGTTTTCAGGAGCAGAAAATTAATTGGAGACATTGGATCCCCTGTCAAGTGTACTCCATTATATTCACTATTAGTGGAATATGTATTGTAGCTGGTCAAATGGAATGACACCATGCTACAGATAAGCAGAAGACAGCCTAAGAAAGGGCAAGTCTGGATAATTTTGCATTGCAACAGACAATCTGTAAGCTGTGCACATCATATTTCAAGAGCATCATCCAGAAAAACTGGTCTCCACAGAGGTCACTTTAAGACAAATGCTAGTAGCTGATATGTTCTCCCTTAACACACACTGAATATATTTCTACACTCTCATACTGACTATTTATGAACCACTGATGCTGTGGCTTTGTCATTATTTAAAAGTAATTCATGAATTTTGACATTGTTAGAAAAACAGACAACTATATATTGTAAATCATAATAGATTTAGTTATTATAACTAACCAGGTTCAACATTAAGAAGGTGCCAAGACACAATCTCTGGATCCTCCCAAAGTCCTGTGGTATTAGAGTTTGGGTTTAGTTCAGCATGTAGTAGAGCGAAGTTTGAATCCAAACTTTCCCAAAAGTTCAAGAGTCTTTGTATCTGGGGTACCAGATTGGGCCCATCTATGATGACGCTATTAATATTCACACACATACGCTACGTTTAAATAATATTAAGAATTCGTCAAAAATTAAAAAGTGAGGAATTCAGAGTTAGGACCAACACATACACAATTGTAATTTCAGAACTAATGGTGTCTGTTATTTAGTTATTTAGTTCAGTCTCCTATCATGAGAGATACCTGAGCTCACTAATAATAAAATAATAATAATAATAATAATAAATAAAAAATAATACTTTGCACTTTTATAGTCCCTTTTATCTGAGGATCTCAAAGCATTTTACAAGCATTAATTAAGCCTCTCTGAACCCTTTTTACAATTCAACACTGGTCCTTTTCTTTTAGCCAATGGTATGAGATAAAGGCATTATAGTCTAAGTTAAGACTTGGAGTTTGAGGCTCAATTTTGAATTTCCTGGCTTTTGTTGGTTGGTATCTCACAACATTCAAGTTCTTACACCAATCGTTTTTATCTGTAATTTTTTGTGTTATATGAGACCTTAAAAACATAACAAAAAGGGTGCCATGGAAGCAGATGAGAAGAGATACAAGACATCATGCTGTCTTTTGAGCGGATATCTACATATGTAGTTTGGACAGAGTGACGGTGTATTTATTAATACTCTAAGGGTAGTTCCAGATTTTGATCTCAGTTACATCATTGTACATCAAGAAGAAATTTGATTGCATCAGTTGAGTTCCCTTGGGCTTTACATCAGAATAAACTATATCAAATGTAGATTCAATATTTAATGGACAAGTCTAGTGCTTTCCACTAGGAGACACAGCCAGGTAAATATGCATTTTGTACTGGCACTATACTAATCCTGGTATTGTATAATGTTTACCCAATGCACTCTTAGGGCTCCCACTGGGTAAGTACAGATATTAATAATTATACATTGGAAAGTAACAAATTACTTACTTTATTTTTTCCTATAAATCTATAATTAAACTCACTAAAAAGAAATTTGACATAATAGAGTCATTACAAAAAGTCCTGAAAGAAACAAGAGACTAGATCATACTATACACTACTGTGGTTTCATCAAAGCCATAGATTTGTTATACAAGAGCAGAAAAACTTTTTAACCTGCATTTCTTGGAACTGCCATCATGTAACTTAAAAATTACTAGAGTGAGCATTTTCAAATCAAACGTTGCTATGGAAATAAAACCTTTTATTGCAGAGTCCAGCGCACTGTACATTTTTGTTAGAGAAGGACTGAAGACAGTGTTCAGATCTGTATCAGGTACAGGATGGGGCTTGAAATTAGATTATGGCTAGTATTTGGATTTGGCTTTTATGGTGCCAAAACCTTTGGAACTGCTCGTGAGATTTCAGTTTTTGCTGTTTTCTGTCATTTTGGACTTGAGATTTCAGCCACATTTGAACCAAAACCGTAAGAGTTGGTTAAAATCCATGGATCCAAGTCTGAAACAGACACCCTCTTACTGTCCCTAAGAAACTGAAAGGAATCTGAGATTCTACCACAGGCCCATTTCTGGTGAGTTGAAAAATCCCTGTAGATGAGACTTGTATAGCAAATGCTGATACAAACTTAACTGCAACATATTGCAAACTATGATGCCATCATTCTAGAACTGAGCAAGAAATAATTCTGCCTTAGACCAAAGATGACAGCATATTTCCCAAAGGTATTACACTGAATGGGAAAAAAAAGATTGTTATGTATTTTAACATGTTTTACATTGCAATGAAAGCACGACAGCCTAAAATTACAAACTGGTAAATACAGAGGAAATGTCAGACTATGGGTATCTGGGTAGTGGAATAAAGTACTGCATTACATTTAATAAATTGCTGTGACTTGGAATTCTATATGAAAGTAAACAAGTTAACATATTCCACTTACCTTTGAAATGTTACTTGATCGACTTGTAGAGCGCCCTGGGGATTTGTCATTCTGGAAAACAAAATTGGACGAATTACTGAATTAGGTGAAATGCGGACTTTACAAGCTCAGACTGAGAAGAAACTGAACTCTTTAATCTTAACTGTGAACATACTGAGCTCTGTGCATACACTTCTGTGTTAGTCCACACATTGTATACTATCCAGCAGCTCAGCAACTGGCTGCCAAAATTGTTCAGTCTATATATGTGAATAAAAACTGAGCATGCTATAAAAAAATAGAAGAGAGAAATTAACCTGAATTCTGACTTGCTGTTCAATGAGGTCTCTTTTAGTTTGTTTTTCCACGAACACTTGAGCAAAGAGGTTTGAATATGCATGAATGTTGGGAAGTGCTGGATGTGAACATTCCTATCACATGTAAACAAAGGTACATTGTGCACAAATATAGACATTCAATATTCCCACTGATCTCTGTTTATGAAATTTCAATCATTCATTTACGGAGAAGAAATGGCAACAACATGTAGCTCAGATGACACACACTGAACAACAAATTGTGACGTGTCAGAGACAGTCACATTAAATAGATCACAAATATATATGCTTAAATATACTAGCATAAAGTGTTTATTGAATGATTACAAATATATCAAATTGTGTTTGCAGACAATTCACAGAAAAGGAGCTACATTGGTTCAATTAGCTGTTCAGCAATAATACTTCTGCCACTCTTATATCAGCTTAATTTAGTCTGATAAAAGATGTTCTCTCAAATCTGGCTCTCCCTTTTCTAAGAATTTTATTTGAAGCATAGAGCTCTTCCTTGTGAAAAAAAGCACATATTTTATGGAGGTCATAATCTATGCTTTTCTGATCACCCCAGATGGGGATTCAAATGCTGGTGTGAGATACTGCTAATAAACGTGATTGATTCTGGTAGCTATTACTTTCCAGAAGAGCTGAATTTGAACCAGGCACTATTCATGTAGATTTTCATAGTGTTTACTCAAGAAAAAAAGTTTTTTTCAATTTTCAGATAAATACGGTGACTTGACCATTTCACTAAGATGTGTCCTTCAATTTCAGACTTAGTTCTACTTGAATAAAGAGAAATGATTAAAAATATACCCTAGCTGTCACATGTCAACCTATTCAGCTCAGCAGGAACCTCCCCATTTTGTTTGTCATACAACATCTACCTTATTCCTCTCCAGACTGTGGGTAACTGAGCTATTTTTCTTTTCAGCACCATGAATTGTCTACACTGCAAACATCTTTTCACAGCATTAAATACCTCTTTGTTTTATCTCAACCAGTATAGAGTGGCACAATGTAGTCACGCACTCCAACAAAACCCACTGCACTTTGTGGTCACTTGTATTTCTCATTTTGCAGTTGATTTTGTCCCAGCAAGAGAAGAGGAGGCTGGGCCATTCTCCAGTCTTTGTATGCCTTAAGGCTTGGGTGCCAGAGCCTTTTCTTTGTCTAGAGACTTTCCAGAGCTATCTGTCCAATTTATTACTAATTGTGTGCCTTGTCCAATTACTATTTCACTGACATATTTTTCACTGTTGTAATACATCATTAAAATCAGGTTATATTTTCTATCCTATTTTGAAAATATACAGTCTCAAACACCAGTTTTATATCCATGTCAAATACATCGTGGACTCTCTGGGCCTACATTCAAGGTACCCCACTTCAACCTTTAAATGGCATACAGGAAATTATAGGCCTGTACAAAGACCTTCCTCCCCAAGAGTGGGGAATTGTCAGGGCAGTGGGGATTGAATACGGGACCTTAAGTGCTAAAAACATTAAACTAAATCACTTGAGCTAAAGGAGCATCTGTTATCTCAGTGGCTCCCAAACTTTTTATTAAGGTGACTCACCAACTGTATTTGGACCCATAAACTGTAACTGTGCAACAGCAATATTGATTTTATATTAACTTCACAAAAACATTACTGTTTCCAACATACAATGGTGAAATAGTAGGTGCAGTGAAAATAAAATCAGATACTAATTAAAAACACAAAAGACTCCCTACAAAATTACATGCTTCCATACTGCTAGCACTGTACATAATGAAGATGATGATGATGACCTGGAGTGGCTTTGCAAACCCTTTCATTTCTTGGTGCAATTTTGGAGAGGCAAAGTCTGAAATAATTTGCAACAAGAAACTTGTTGCATTGTTTGGTCTTCATTTCTGTCTTCATGGAAAAGTTGTTTTTTCACACTTTTGAAATGGTAAAAGTTTTTTCTGACAATGCAGGATTCTCACATTTAATCCCCAAAGTTTCCAATGACTGGAAAGAAAATCTCATCTTCAGAAAATGAATGCATGACAATTAAATGAACTCATTAATTTTCTTTGCTCTCCAGAGAATGTTGATTTTCTGATTTTACTGTAAATTGGGCCCCAAATACAGTCAGATTCCAATTTGGGGAAGTAACTTGAACATTTCTGGTGAAGTACTGATAAGAGTGTTTTATTTGATGCTGTCAAGAATGTTGTCAGTGCTATTGCAGTATTCTGAAAGAAGTGGAGACGTTGGTTACTTCATTCTCAATTAGAATTTAACAAATGTGAGGTTTCCTCTGGAAAACTTTCAATTTGTCTTGCAAAAACAGAATATTGGTATTATCCTGCAAAGATAAATTAAGGGCACTCACTGCATTAAAGACATCCGCAAGATCTGACCATCCAAACACCATTTCTGAAGCAATGTGCCAAATCAGAGTTAACTCCTGACAGAAACTACAGCAGTTTTTTTCTAAGGGTACATCTTCACTACCCGCCAGATCGGCTGGTAGTGATCAATCTATCAGAGATCGATTTATCGCACGACCCCAAGGCATGAGGATGCGAGATAAGTCAACCTAAGATATGTTGACTTCAGCTATGCTATTTTCATAGATGAAGTTGCATATCTTATATCGACCTCCACCCCCACCCCCCAGTGTAGACCAGGGCTAAGTTTTATAACACATTCCAAAGCTTTTCCGTAAGACAACCAACATATTTGTGAATGAAGCAAGTGGGTATCATCACTTGTGCCAATCTCAAAACACATAGCAAATAAACATGAGTTCAAGCATCTTGCTTAGACAAAGTTTACTATTGTAATGGCACTATTAAGAACTTCATGGTATTCTGCATCCATTTGTTTTGTTGCCAGTACTTCACAGTGGATAATGCAGTACACTGAGTTACCAGTCAGTACAACTTCTTTATTGTGTTTTATAGAGGCGCTGATTTACCTGTCATGACAGCAGCTCCATCTGTACAAATGCCCACAGAGTTTTTCCTGTTTATATTGTTTTAGTAGTTATATTCATGTAGTAGTTAAAAATGCCCTCCCTTATTGTATGACTTGGAATTTTTCTGAATAAAAGCATTTTTTTCATTAAAGTCCCCCCTCACACAAACCATACAAATGCTACTGCTTGGCTTTTTGAGCCAAGTTAGTTGAATCATTCAGTTTAGTGTGCATGTATCCCGTGCCTTAATTTTTCAAAGACCTATGTTTTGATATCAGAAGCCATATTTTAAATTCTTCTGTGTACAGTGTTGTCAGGCAGCTGGATAGTTTCCATTTTTTGGGCAGCTTTGCTACCAATCCTGACTTAACAGGTCAATAGCTGCTGGAAGCAGAAGTTGTTCTCCAATCACGTGAAGTATTTTGTTTTTCATTATTATCGATGACCTGAAACAGGATGCCCCCAATGGTGCTTCTGACACTGTTGCACCTTTACAAAAGTAACCTTGTTGTTGCATTTTTTCTTGCTATTTATTTGTAAAAAGCAATTTACCAGTTTATCAACTAAATGAGGATAAATCTGGTGTTCAGATGCTGCTGCAATTTCAACGGCTACATGGATTCACTTGTTAATACCTCAGAACAAGCCAGGCACTGTGGTTTTTGATTTTTTCTGGGACCTACAAATCCAAAATCAAATTTTCAAGAATCATCATCATACGTCCTGATCACAGATTTTGGCACTTTCGCACTTTGTTTTCTGCTGGCGTGTTCACTGTTTGTTCCACTGGATTCTTTACTTGAAGCATGTTTACATCTTAAGAACGGGATCTAGTTTGAAATGCACTCATCACTGTTGATTCTTTACACTGGGAGAGAACCTTTATAGCAGATATATTGCTTGCTAGGAGCTGTCATACAGTCCTGAGACATGACTGAGCACAGTAGCTAAACAGTGCTGAGATCTGGTAATGAGCAAGTGCAGTAGTGCACACAATCCTAAAAAGGCACAGGAGCCCCAGACCTTTCTGATTTGCACACCCATGTTTATGTTCAGCATAAACAACTTCACTTCGACAGTCATTTGTATTACATTTTGTATTTTTCTTTTTTTCACAAAATCTAAGCTTTTAAAATAATATACATTGATGCCGGTCTATAACTATGGCCATGTTGCCGTTTCTAATATAAATATCAGGAGTAATCTATGTCACAAGTGTTATGCTGATATGAGACAGTCGTTAATGATATTCTACATGGGTTACTGTGATTTTTCAACGGCTTTGAAAAATTTCATAGGAAATAGCTGCAAATAACCAGCCGTACTATTAATACTCAATTTAATTTCTGATGCCAGCATGATGCAGTTACTCTGAAGCAAAAGTTGGAAACTGACATCCAAAAAGTGTTGAGCTCTACTCTGATGATTAAATAACAGCTGACCTTCAGCACTTTGGTATGCTTACGTATTCTTAAAAACCCAGTTAAAAAGGAAATATATAAATTTAGAATCAGGAAGCAAATCACTGTGCTGTTTAAGGAAAAGCAGTCTGCTATATCAAGAATTGCTGTCACCTCCCAGCACCCATTTAAATAACTCCTGAAATATGGTGACCCATCTAGAATCTTCCTGTAGTCCACTGGTTCATCAGAACCCATCGTTTGGTGAACATTGTATTATCTGGTAGCAATAGTAGGCTCTGTTTCTTTCATGTGGACCAGCCACGAGATGGGGACACAAGACACACTGAAATCATGGGTTATGTTCACAAGTTCTGTAAGCCCTAAAAATCAGATCTATGCACTCACACAGCATATCCGCATTCAAGCTAAATATTTATATTTTGAACTATCAGGTCTGCGAACACAGCTAGCATTGTGGGATTGAGCAAAAGCTTATGCACTAACAATGACCTATAAAAATGGAGGAGCAAATTACAGACTGTTTAAAGATCTGGCTCTTGACTAGAACTTTGTACTTCTTTCATGTTAGTCACTTCTAAGGTGTACCACAACAAGGTTCACTCTTTCAAATCTTACAAAAGTGTGTACCACTCCTTCATTTCCTCTAAGGAGACAAGGTTCCTATGCCTGAAATCTCCTGCAATCCACTTCCTGAAAAGCATCAACTCAGCCATTAAATCAACCATCCTTGAAAACTCCAGGTCTACCTTACTACTGCATGTGTGAAGAAAAGAGAAGAAAGACTTTGTGGTAACATGAGCAAATCAGTTATTTCAAAGAAATATCCAGTTATCCAGAAGAATACCAAAATAAAATTCAACAGAATAAAAATTAAACTGGTTGAAATTATGTAGATTAAAGGCAGAGTTCTTAACTCTTAAATCCACATTAAACTAGGTGGTGTGTACTTATAGGGAGAGGCATAATAATAGAGCTGCAATGAAGTTATGGCTATAGAAATGTGCCCTTAAATGATTCCTGATATAACACCATGTGTAATTTTGAAACTGAATTTCAAAATCAATGGTTTAGTTTCTTGAAATATCTTTTCTTGTTGAACTTATTCCTTTTCATGGAAGAGTCATTTTTGCTGAAAAACAGGTGGTGTTTTTCTGCAAACTTGATATTTTACATTTGAAAGCTATTGTAAAAGAAACAGCTGTATGTTCAAGCATCAATTTTTATGCTTATTCTCATATATCAGGAAAGTGTATTATCTTATTTTCATACACCAGGAAAGTGTATTATCATATTAATATGTCTCTTGCAATAAAAACAGCATTAATTCTTGACAATTTTATAAGACTTCATAACATAAATTAGTTAACGTCTGTAAAGTGCTTTAAAAAGGTGCAAACTAGTTCATTCTCTTTCAAAAAAATTCAAAACAAAAGGCTTTTAAAGCATATTATATCAATTACAAAACCACAACACTATGTCTGGAGAGACCTACAATAAAAAGTTCCATACAGCAGCGTAAGATATTTTATTATTCCATAACATCAATGGTAAATTATACTGAATTCCCTGTAGTGGTAATTAAATAGTAAGCATTTACAGTGATATTTTATACAGTAAGCCAGTCAACAGGTTTTAAGGAAACTGTGACCTTATGTTTCTGCCTGGAGCTCCACTCCTCCGACTCCATTCTAGACCCTCTCCAGTCCAGCTTCTTCCATTTTGCAATCCAGTGAAACCGCTCTCACCAAAGTCTGTAATGACTTCTTCCTAGCTATAGTTGAGAACCAGTACAGTACACCATCCTCCTCCTCCTTGAGCTGTCAACCACCTTTGACACCACTGACCATGCTCTTCTTCTTGAAATTCTTGCCTTTCCATTGCTACAGGCCTCTCTGGATTCTCCTCCTACTTCTCTAATTGCTTCTTCCTCCTTCAGAGGATTCTCCTTTCATCTTTCTGCTGGGGATCCACAGGGCTCTGTCCTTCGTCTCTCTCTTTTTCTTTCATATTATCACAGGGTAATCTCATCCACAAATACAAATTCAACTACCATTTCTTTTCACACAAATCACAGATCTACCTCTCTACTTTAGACCCATCTCCTTCTGTCCAAACTGAAATCTCAGCCTGTCTCTGTGACATCTTCTCATAGATATCTAGCCATCTGCTCAAATTAAGCATAGCTAATATAGGTCTCCTAATCTTTCCTCACAAATTTACGTCTTTTCTCTACCACTTAGGACAACACCACTATTCTACCTGTCTCTCAGGCCCATATCTTGGGTATCATCTTTGACTTGGAACTCTCTCTGGGTCTTCACGTCCAGGCTATACTTAAATTATGCAGATTCTTTTTGCATAATCTCTAAAATGCCTTTCTTATCAATCAACTTAATCAAAGATGTTGATTAATACAGCATCTTTGTCCCTGTCCTTAAACAAATGCAATATTGCACCACTCATATCTATTCAGAATGGTGCTGCAAAGATCATTTTCCTAGCCTATTTTTTGACCATGTCACCCCTCTGTTTGCATCTCTCTACTGGCTTCACCTTCTCTATCACATCAAACTTAAGCTACTTATCTTCACTTTTCAAGGCCCTTCAAAGTCTATTCCTGCGCTATCATTTTTCATTCACTATCTAACGGCCACTGCTTACCTCCAACCAACCATGATGCCAGCCTCCATCACCCACCTGTTAAGTTTTTAAACAAACACCTTCATGCTTTCTTCCATGCTGCCCTCATGCTGGGAAGGGGCTTCCCCAATATGTGTAAGATTACCTCATTGTCCACATTCAGATTCCTCCTCAAAATTTTCCTTTGTCATGATGCCTACAAAGAACTCAACAACAGTCAGGCTGCTGTTTTGCTGCCTATCACCAATGTTGTCTCGTTGTTTCCTTAGATTCCCTCAGTGTCTAGCTATATTGATCTGCTGTCTTTTGTTTTATACTTGGATTGTAAGCTCTGTGGGGCAGGGACCATCTTTTTGTTCTATGTTTGTACAATGCCTACCATAATGAGGTTTTGGTCCATAATTAGGCCACCTTGGCATTCTGGATATATAAATAAAAAATGATTAATAATATCCCCTCTGAAGTGAGTCAGCAAAGATTGAGGGTCTTGCAGTTCATTTCCCATAGCAAGAGAAATTGATGACAGAGTTGCTTTGATTTATTGCCATTTATTTACAAACAATGTAAACAGAGTCCAGTTTCCTTAAACACCTCAGGAGCCAAACAGGAGACAGTTTCCTTGCTCAACATTCCAAGCCTCTTTTTCTAGCCAGCACTTGACGCAGGAAGCCTCTCTCTCTTAGCTTTCCCTCTACAGGGTCACTCTACAAGTGTGTCTTTGGCTGTCCTTGGCCTTCTGCTGCCTTTGTAGGAACTGAATTTTATAATTGTTCAATAAGAATTGATGTAAACTTTGATTTCATTCTGCCAGTCACCCTTTTTGAATAACAGAAAGGAATGACCGTCTGAAACTAGTCATTATGTTTCCTACATGCATTACAATTAGGACCTGTTATAAAGTTTAGCTAGTAAAAGATAGGATTTTGTATTGTGTCTTTGATAAATAGATAAGAGAAATGTTGAGGGCTTGAAGCAACTGTGAATCATTTCAGTTATAAAGGCTTAATTTACAATGTATTCTGCTACCTTTGAAGGTTTCTGTGAAAGACTGTGTGAATGAGGAATGCATGCATCAGAAAAAGATAAGGTGTGAAGGCTATTGTTAACTAGATGATCAAGAAAGGAGGGGCGAAGACCCTGAAGGGGATTTATCCACACCAGAGAACCATGAATGGGCATCCATGATTGATGAAGGGCGGAAATTAACGCCCCTGAGGTGAAGGCTACCACCCCTACAGACAAGTGATTAACTCAATCCAGGACAGGATAGCCCTCTCAGAAGTGTTTTGAAATGTTAACATCAGATGATAACTCACACCAATCAAGGAGTAAGCTGTCACAAACTGACACAGCAAAATTCATACACTTTAACGGAGAAAAGGGACTATAACAGTAGGGTGTTTTGCCATGGGATTTTGGGTTCGTCTTGCCCTTCTCCAGGAACATCTGAGGCCATGGTTACACTGGCACTTTATAGCGCTATAAAGCCCCTACGAGCGCTATAACCTACTCTCCGTCCACACTGGCAAGGCACTAATAGCGCTATAACCGCGGAGTTATAGCGCTATTATAAATCCACCTCCTCATGGGGAATAAGGGCTGTAGCGCACCTGCTGTAGCGCTACAGGAAGAATGTGGACACCCACTGCGTATTAATTGGCCTCCAGCCTGTCCCATAATTCCCGTTCGAGCCACTCTGGTCATCACTTGCAAACTCTTTTGTCCTGTCCTCAGGTGACCACACGTCAGACCCGCCCTTTAAAGTTCCAGGGAAATTTGAAAATCCCCTTCCTGTTTGCTCCAGCCAAGCATGGCGTGCTCTCAGGGAACCCTTGCAAGTGATCATTCTCATTGATCAGATTGATTGCGTGGCGTGGTCTCAGGG